>JASXTE010000011.1:14125602-14528102 GCA_030280995.1 Hemileia vastatrix
AAAATTTGGTCAAATACTTCATCAAATACTTCTTATTCTTGCACCATAACCCCAACCACAATTCAGCCCATCAATACACACATTCCCACAATCCACTGTACATCAGACCCCTTTGCCCCCAACCCCACATAATCCTGGACTCCCACTCAAATTTATATATTCATCCATTTCAGAACACATTTCAAAATGCATTTCTGAACACATTTCATAACACATATCCATTCAGAAAGTCTGGAAAGTGGTCAAATTTTTTATTTCTAAGTCAAGAATTTCAGGCAAGAATCAATTACAGAAGATAATCAAGAGATGAAACAAAATGTTCAGCATTAGTCTTGAACTAGTGGATGAGGTGTCTTCTTTTCTCAATTTCCTGTGGATCTTTAGCAGGAGTGGATTGGAAGTAGTTTAGAATGAGATGTTTTTGTTGAGAAGAGTGTTGTTGGAATTTGTCCTTGATGGTGGGCAATTGATTGGGTGGTGGTGTTTCAATGTTTCCCACATTGTCATAATCACTGTCTGGATGGGAATGAACTGGAAATTCATCAGCTTAAATTTCAGTATGGACAAGCATTGGTTTTACCATCAGAAGGACTAGGTATGGTAGAGCTAGTAGTTTTAGTGGTGTTGGCACTTATATTGAAAGGGGGTAAATTGTTGATTAATCTGGGTATCAAGATGGAAAGCCTAGATCATTTGGTTTTTCTGGAAGATGGACCAGGTTGAGGGGGAGGTAAATCTGTTTCAGATGATAATGGACCAGGTCTGGAGCAAGATTTCTTTCTGGAATAGCAGGCATCACAAGCAGTTCTGTATGGATGAATTGGTGGTGGTGTTATGCTGCAGATGAGGTTATGGTCAATACAGTATTGACAGGGACCCATTTCAGAGATGGATTTTGAAAAATGTGTGAACATGGTGGCTTTGGTGAAGGAGAATGCTGAAATTCTCAATTGGAGGGATGATGTGGTCTTCCAACATTGGCAGAGGCCTTTGTTGGTCTGTTTGGCGCTGTTTTTGTATGTCTTAATTGACATTGGTTGAATAATTGGGTGATTTTCTGGTTTTATTCAGTGAATATTGGGACTAAGGGTATGTGGGTACTACCATTGAATAGCCCCAGTTTTTCTCTAAATTTTATGTCTAGTTGACATTTTTCATAATCTAAGTTTTAAGTTGTCATTTGCTTATTTTTTATTTTTAAAAGATAGCTGTTTAATTTTTTTTTCATGTTTTACGGGCTAACCTTAAGTCTTAGGGTTAAGTGCTTAGTACCATTAAGTAGAGCTGATTTGGCTCTATATTTTATGTCACAATGTTGTCATGGCTTAATTTTGTGTTTTAAGGGTTTTAGTAGTTGTGGATTTTTCTAAGTATTTTGGGCTTTATTGGAGGTTTTTTTGTGGTTTTCTGGCTTCAGGGAGGTCTGGCCACTTCTAGGAGGGCTGCCTGTGTTGGACAGCCTGTGTGCCCTTGGTTATAGAAGGCTGGGGAGCGCTTCTAGAGGGTTTTTATTCAATTTGGCTGTAAAAAGTGCCAAATTTCTTGCTGTGCATGGATTTTTTAGATGGTGGTCTGTGTGTACATACTGAATAAGGCAGTTTTGGGCAAGTTTAATTATCATACAACCATTCAGAGGTGATATCATTGTTTCTCACTCAGTTTTCAGTGTTTTTTGGCCACAATTGGCTGTGTTTGTTGAAAGGTTAGTTCTTCATTTAACTCAAATTTGTCAACTGGTTTCTCTGGTGTAGCTTTACAACCTGCATCAAGTATTATTGCTGTTTTCTGTGCAACAAGTGCACAGTGTTTTTGTTTTTCCAATGTGAATATTTTTGCACTTCAGGTTTCTGGCTCTTTGGTTCTCAGTGGTCTGCTATTGGCTACTGTCTTGACTTGTTAAGAAGTCAAGAAATGTGTTGGAAGGGGTATTATCGGCTGGTTGTCTAGAAGAAGGAGGAAAAAAGAAGGAAAGGAATAGAAAAAATAATAAAATAGATTTTTATAAAAATTGGTAGCTTAAGAAAGTAAGAGAGAAAATTAAAGAAATGCTACAACAATATTTGAGCAGTGACAAAACAGTGAGTTCAATTTATAATATTTAAATCCTGTAAGTTATATAGCAGTGCGCAGTTATCAATTATAATTATTAATAGACTTATAGCAACCTTAGATAATTTATTTACTTTTAAATATAGACTTATAATGCTAATAAAAAATAAAATAAACGTAATATATTTAAAATTGTATTTGAATTGAGTGTATAATAAGTGATAGAGCTACAGGGGGTTTCCCAAGGCCCTTATATAGGCAAGGGGCCCTCTGAAGCGCCACAAGAAATTATATTCTATAAAAAATAAGATAAAAAATAATTAATAGTAAAAATTAAGTGTACCAAATCTGTAAGGGAAAAAATATAAAAAAATTAATTAAAAAATAAGTAAGAGCCCAAAAAATCCACCAATTTAACCCCAAACAAATCTTTAAAATAAGTGAGTAATTAAATAAGATTGAAACACTTGAAGTATTAACTAATTCAATTTATAACACATTTGATAATAGCCCTATTTTAAGTGAAACATAAAAATTAAACTATTTTAATAAAATAATTAGTGTAATTAATTAATTAAGTCTGGAACATAAAATATTAATTAATATAACCCATTATATTAGTGTAAGAATTAAATTAGGTTAAAAAAATTTATTAATTTAATATTATTACTAAATTTTACAATACAACATTAGTAATTAATTAAATAAAATGTTTTAACTAATTTAATACCTTAATTACATAATTATGAGTCAAAAAAGGGCTCATATTCATAATTCATATGATATAAAATTTTTATTTTAATAATTTAATTTTATTTATTTATTTAATTATATTATAAGTTAATATTTTGATTTTTTAACTATAATATATTTAATAAATTAATTAATAATTTATAAGTATTAAATACATGAAAAATGCGCCAACATTTTATAGAATATAAAGTATTTCATAAGTTTTAATTTTATCTATAATTTATTCAATAATAAATTTAATATAACCCTTATTTTAGTTATATTATAATACAATTGTTATATAATTTTATTATGCAATATAATATTAAATTATATACATAAAATGCATAATTTTTGCCCTTATTAAGCTCCAATATATTGACATACAATTTACTGGGCTCCTGGTATAGCCTGGCTGACACTCCCTCACTCTAAAAAAACAATTAAATAAATGATAAGATTTTTTCTTTTTGTACTTCTTTAACAGAGTAGGAAGATTTGAAATCTCCTTGCCAGGTATCCATGCATCATGTTCAGATGATTTGTTCTTATATCTCAATAAATATTCAGTACCTCTTTCAGAAGTGATAATTCTATCATTGAGAATTTTATCAATTTCTGCAGTTTCTGTGACTTCCTGAGGGTTTTTCTTAGGTCTTCCCCTTCTTTTGGGAAATAAGTCACTGTTGGAAGTATAAGGCTTATGCAAAGAAATGGGAAAAACAGGATGTTTCCTATCATATGGAGAATACAATACAACTTCTACTGCATTATCTCCAACCATTCTTTTAACAACAAATGGTCCTACAAAAGGATCTTTTAATTTGTTGTTACCTTGTAGATTGAAATGGACAGTAGAAATAAACACTTCATCACCCTTGTTAAATGTGTATTCTTTATTGGATTTATCACATCTTTTCTTTTCATATCCAAATACTTTATCAATACAGCTTTGAGCTTGTATTCTACATAGCTGTTGCATTTGCATAAAAGATTTTAAACCAGGGTGTATTTCCAACTTAGGTAATTTATTATTGAGAATCTGAGCAGGAATATTTGGGAAATAACCTAACCAAAGCTCAAAAGGCTTTTTCTCAGTGACAGAATGAACTGTGCTATTATATGCAAATTCAAGACCAGGAAATAGAGTGACCCAGTCATGAGTAAATCTTTCATTGTCTTTATATTCTAATCCAAAGGCACAATACATTCTAATCATATCTTCCAGAGTTTGAATCATTCTTTCAGCTAGACCATCAATCAGTCTGAGGATGGTGAGCTGTAGACAACTTTAACTCACAGCCACAAATATCCATCAAAGTGGTCTGAAACTTAGAAGTAAATTTTGGATCTCTATCAGAGATAATGGCTTTTGGAAATCCAATAATATTGAAATGTAAGTCCACCATAAGAAATCTAATTCCTTTGTGGATACATCTTTGTGGGTGGGAATAAACTTGCACATTTTTGTGAATCTATCCACTATTACCCAACAAGAGCTATAACTGTCTTTACCTGCTACTGGAAGACCAGTGACAAAATACATGTTAATTATTTGCCAAGGAGCATCAGGTGCTTCAATATGTTGTAATAATCCTGCTCTTTTACCTGTCAACCTTTTAGATTTCTGGCAGGAATCACAAGATTCAACATATAATTTTGTATCTTCAGACATATTAGCCCACCAAGCTGTGTTTTTGATTCTAATTTATGTCTTTTCAAGATCAAAATGACCAGCTAATATGTCATCATGACAAATTTTGACAATAGTTTCTTTCATAGAAGGAGGAATTACAATTACATTAGTAAGCTTTCTTCTATAATATATATAACCATCTTCAATAGAAAACTTTCCTTTAATCAAAGCATTATGATATTTTTCAGGAAGAGTTTTAATCAATGCTTAAATTGAAGCATTCTTAGGATCATTTAAGATAGTAACTAAATTATTTAAATCAGAATCTTTGTCATATGAATCCAGAATTAATTGTAATAACTCTTCTTCCATATTAACTATAAATATACCATGAATATGAACAGTATCATCTTCAGGTACATAAGCAGGATTGGAGTCATTATTTGGAAGAGGCAATCTTGACAGCATATCAACATTGGAGTGAAAAGTTCCAGCCCTATGGATAATTGTCATTCTTCCTCTGTATTCTTGAACAGCAAGTTTCCACCTGAACATATGTCTATTAGGAGTTTTCAGGTTTAAGAGGGACTTCACAGCACTACAGTCAGTTACCAATTCAAACTTTTGGTCATCTAGGTAGTAATGAAGCTTCTCAAGAGCCCAAACAACTGCTAAGCACTCTAATTGAGTGGCACCATATTTCAATTCACTATTTGTCAAGGTTTTTGAAATATAACAAATTACAACCTTTGAGGATTTTCATTAATAATTTGTTTCTGGTGAAGGGCAGCACCCAGACCAACAAAGCTAGCATCTGTATACAGGACAAAAGTTTTGTTGAAATCTGAAAGATCTAAGATAGGGGCTGTCATTAAACAACATTTTAATGCATCAAAAGCTTTTTGAAAATCAATATTCCAGATGAATGAAACATCTTTCCTACATAATTTGGTAAGAGGCAAAGCTATGACCTGATAATTTTTAATATATTGTCTATAATAGCCACACATACCCAAAAAACTTTGAATTTCTCTTACAGAAGTTGGTGCCTTTACATTTTGAATTGCAGCAACTTTGTTGTGGTATACACAAATTTGTAGGCCTGACACAACATGGCCAAGGACTTTTAAAGATTGAAAGCCAAATTTACACTTTTTTAAGGACAAGGTCATATTGATTTCATCCATTTTTTGGAAACCTCTATTCAAGTGAATCATATGTTCATCAAAAGTTTTAGAAAAAACAATAATGTCATCAATATAAACCATGAGCCAACCTGCAATAATTTCTTGATGGAAAGTGTTATCCATGACTTTCTGGAAAACTGAAGGGGCATTTTTAGGGCCAAATGGCATTCTAACATACTTATATATTCCCATATGAGTAGCAATAAGCAAAAAATTTTGAGAATTTTTCTCAACTGGAACTTGATGATAACCTTTATTACCATCCAGACAACTAATACATTTTGCACCTTGCAAGGTAGCATGTATTGAATTAATTCTGTGTAAAGGATAAATATCATCAAAAGTATAAGTGTTTAATGCTCTGTCATCTCCACATAATCTAGCCTTATCTTTTTCATAAGGAATTAAGACTGGGGAGATGACACAATATTTGGGGGTGACATCTACTTTCTCAATGATATTCATTTCTAATAATGTGGCAATATTATCTTCAATATATTTTCTTTTTGTTGGAGAAGTAGGATATGGTTTTTTCTTAAGACTAGGAGGAATATCACTCAAGTTACAGGATAAGGTAATTTTCATTTCTTCCTGAACACTTCCTAAGACATGAGAGCCATGAGCAAAAGCTGCATGGAAGGAGGTAATTGAGTCAATCATAGAATCCTTTTTTTCACTAGTTAACTGATCACCAAAAGAAGAAGTATTTATTTCATTTAATAAATCATCCATTTCAATTTTTGGTCTGCCTTTACACTGGATCAGTGAGTTACAAGACTTTAACATATTCCCAGAAGGTTCTCTAGGGCAGAAAATTTTAAATTTTCTTTTGCCATTCAATCCCAAGGTGAAGCAATTATTTTCTGGGTCCAATTTCACACAAAACATGGTTAAAATATCATTACCCATAATAAAACAATTGCTTAAATTATCATTTTTCATGACAACAAATTCACAAATAGCTCTGACAAAACCACCATTATATTTGAAGAATACAGAGGTTTTGTATTTGCCAATAGGACACAAGGTAGAACCATAACCTCTACATTTTCCAGAAGTCATAGGTAACAATTTACTCAAATAATCCTTATCTACTGAAGCTAAGGCTCTTTCAGACACTTCACTTCCTCCAGAACCAGAGTCAAGAACTACATCAACATTTTTACCATTAATGATAACAGGTGCCTTCAAAGGAGATATGGCTATAGAATTGTTAGTAATATCTTTAATTATTTCAGCATTTTCCACTGAAGATAAATCCAATACACATTCTTCAGATATATTATCTAAATAATGGAGATCCTGTTCCAACATTAAAACATCTTTAACAGATTCATTGTCATAGCAGATATTACTTTCACAGTCACTAGAAGAATTATTGATATCAATTTCAGCCTCATCAGTGTTTTCATTTTGTTCAACAAGATGAATTTTCTTGTCACAAACATGACCCTTTTGCCATGATTTGTTACATTTATAACAAGTATTTGTTGCATATTTTTTAGGTGCAACTGGGGCAGAGGGTTTACCATATTTTTCTGGGGGCTTTGTAGAGGGTTTATTTTGATCATGATAAGATTTTCCAAGGTAATTCTTTGGTTCATATCTATGGTTGAGCAGTACCTCATTACAGATATTAATGAAAAAAGAATGTTCCCTCACATGCTCAGTTCTAGCTACAATTAAATCTCTAAAAGAATTTGGTAATTTATACAAGATTTTATCTCTCCAAATATCATAATCCATCTTTGGATCAATTGCTCTCAAGATATTTGTCACTTTTATAAGAAAAACAATGGGTTTTTCAACAGAGGAGGATACATATCTAGTATTCTCAAACAGTCTTTTCTGAGCCAACCTGAATTTTGAATCACCAAATTGATTCTCAATCAAGTATTTCCAATCATTCCATGTATAATGTTTTTTATCTAAAAGAACAGATTCATACCACATCAAGGCTACATTGGAAAATAAAGAAATTAGCTTAGAAACAACTTTCTCATCAGGTAGTTTATAAGATCTATTTAAATCATCAATTCTTTGGATAAAGTGTTGCCAATCAGATGAAGAATCACCATCAAAGGTAGGATATTGGTCCAATTTAGGCCAATTCTTCTGACTACTGGGATTATCCATCATTTGGTTTGAATTATTTATCATTAATAATTCCTGAAGTTTAGCCAGGTGTTCAGAAATTTCATTATTTACAGAAACAGTTGGTACATGACCATCACAAGATTTTTTGCTAGTAGCAAAAGATTTTATAGACTCATTTTCAGTTTCTTTAATGGCTGAAATATGGGGAAGAACAGAGGAGCTCTGTTCAGGTTCTTTTCCCTTATTTTTATGCAGCTTATGGGCAGCATTCTCATTTATACCATAATAATTGATGGTTAATGTTGAAAATTTTTACTGCAGGTCAGACACATAGTTTCCTATCCTTGTAATTTCAGACATCTGGTCATTTACTTTTGCAAGGGATAAAACATTTCTGTCCTCAGAAACTGTGTGTTTGGCACTTAGTGCATGGAAATCATTTTTTAGCTTTTTCAACTGATTTTGTAGAGATTTAATTTCACCTTTTAATAAATAATTTTCCTCAATAAGGGGTTTCAATTCACTCAAGGTTTTATGCAGATTTATATTATTATCTGAGATAGATCTATGGTCACTTCTTATTTGTTTTTCTTGGCTAAGAACAATATTCAAGGTTTATTTAATTTTAAAATAAGCTGTATCTTGTACAGAAGAACTTACTTAACAATGCAAGTGCAAATTATTTAATCTATCACTCTCATGTATTAACACACTTCTCAAACATTTGTCTTTTACAACATTAAAATCAAGTGTATCTTTCAATATTTCTTCAGAAGTTTTCTCAATAAAAGAATAGACTTCAGAGGAAACAGAATCATTCTTAATTGCAGGAGAAGGATTAATTAAAGAAGTAGAAGTCAAATGTAAAGGTTCATCAAATGATAATTTACTAATTACATCATTGGGGCTACTCATTAAAGGAAGTTGTCTTTTTAAGGGTTTAACTGTTCTTTCACCAGGGTCCACAATATTACCTGAAGAAGATTTGTTATTATACATACCAACATGTTTATCAAACAAATTACTCACCATGGCAATGGAGGATACTTCCCCTGTGCCTTCTTTCTTCTGCCTCCCTGATAAGGATGGGGCTGAGGAGATGGATGGTAGGTTGGTGTCCTGGATGGGCCAGGGTGTTGAGCTGTTGGTTGCTGAACATTCTGTTGGTAATGGTTCATCAAGTAATCCCATTTCCACTTCTCTGCCTGCAGAGTGTTTTGGTTTTGAGTGAAGGAGCTGGGTGCCTGATGGGGCTGAGGTTGAGGCCAAGGCTAAGAGGCTGGGAAAGGAGGAGGTTGAGCCTGTTTGGGATTTAATAACTCCTGCATCTGCTGCCAGAGTGTTTCTACTCTTGCCTTGTACTTCATACTTTCTGCTTTCAGTTCTTTGATGTGACTGGACAGGTTGTTTACTTGTTGAGTCAGTGGTATTTTTTTTACTTTTATACCTTTGAGCAGATTTTTCTGATTTATTAGAGGTTTTACTTCTTTCAGAGGTGTTTTGTGAGGGGGGTTTTCCACTTCTCCTGCCATTTCCATGTCCTGAAGGTTTTTTGTCAACTGAATAATTTTTGTAAGTTAATTTAGAAGAACCTACAGATTCTGTCGGTCAATTGTCTAGAAGAAGGTAAGGAAAAGGGGAGAAAAGGAAGAGGACAAGGAGAAAAATAAAAGAAATAAAATATAATAGATTATTTAGTTTATTTAAAAGAAAAGCAACAACGAGTAACTTGAGAGATGACAAAAATTGAGGCTTTATTAATAATAATATTATTTAAAGTAAGGGTTCTGCGCGGAAAACACTTTGATCACTATCAGACTTAAGGCAACCTTTTAATTTTTATATAGAATTTTTAATTAGATTGTAATACTAATAAAAATAATAATAAATGTGATAAAATTATATTTAAGTTGTTGAGTGTATAGTAAGTGATGCCTCTACAGGGGATTATCCAAGGCCCTTTCATAGGCAATGGTCCCCTGAAGCGCTACAAATGACTATATACAAAAGAGTAATGAAGTAAAACAAAAAGATAAGAGTAGACATTTGTAATATACTTACTAAGAGAAAAATATACGAAAAATAACAAGTATCCCAATTAAGACTGTAAAATTCCCATCCCAAATTCCCCAAATTAGTTTCTATAGATTAATAAGTAACTAAACAACCATGTGATCTACTAACTATGGGAAAAACAAATCAAAACAAGTAATACAATCTGTTTTCAGTATTTCTAAGTGAAACAATTGACATTTTTTGACGCAACAAGGTATGCAATCAATTTAATTCAGCATAAGTTTATATAATTTAATTTTTTTCACTTATGTATTTAAATACTAGCTAACTGAAACAATTAATTAAATTAATTTGAGAAATTATAATACTATTTTATAAAATAAGTATTATAATTTATTTAATTTTCTTCCTGACACAATTAAGGATCAAAAGAAGCGCCATTACTTATTGTTTAATACTATATGAAAGATGTAATTTAATATATAAATGTAAATAATTAATTTAATTATATTATAAGTCAATTTTACACTTATAATTATAATATATATTTTCAATTAATTAAATATTAATTTATAATTATTAAATACATAAAAATGTGCCATTATTTGTAGAATATAAAATATATTATGTTTAATTTAAATGTATAAAATCATATAAACAATAAAATCAATATAACACTTATATGTAATAAGATATTTATATAATTTTATTATGAAATAAAATATTAATTTATATACATTAAATATAATTCATACGCCCTCTTTCAGGTCCTATAGGTTAACATATCATTTACTGGGCTCCTGAAAAAGCCTGGCTGACACTCCCTCACTCTAAAAAAAACAATAAAAAAAATGCTAAGATTTTTTCTTTTTGTATTTTTTCAACAGAGTAGGCAGATTTGAAATCTCCTTGCCAGGTATCCATGCATCATGTTCAGATGATTTGTTCTTATATCTCAATAAATATTCAATACCTCTTTCAGAAGTGATAATTCTATCATTGAGAATTTGATCAATTTCTGCAGTTTCTGTGACTTCCTGAGGGTTTTTCTTAGGTCTTCCCCTTCTTTTGGGAAATAAGTCACTGTTGGAAGTATAAGGTTTAAGCAAAGAAATGGGAAAAACAGGATGTTTCCTATCATATGGAGAACACAATACAACTTCCACTGCATTATCACCAACCATTCTTTTAACAAAAAATGGGCCTACAAAAGGATCTTTTAATTTGTGATTACCTTGTAAATTGAAATGGACAGTAGAGATCAACACTTCATCACCCTTGTTAAATGTGTATTCTTTATGGGATTTATCCCATCTTTTCTTTTCATATTCAAATGCTTTATCAATACAGCTCTGAGCATGTTTTCTGCATAGCTGTTGCATTTGCATGAAAGATTTCACACCAGGGTGTAGTTCCAACTTAGGTAATTTATTATTGAGAATCTGAGCAGGAATATTTGGGAAATAACCTAACCAAAGCTCAAAAGGCTTTTTCTCAGTGACAGAATGAACTTTGCTATTATATGCAAATTCAAGACCAGGTAATAGAGTGACCCAATCATGAGTAAATCTGTCATTGTCTTTATATTCTAAACCAAAGGCACAATACCTTCTAATCATATCTTCCAGAGTTTGAATCATTCTTTCAGCTAGACCATCAGTCTGAGGATGGTGAGCTGTAGACAATTTCAACTCACAGCCACAAATATCCATCAAAGAGGTCCAAAACTCAGAAGTAAATTTTGGATCTCTATCAGAGATAATGTCTTTTGGAAAACCAATAATATTAAACATGTAAGACCACCATAAGAAAGCTAATTCTTTTGGTGAATACATCTTTGTGGGTTGGAATAAATTTGCACATTTTTGTAAATCTATCTACTATTACCCAACAAGAGTTAAAGCTGTCTTTACCTGCAACAGGAAGACCAGTGAAAAAATCCATATTAATTATTTGCCAGGGAGAATTAGGTGCTTCAATATGTTGTAATAACCCTTCTCTCTTACCTGTCAACCTTTTAGATTTCTGGCAGGAATCACAAGATTCAACATATAATTTTGTGTCTTCAGACATATTAGCCCACCATGAAATGTTTTTGATTCTAATTAATGTTTTTTCAAGATCAAAATGACCAGCTAACATGTCATCATGACAAAGTTTGACGATAGTTTCCTTCATAGAAGGATGAATTACAATTACATTAGTAAGCTTTCTTCTATAATATATATAACCATCTTCAATAGAAAACTTTCCTTTACTCAAAGCATTTTGATACTTTGCATGAAGAGTTTTTATTAATGCTTGAATTGAAGCATTCTTAGGATCATTTAAGATAGTAACCAATTTATTAAAATCAAAATCCTTCTCATATGAATCCAGTATTAATTGCAATAACTCCTCTTCCATATCTACTACAAATATAACATGGATATGAACAGTATCATCTTCAGGTACATAAGCAGGATTTGAGTCATTATTTACCAGAGGCAATCTGGAGAGCATATCAACATTGGAGTGAACATTACCAGCCCTATGGATAATTGTCATCCATCCTCTGTATTCTTGAACAGCAAGTTGCCACCTGAACATATGTCTGTTAGGTGTTTTCAGGTTTAAGAGGGACTTCACAGCACTACAGTCAATTACCAACTCAAATTTTTGGTCATCTAGATAGTAATGAAGCTTCTCAAGAGCCCAAACAACTGCTAAGCACTCCAATTGAGTGGCACCATATTTCAATTCACTATTTCTTAAGGTTCTTGAAATATAACAAATTACAAGCTCTGAGGATTTATCATTAATAATTTGTTTCTGGTGAAGGGCAGCACCCAGACCAATAAAGCTAGCATCTGTATACAGGACAAATGGCTTGTTAAAATCTGGAAGAGTCAATATAGGGGCTGTCATTAAGCACTTTTTTAATGTATTAAAAGCTTTTTGACAGTCATTATTCCAGAGAAAGGCAACATCTTTTCTGGTCAGTTTTGTAAGAGGCAAGGATATGACTTGATAATTTTTAATATATTGTCTATAATAGCCACACATCCCCAAGAAACTTTGGATTTCTCTTACAGAAGTTGGTGCTTTCACATTTTGGATGGCAGCAACTTTGTTGTGGTCTACACAAATTTGTAAGCCTGACACAACATGGCCAAGGACTTTCAAAGATTGAAAACCAAATTTACACTTTTTTAAGGATAAGGTCATATTGATTTCATCCATTTTTTGAAAACTCTATTCAAGTGAATCATATGTTCATCAAAAGTTTTAGAAAAAACAATAATGTCATCAATATAAACCATGAGCCAACCTGCAATAATTTCTTGATGGAAAGTGTTATCCATGAATTTCTGGAAAACTGAAGGTGCATTTTTAGGGCCAAATGGCATCCTAACATACTTATATATTCCCATATGAGTAGCAATTAGCAAAAAATTTTGAGAATTTTACTCAACTGGAACTTGATGATAACCTTTATTACCATCCAGACAACTAATACATTTTGCACCTTGCAAGGTAGCATGTATTGAATTAATTCTGTGTAAAGGATAAATATCATCAAAAGTATAAGTGTTTAATGCTCTGTCATCTCCACATAATCTAGCCTTATCTTTTTCATAAGAAATTAAGACTGGAGAGATGACACAATATTTGGGGGTGACATCTACTTTCTCAATGATATTCATTTCTAATAATGTGGCAATATTATCTTCAATATCTTTTCTTTTTGTTGGAGAAGTAGGATATGGTTTTTTCTTAAGAGTAGGAGGAATATCACTCAAGTTACAGGATAAGGTAATTTTCATTTCTTCCTGAACACTTCCCAAGACATGAGAACCATGAGCAAAAGCCATAGGGAAAGAGGTAATAGAGGCAATAATAGAATCCTTTTGTTCACTAGTCAACTGATCACCAAAAGAAGCAGTATTTATTTCATTTAATAAATCATCCATTTCAGTTGTTGTTCTGCCTTTACACTGGATTAGTGAGTTACAAGATTTCAACAGATTCCCAGAAGTTCTAGGAGAGGAAATGTTGAATTTCCTTTTGCCATTCATTCCTAAGGTAAAGCAATTATTTGCTGGGTCCAGTTTCACACCAAACATGGTTAAAATATCATTTCCCATAATAAACCAATTGCTTAAATTATCATTTTTCATGACCATAAACTCACAAATAGCTCTGACAAAACCACCATTATATTTGAAGAATACAGAGGTTTTGTAATTGCCAATAGGAAATAATGTAGAACCATACCCTCTCCATTTTTCAGAAGTTATAGGTAATAATTTACTCAAATATTCCTTATCCACTGAAGCTAAAGCTTTTTCAGACACTAAATTTCCTCCAGCACCAGAATCAAGAACTACATCAACATTTTTACCAATAATGATAACAGGTGCCTTCAAAGGGATATAGGTATAGAATTGTTAGTAATATCTTTAATTATCTCAGCATTTTCTACTGAAAATAAATCCAATACACATTCTTCAGATATATTGTTTAAATAATTGACATCTTGTTCCAACATTAAAACATCTTTAACAGAATCATTGTCATAGGAGATATTACTTTCACAGTCACTGGAAGAATTATTGACATCAAGTTCAACTTTATCAGTGTCTTCATTTTGTTCAACAAGATGAATTTTCTTGTCACAAACATGACCCTTCTGCCACGGTTTGTTATATGTATATCAAGTATTTGTTGCATATTTTTTAGGTGCAACTGGGGCAGAGGGTTTACCAGATTTTTCTGGGAGCTTTGTAGAAGGTTTATTCTGATCATTAAAAGATTTACCAAGGTAATTCTTTGGTTCATATCTATGGTTGAGTAGTACCTCATTACAGATATTAATGAAAGAATAATTTTCCCTTACATGCTCAGTTCTAGCCACAATCAAATCTCTAAGAGAATTTGGTAATTTATACAAGATTTAATCTCTCCAAATATCATAATCCATCTTTGGATCAATTGCTCTTAGGATTTTTGTCAGTTTCATAAGAAAAACAATGGGCTTTTCAACAGAGGAGGGTAAATATCTAGTATTCTCATACAGTATTTGCTGAGCTAACCTGAATTTTGAGCCACCAAACTGATTCTCAATCAAGGATTTCAAATCATTCCATGTATAATGATTGTTATCTAAAAGAACAAATTAATACCACATCAAGGCTACATTGGAAAATAAAGAAATTAGCTTAGAAACAATTTCCTCATCAGGTAGTTTATAAGATCTCTTTAAATTATCAATTCTTTGGATAAAGTGTTGCCAATCAGAGGAAGAATCACCATCAAAGGTAGGATATTGGTCTAACTTAGGCCAATTTTTCTGACTACTGGGATGGTCCACTTTTTGGTTTGAATTATTCATTATTAATAATTCCTGAAGTTTAGCCAGGTGTTCAGAAATTTCATTATTTACAGAAACAGCTGGTGCATGACCATCACAAGATTTTTTGCTAGTAGCAAAAGATTTTACAGACTCATTGTCAGTTTGTTTAATGGTTGAAATATCACCACGCAATATAGGGGGAGGACTTGCTAGCAAGTCCGCAACTTGAAGTCAGATGGAAATCAGATGGAACTCAGACTGAAGTAATACTGAACTTTCACTTGAAGTATCACACAAATAACAATGGATCTATATTGAAAACATAGTGAAAGTGTGAGGATAACTGAATGGAAGCCAGAAAAAATCATTCCATGAGTCTACTCAATGCAAAGTATTTTTTGAAACAGCTTATTAAAATAATACTTTATTAAATTAATTTGATCAATAAAAATTGATTGACAATATTGCAATTCTTAAATACAATAATTTTATTAAAAAATTTCAGATTACATATAAAAAAAATCAGTGACTTTTTCTATTACTTACAACTGTTTTTACAGAATTGAAAACTATGTTTCAGCTAATATTTTATGGAAGTGAACTCTGTTCTTCGCCCGAAGAACAGAGTTCATCCTCCTATTTTCACACTCTGTTTGCACCAATCTCCATCCCTTTCAATTCTATCAACACATGCTTGTCTTCCCTTCCCATGCCTTTCGCTATCCTCCCAGCCCCATTGTATGCCATCCTCTTTTGATCCCCATTTCACCCCTCTCAACCTCTCCCAGACCCTTTTCTTCATTTAAAATGCCTCGGAACCCTTAATCTTCCCTTCCAACTCTTTCCCAACCTTTTCGCTACCCCATACACCCTTCCTCACCCCTCTCTCCAGCCTTTCCAGCCCTTGTAGCCCCATTTGTGTTCACATGAGCTTCAAGGTGTGTTCAAAGTAAATTCAATACTTCTTCATGATGGTTTCATCACTTCCTCAATGTGTGCTCAAAAAGATATGAATTAGGGTTCAAGGTTGCGGACTTGCTAGCAAGTCCGCCCCCCATATTGTGTGGTGTATGAGGAAGAAAGGATGAACTTTGCTCAGGTTTTTTTCCTTTATTTTTATGCAGCTTATTGACAGCATTCTCATTCAATCCATTATTGATGGTTAAGGTTGAGAATTTTTCCTGCAGGTCAGACACATAATTTCTTATTCTTGGAATTTCAGACATTTGGTCATTTACTTTTGCAAGAGATAGAACATTTCTGTCCTCAGAAACTGTGTGTTTGGCACTTAGTGCATGGAAATCATTTCTTAGCTTTTTAAACTCATTTTGCAGAGATTTTATTTCATTTTTTAATGAATAGTTTTCTTCAATAAGGGGTTTCAATTCACTCAAGGTCTTATGTAGATTGATATTTCTATCTGAGATAGCTCTATGGTCACTTCTTATTTGTTTTTGTTGACTAAGAACAATATTCAAGGTTTCTTTGATTTTTAAATAAGCTTTATCTTGTACAGAAGAACTCACTTTACATTGCAAGTGTAAATTTTTTAATCTATCATTTTCATGGATTAACACATCTCTCAAATGTTTGTCTTTCACAACATTAAAATCAAGGGTATCCTTCAATATTTCCTCAGAAGTTCTTTCAATTAAGGTATAGATTTCAGGGGGAACAGAATCATTTTTAATTGCAAGAGAAGGATTAATTAAAGAAGTAGAAGTTAAATGTAAAGGTTCATCAAATGACAATTTGCTAATTACATCAATAGGGCTACTAGTTACAGGAAGCTGTCTTTTAACAGTTTTAACTATTCTTTCACCATGTTCAATAATATTACCTGCAGAAGAAGTTTTATTAGAAAACATACCCAAGTGACTATCAACCAAATTACTTACCATGGCAGAGGAGGAAACTTCCCCTGAGACTGAGTTTGGGATTGTGCTTGGGCCTTCTTTCTCCTGCTTTGTTGGTAGGGATGAGGAGGTGGATGGAAATTGGGTGTTCTGGATGGGCCAGGCTGATGATGAGGAGGGTGTTGCACATTCTGTTGGTAGTGACTCATTAGATAATCCCATTTCCATTGCTCTACTTCCATAGTATTTGGATTTTGGATGGTTGAGCTGGGTGGCTGTGAAGGTTGAGCCTGAAACTGAGGCTGATTGGGAGGCAACTGAGGAGGGGCCTGGGCCTGATTTTGGTTCCTGAGTTTCTGAACTTGATCCCACAAGGTGTCTACTTTTGCCTTGTACTTCATGTTTTCTGTCTTCAGCTCTTTTATATGACTGGACAGGTTGCTGATTTACTGTGGTAGAGGAAGCTTTTTTATTTTGAATCCTTTTGGAAGACCTTCTTGAGGTACTAGAGGCTTTACTTCCTTCTGTTGTGCTGGGGTAAGGGGGTTTGATTTGTTTACTTCTCCTGTCATTTCCACTTCCTGAATTATGTAAATTTTTCGTGTCAGCATAAGATTTGTTATGTTCAACTTTAGAAGAACTCACAGTATCAGCATCATAGGCAATTTCAATTTCATCCACTTGCATGTTATCCATTTTTTCAGCCAAATTGTTGGACATAATAGTGGGAAGATTAATTAAATTTTAAAAAAATTAATAAAAGTTAGTTAATAATTTCTCCAAAAAAAAAAATTTTTAATTAATTAAATTATAAAAAAAATTTTTTTTTTAATATAAAGTAATAATTATAAAAAATTAATTAATAAAATGGATTGCAAAGTTAAATTGGTAATAAACAATCAAGTTAATTCAACCAATTAATTACCAATATTAAATATGGCAATATATTTGGGACTAAGCACAAAGTACTTTTAAGTCAACCAAAATTAACAATAATTAATAATAAAAAATTAATTTAATAATTCAATTTGTATTAATAATAATGTTAATTCTTCTAGGACTAAGAGGATTTAACACTCGATAAATGGTCAACTAGGAAAAAAAAATTTATAAGTGAACACTTACACTCAGTGAATCAGCAATTAAGCCACAATCACTGTTATTGCAGTAAAAATATGGTAATATGAGTGAGAGGTGCAAAGGTGAACTTACTATAGTGATCAAAAAATCACTTCAAAATAATAAAAGAATTAAAATAATTTAAACCTAATATATCGAACCCAAGTTCAAAACACGGTCGCAGCATAAGTTTCTTTTTTGCTAGGTGGTCCGTGCCTTTGTCGTTTGTCGCCATGCTCGATCGTCGTCGCCGTTTAGGAAAGGTCCCCAGTTGTCGGTCAATTGTCTAGAAGAAGGTAAGGAAAAGGGGAGAAAAGGAAGAGGACAAGGAGAAAAATAAAAGAAATAAAATATAATAGATTATTTAGTTTATTTGAAAGAAAAGCAACGACGAGTAACTTGAGAGATGACAAAAATTGAGGCTTTATTAATAATAATATTATTTAAAGTAAGGGTTCTGCGCGGAAAACACTTTGATCACTATCAGACTTAAGGCAACCTTTTAATTTTTATATAGAATTTTTAATTAGATTGTAATACTAATAAAAATAATAATAAACGTGATAAAATTATATTTAAGTTGTTGAGTTTATAGTTAGTGATGCCTCTACAGGGGATTATCCAAGGCCCTTTCATAGGCAATGGTCCCCTGAAGCGCTACAAATGACTATATACAAAAGAGTAATGAAGTAAAACAAAAATATAAGAGTAGACATTTGTAACATAGTAACTAAGAGAAAAATATATGTAAAATAACAAGTATCACAATTAAGACTGTAAAATTCCCATCCCAAATTCCCCAAATTAGTTTCTATAGATTAATAAGTAACTAAACAACCATGTGATCTACTAACTATGGGAAAAATAAATCAAAACAAGTAATACAATCTGTTTTCAGTATTTCTAAGTGAAACAATTGACATGTTTTGATGCAACAAGGTATCCAATCAATTTAATTCAGCATAAGTTTATATAATTTAATTGTTTTCACTTATATAGTTAAATACTAGTTAAATGAAACAATTAATTAAAATAATTTGAGAAATTATAATACTATTTTATAAAATAAGTATTATAATTTATTTAATTTTCTTCCTGACACAATTACGGATCAAAAGAAGCGCCATTACTTATTGTTTAATACTATATGAAAGATGTAATTTAATATATAAATGTAAATAATTAATTTAATTATATTATAAGTCAATTTTACACTTATAATTATAATATATATTTTCAATTAATTAAATATTAATTTATAATTATTAAATACATAAAAATGCGCCATTTTTTGTAGAATATAAAATATATTATGTTTAATTTAAATGTATAAAATTTATATAAACAATAAAATCAATACAACACTTATATGTAATAAGATATTTATATAATTTTATTATGCAATAAAATATTAATTTATATACATTAAATATAATTCATACGCCCTCTTTCAGGTCCTATAAGCTAACATATCATTTACTGGGCTCCTGGAATAGCCTGGCTGACAGATTCAGTGTCAACATCCACTTCAATCTTATCCAAATTTAAGTTATCCATGCTGTTAGCCAAGCTACTGGACATTTAAACTGTGAAAAAAGAATCAAAATTATTTTAATGATTCAAATTGTTAATTTCAAAATAAAAAATGAATTATTGAATTTTTAACAAAACAAAAAAAAATTTAAATATTTATCAAAAATCAATTAATTAACCAAAAAATGTAATACAAATAAATGTAATTACAATTATTTTTATTAAGAAATAACAATAATTAAAATGGGACCAACCAGCAAAGGTTTTATAAGTCAACCAAAATAATAATACCAAAAATAATATATTGGCAATATTAGGACTAAGTACTGAGTACTATTATGGTCAACCAATAAATAAAAAATATTTAAATAAAATTTATTTAATAATTTATTAAAAATTAATGATCTTCTAGGACTAAGAGTATTACTCTATTATGGTCAACTAGGAATAATAATAAAAATTTAAAAATAATTGAATGGTTACACTCAGTGAATGAGCAATTAAGCCACAATCACTGTTATTGCAATAAAAATTTAATAATATAAGTGAGAGGTGCAAAGGTTAACTTACTATAGTGATCATGAAATCACTTCAAAATGATATATTATTTAATTCAATATAAACCTAAAAGATCAAACCCAAGTTTGAAACATGGTCACAGAAAAAATTATCTTTTTGGCTTGGGTGGTCCGTGCGCAATGACGTTTGTCGCAAAGTCTCGTATTGTTGTCGTTGTTTGAAAAGGGCCAATTATTGGCTGGTTGTCTAGAAGAAGGAGGAAAAAAGGAGGAAAGGAATAGAAAAAATAATAAAATAGATTTTTATAAAAATTGGGAGCTTAAGAAAGTAAGAGAGAAAATTAAAGAAATGCTACAACAATATTTGAGCAGTGACAAAACAGTGAGGTTCAATTTATAGTATTTAAATCTTGTAACTTATATAGCAGTGTGCGGTTCTCAATTATAATTATTAATAGACTTATAGCAACCTTAGATAATTTATTTACTTTTAAATATAGACTTATAATGCTAATAAAAAATAAAATAAACGTAATATATTTAAAATTGTATTTGAATTGAGTGTATAATAAGTGATAGAGCTACAGGGGGTTTCCCAAGGCCCTTATATAGGCAAGGGGCCCTCTGAAGCTCCACGAGAAATTATATTCTATAAAAAATAAGATAAAAAATAATTAATAGTAAAAATTAAGTGTACCAAATCTGTAAGGGAAAAAAATATAAAAAAATTAATTAAAAAATAAGTAATAGCCCAAAAAACCCACCAGTTTAACCCCAAACAAATCTTTAAAAATAAGTGAGTAATTAAATAAGATTGAAACACTTGAAGTATTAACTAATTCAATTAACAACACGTTTGATAATAGCCCATTTTAAGTGAAACATAAAAATTAACCTATTTTAATAAAATAATTAGTGTAATTAATTAATTAAGTCTGGAACATAAGATTTTAATTAATATAACCCATTTTATTAGTGTAAGAATTAAATTAGGTTAAAACAATTTATTAATTTAATATCATTACTAAATTTTAGAATACAACATTAGTAATTAATTAAATAAAATGTTTTAACTAATTTAATATCTTAATGACATAATTATGAGTCAAAAAAGCGCTCAATATTCATAATTCATATGATATAAAAGTCTTATTCTAATACTTTAATTTTATTTATTTATTTAATTATATTATAAGTTAATATTTTGATTTTTTTACTATAATATAATCAATAAATTAATCAATAATTTATAAGTATTAAATACATGAAAAATGCGCCAACATTTTATAGAATATAAAGTATTTCATAAGTTTTAATTGTATCTATAATTTATTTAATAATAAATTTAATATAACCCTTATTTTAGTTATATTATAATACAATTGTTATATAATTTTATTATGCAATATAATATTAATTTATATACATAGAATGCATAATTTTTCACCCTCATTAAGCTCCAATAGATTAACATACAATTTACTGGGCTCCTGGTATAGCCTGGCTGACAGGTATAGCAACAGTCTCTAATTTTCTGTAGCAAGTAAATCTCACCTGGTATTTCTCAAAGGGACAGGGGTTTTTCTCTCCATTTTTACTCCAACTCCCTTGGTCAAGACCTATAGCTAGTACTATAGGATTGTCTACAGCAATATAATGGCAGTGAAAAGTGGGAAACTCAAGATTTCAAAAGTTACATATTTTTATCTTTTTATTCTTAATACTCAATGAAAAAGTAAAACATATTTATTATTATTACTTAGAAACTTAGAAGTATGTAAATTTAAATACTAAGGTAGTAATAGTAGTAATAGATTTGTGTTATATAGATATAGTAAACTTGTAAGGTGATAATGGAATTAAGAAAACCAGCCAGAATGAGAGGCCTTTATATAAGCAAAAAGGAAAGAAACTATAGAGTCAAAAAATCTATATACATGAGTATGAGAGAAAAAGAAATTCCACAATTAGACATTTCAAGTAATAAAGTTGTTCTATAAGAATGTACCCATATTCTGTATTTACTGTATATGTCCCTTTTATTTGATTTGTTTAAACCTTTCTGCAAGTGTAAATTGTAAATAAAATAATTTGAATTTTAATATTAAGTATTAATATATTTTTCTTTCACTTCTCAACTGTCATGAGGACATTTTCAGGTGATAAAAAATGTGGAACATTAAATTTAATTATTTACTTGTTTTATTTAGTTAAATTATTGTAAGTAAAATTAAATAAAATAAGAAGTAAAGGCATGGCTCTATCCCAGTAAGAAAATTATTCTTTACTGGGTAAGTCTAGTAGCCTGGCTGACATACATATAATAGGGGGTATCAATGTTCAGGGATCCACAGTTAAATTAATTGTGGAAAATAATCTGCATACCCCAATAATCTTCCACAATTATTTTTGCTAATAATTGGGTTATTAGACACTTTACGTGTCAATGTTCACCTCTTATCTGACATTTTTTTACTCAATTTTTCATAACCACATCTTGGACTACTCTCTGGATATTCCTTCTACCTTACTGCACATTCACATTCTCATCCAATCCTGTCCATTCTATCTTCTAAGAACCCCTCACCTTCTCATCTGCTTGTTTCTGCTCCTTTTCATCTTCATTTATATTTTAACATGCCTCATCATCCTAGATCTTCTCAAACACAGCCATCACTCAGTTGTTCTTCAAATCCCACTACTCCCTCTTTCCCCCGCTCAGCCAAGAAATCTAAGACCTTTCAATTAAAAAAAGATGATCATCTTATTCTTATCAACTGGCTGAAATACAAATCTAACTATGATTCTTGTTTTGGTACTGAGTATGCGACTAAAGTAGGACAGCCCCCAGCATCAAAAGTTAATGGCAACCTTCTAATGGTGAATGAATTACAGAATAAGACCAAGGGAAGGATTGATCTTTTGCCTAAACAGATTTCTGAACGCTTCAAGAATTACCAAGCCAATTACAAGAAGGCAAAGGCTCTTTCATCTTCCACTGGTTTTGGGGTTTCTGACATCAATATCACTAAGGGCATCAAATACATAGACGATAAACTTGAATCTTTATGTTCTTACTTTAAAGATATGGATGAAAATTTTGGAGAGCAAGCCGATGTTAATCCTGTAAAAATTTTGGATGGAGAAGATCCTATCTCCAAACATGATGTTGAAGTAAATCTTTTCACATCCTCTTCCTTCACTCAAGCCTCCCCTCATTTGAATGAGACCAATCTAGATAGCTTTTATGTAGATCTTATTGGTGATTTAACCCAACCAAATCTAACTCAGGTCTGTTTCTTTTTTCTTTTATCTTATCAATTCTATTTTTTTATTTACTTATCTTTTTCTTATTTCTTAATAGGCTGACAAACAAACCCAGGATCCTCAATCAACTGAATCTGAAGGTAGCAACAATGATGATGAGGAAAATATGACCTTGAACAAGAAGCGTAGGGCTTTAAGTAGTCTAAATTTCAACTCCCAAAGAAGACAAAAAAGTGATACTTCATCACAAACCCCTTTTTTGTCTATGGAAAAATATTTAGAGAAACGTGATGCTGGTACGTGATACCATACCTCTTATTACTTTACTCTGCTTTTCTTCTACTTTATGTTAATGTTTATTATCACTCTAGAACAAGTGAAAATTGCTAAAGAGACTCTAAGCTTTGAAAAGAAGAAATATGAGCTCTCTTTAAGGAGGGATGATAGGCTACAAGATTTGGAAGAGAGGAAGTACAAGCTCTCTTTACGGAAGGATGATTTGGCCCAAGATTTGGAGGAGAAGAAGTTTGAGTTAACTCTAAGTATTGAAAAATCAAAAAAAGAGGAGAAAACACTAAAACATCAAAACCTATTAAAGCAGATGAAATATAAGTTTGATCATGAAGGAAATTCCAAATAGAAAGATTTCTTGATAGAATGTGTTAAAGCTAATAAATCTGTTGAGGAATTTGAACATTTAAAGAAATTTTTTGATGACTAGCTTGTTTTATTTCTCTCACACTTCAACTGTTCATATTTATTTGTACATAAAATTTACAATAATTTCCTGTATTTCATTACTTGAATTTTCATATTTTAATGTTAAATATTCTTTTTTTAAATAAACTTTTCATGTCTCCTTTGAAAATTTGACAATCTCCTACCCCTGGATTTTTTTGAATAAGGGGTGGGTATCACCAAAATTCTTTCATGTCATGAATCTTGAGAGTCATATATGAAACTTTGGCTTTACTACCCCCTTCATTTTACTGATATCCCCAAAATTCTTACAAGTCAAGAACTTCATAAGTCTTATAAGAAATTTTGGCAATACCCCCCCCCTGGATTTTATTGAAATAAGGGTTGGGTATCACCAAAATATTTACAAGTCAAAAATTTTACATGTTACATTTGAAAATTTGGCAATACCCCACCTACATTTTATTGAAGCAAGGGGTGGGTATCACCAAAATTTTTACAAGTCTTCAATTTTGAATGTCAGATTTGAAAATTTGGCGATACCCCCCCCCCCTGCATTTTATTGAAGTAAGGGGTGGAAGTCATCTAAATTTAATATAATTACATAAATTATTAAATAAATATCTAATATATATCAATTTCCCTATTTTAAAGTAATGACAATTCCTCAAGCCAAGATGCAGATCAAATCTAGAAACAAAATTTTGGGACTTTCCACAGGTATAGGCTAGAGGAACCCCATGAAACAAATAAATGTTATCATGATTACCTTTTATACAACCAAAGGTCATTGGCCCATTACATTAGTTGAGGAAATTAATATATAAAAAATATTTATTAAAACTTTATGAAAAAATATAAAATTTTTGATGACAACTCTAATCCCCATACTTTTTGGATCTAGATAAAGTTTTTTTAAATCAATTAACTTTACCTTCTTTCTTTACCTTGTTTATTCTTTGAATAAACTTTTGACTGATTTGAAATGAGCAACCAAAATGTGTGAAATCTTGACAGGATTCCAAACCAGGGGGAGCTTTGGTCGTTTGATGATTATCCTGAGAAGAATTCCAAATAGTTTCGATGATACCATTTCCCAAACCAAAATCAATGATGCACCGGTGGTCTGGAAAATATATACCATTTCCTTTGATTTTAGCTGGAGATGGTATTGGTTGGCCAGTTATTGGATTGATATATGAGAATATACCAAAAGTAAGAAAATTGGTGTCATTCCTATTGTGGAATCCAGAATGAGTGATAATAACATTAGAAAATAAAGGATATTTGTGGCTGATATCTTCCCATTTGGAGTCATGCCAATTCAGTATTCCAAATTTGGTTTCAAGTTCATGATTTTTTTCAAATGCTTTATTATAGAGCTTTTGAGTCAAAGATCAAGAAAAGAGTTAAAGGAAGGTAGAGTGTCCCATAAGCAAAAATCTTCATCTTTTTGAGCTTTAGTGATATTCTTGAGCAATCAATATATGCCTATATCATTGAAATGCCTAGATAATAATCAGATAAGAGTTTTAGAATCCTTATCCTCTAACTATGCAATGTAAAAATGTGAAATAAGATAAGTGAAATTTAGAAAAATGGCACAACTTCAAAGGTCGAAATCTCAGCAACCGCTGAGCCTAATTCAAACCTGTTTGTGGGAAATGAGAGATAGGCTTTAGTAGAATCTTCAGTTAAAGGACATGTGATTTAAATAAACCTAACCCTAATTTGTTACATAAAAAAATGGAATAAAAATTTAAATTGGGAAAAAAAGGCTCAACTTTAACAGTCAATATCTCAGCAACCACTGAATCAAATTCAAATCTGTTTGTAGGAAATGAAAGGTAACCTTCAGGAGAAAATTCAGTAAAAAGAGTATTATATTTTAACAAACCTAACCCTAATTCCAAGTCTGATTTTCAAAATTTTACAAAAACTTGAAAAGTGGTAATGAAGATGAGATCAAAAGGAGTTTAATAAGTTCACTGTTATCCAGATAAGAGTCATACATATATTTAAGTATGAAGTTTTTATAAAAGGAATGAGATGTCATATAGGCATGAAAAAAAGGAGATGAAACTTACCTTGATTGAAAAGTAGAAAAAATAGAGTGAGAAAGATTGATGTTGGAATTGTGGGGAAATTGAATATGGAGTAAGTGAAATGCATAAAGAATGTGCAATGTATGTGTTTCAATGAAATGGAGCCAAAAAAAGTGAAATAGGGGAAAGGGGGGGATAATGACCATGCCAAGGAGGGATGAAGAGTAGGGTGATGGAGCTAAAAAAGAAAGTAAAGAGGGAGAGAAAAATAAGGTTAATTTTATCATTGAAATCAAAAATAACCACTTACAAAAATAATTTAGATAAAAAAAATAAAATAAACAGAAAAAAAACAAAAAATATATAATTAGTAATCAAAAAATTAAAAAAAAGAATAAAATGACTTACCTGGAGAGATGAGGTGACAAAATAAATGAAACCAAATTGTTTGAGGGATGTTGGAGAAGAATAGGAAAAGGATATAAGGGATGAATGAAAAAAGAAACAGTGAAAAATTATGCAATTTTAGAAAATATGCGATGTCATGTTGAGCTGGTGAAAGAAAACCAATGAGCCATCCAAAAAAGAGATATTCAACATAAATTCCTAAAAAAATAAATATGCAACATACAAAAATACCAAGCCAAGTGAATAAAGTATACAAAGTTGAAATTTGGAGAGTATGAAAACAAAAAATTTAAAGGGTTGTGTGCCAAAATGCTGGAGGGTGATTGGCATAGTGACAGAGTGTATGCCAGTTGAATGAATGTTTTGTGATTCAAGGGATGGGAGAGCAGGCACTGGTTCAGGATCCTCTTCTTCATAAAGATCATTCCACTCATCCTTTAAATCATCTAGGATATTGTGGAGTATAACACAAGTCATGATCCAATGATTTGCACTTTTGATCTCCAATTTTTTTTGAAATTGGATTCAGAGCTCCTGAAGACTAGAAAATTGTCCCTTTAAAATACCTATAGCATTTTCAATCCGTATCCTTGATTGGGCAAGGTGATAATTAAATTTAGTTTTGGGGTCATTTTCTAAGGTTGCACCATGGAAAGCAGGTATAATGTTCTTCCCACTTGCATATGCTGAGTCTGCAAGGAGGTACTGAGATTCGTCAAAGTATGAGTCTGGGGTTTGAGAAATCCTCATTCTTTGGAAGACAGAAGAGTCATGACATGATCCAGGGAAACCACTGTGAAAAGCAGTAAATTCTTGATTGAAATCACATATAAGTTGAATGGCAATAGAGTATCTAGAAGGAAGATAAAAATTTAGTTCATGAATGATGAGAAATTGGAGAATATTTTGAACAAACCTTTTTTTTCAATCAAAATAATGGTTCCCATCATGAGCAGGCTTTTGACTCAAAGGTATAGTTGTGCCATCAACAAAACTTACACAGCCAGGGAAACCTTTGGCTTGCATTACTTGAGAGGATTCAAGTCGCTTTTGTGGACTTGGCCAAGCAAGTGTTTGAGACTTGAGGGAAAGGATAGCAACCATACAGCGCTTGGTGTATAATATCACTGTACCATATCCTATGTTAAATAGATTATCCAAACGTCTTACAGCAGCACCATTTCCATTTGAGCCAAAGCAACATAGTGCAACAGCAAGTTGAATGGCAGGATTACGCTGTTTGTTATGGGAATTGTTATGAGAGATAGGATGTTCAGAGATGAGTTGATAAAATTTGAAGAAAGAATTGGGTGAAGTTCTAAATAGCTGAGTGAAGTTTAGTTGGGGAATGTTGAGAATGGAGCAGAGATCATATCGGGGATCATGATAAAGATTTGGCACCCTGGAAATGAGGTAACACTTTTTGGAAAGAAAACAAAAATAGGCTAAGGCATCTCCCAAATCAGAGTCAGATTTATATTAGAGAACTAAAACTAAAGTGATGGCATTAATAGTGGAGTGAAGTAGCCGTCTAGTAGAGAGGTGCTTCATTCTTGTCAGTAGTATAGGTGTCGGTAAAAGGTTTAGGTGATGAGTGGGAAGTGGGAATTTGCCACCAAATGTGCAGTTGGGGTGTGTAGATAGAAAAAAAACTTAAGTGTTTGCCACCAAAATTAAGTAGCATAGAGTGAGGAGAGACTTAAGGATGGCATCAGAAATTATATGTCATGTGACTTTCTTAAAAATTCATCATGAATGTGATGAGTTTGGGATCAGGAATTAGGAACATAAATTGGGGTATAAGAGGCAGGATAATGCATTATCATGGATTCCTTATCCACTAGCCCCAGGGCTAGTGGATAAGAATCTTCTGCAATTAATAATGTCTGATCCCAAGAAAAAAAAATTCTGATCCCTAATTGTGGATCCCTGAACATTGATACCCCCTAATATGAAGTATTCAGAGTGAGACCTACAGATAATAACTTCTATAGTCACTACAAATATATGTGACAATTATGTCTATATAAACCTTAAATTTGAGGAGAGGTTCAGATCCCGGTTGCGGCAAAAAAAATAGTCACATGCTTTTGACATTTGTTGTTTGTTGTTTGTCCAAAAAAGTCACTATAGGTGCTGGTGTCAATGGTCCTATGGTTGCTGGCATGAAGATAATGATGGGTCAATCACTATTCAAAAAGGTTCCCAGTTGTCAAGGGGTGCTTTTGGCCTAGAAGATTTTTCAGTGGTCCAACGGCAATGAAAGATGAGTTAACTCAAGATTTCAATATTTTGTACATATTTCATTCTTTATAATTAATTACTCAATAAAAAGGTAAATAGTTTTATTATTATTATTACTTTGAATTCCTAGAGATACAAAATTATAAATACTAAGAGAGGTAATGGTAGCAATAGATTTGTGTATATAATGATTTATTTGTAAAGTAAGTATGAGATGAAATGAGACAACCAATATGAGAAGGCCTTATATAGGAAAAAGAGAGAGAAAATATGGAACAACAAGTCTACATACAAGAGTATCTCAGAGAGAAAAATCCCACAAAATAGAAATTTTCAATATTAAAATTTGTTCTATAAAGAATGTTCTTATATAGAGAATTTATCTGTATATGTCAAATTTAATTAAAATTATTTGATTTTAATATTTAATATTTTTAAATTTTAGTCTACCTTTCAGCTGTCATGAGCACGCTGTCAAGGAATAAAAATTGAGGGAATATTTTAATTATATATTTACTTAATT
This sequence comes from Hemileia vastatrix, assembly GCA_030280995.1. Taxonomy (NCBI): domain Eukaryota; kingdom Fungi; phylum Basidiomycota; class Pucciniomycetes; order Pucciniales; family Zaghouaniaceae; genus Hemileia; species Hemileia vastatrix. Next base: position 14,154,867 of record JASXTE010000011.1, read on the forward strand.
TTACTTATTAATTAGTAAAAATATTATAAGTAATTTATAAAGTAAGTATAACTAATAAATTGAAAGGTAAAGGTGTATCTCTAACTTAGTAAATAATTAATTATTTACTGGGTAAGTCTAGTAGCCTGGCTGACAGTGCCCATAGCGCTCCTCCTCCTCACACTACAGCACATGTGTGTTTTGCCTTGGGGTGCAACAATTACACAACAGTTGTGCAACAGTTACAAAACAATTTTTTTTTTTGCGCTTAACACTTACTTAAGACCTTTAGGTGCCAAAAATAATTGTTACATAACTGTTGCGCCATTGTTGCGCCCCAAGACAAAACGAATATTTATTGTATTGTCACCTCTCAACCAACTCCTAACATTGTGTGACCCAAAAGAGGATGTGTTTGTGGACAAATGCACTGTCCAAATACACCTGCACAGGGCAGGTGTATTTCATTTTTTATGGCCATTTTGGTACCTTTTTTGTGGCATGTTTATGTGGTGTATTTGGTAAGGTTTGAGACCCCCTATTAGAAAATGGAAGCTCTCTTTCTCAACTACAGTTATTCTCACAGATACACGTGTTTATCCATCTCTATTTACCTTTGTAAAAGCATTTGGTCAATTTCCTTTCCTATGAGTCATCTATTTGAGAGTACTATTTAGAGTTACTGTTAACTTCATTTTGTTACTAATCTAATACATCCTGTACATAGTTTTTCAGCCGTCTGTTTTCCTTAGCCTTATTCTCTTCTATATTTCATTTTCTTCTATCTTATTTTCTACTTACCTCATATTGCTTAAGTACACAATTTACCAGGATTACCCTTTTGTTAGTTAGTTACTTTTTTTCTACGCTTTGTTGTTTCACGCCCAAGAGGGCGAGTGATCCTAAAATGTAAATAAATAAATAAAAATATCAAAAAGAAGAATCGCGAGAATATGTTGCAAAGGACTGAAGGGCTGCACAGACAGTTACGCGAACTGAACAAAATTATAGCGCAATTTACGAGGTCTTCTTAGAGCAGAGGGGGCATGATTTCTCTGTTAGAGAAGCTGGGGATGGAAGCCAATCATCGTTACACACCGAAACTAGAAAGAGCTAACTCATAAATACTTGTGGACAAGTTGCACGTGTTCTTCAGCTTGTGTTTCTTCGTTTGGCTTGACATAATTGAAAAGAAATGGCCCAACGAAGAACGCCTTAAAGGAACCTCCTTTTATGTTTCTTCGAAGTCCATCATTCGATTTTTACTCTCATTTGACTTTTCGATTTTAACAAACTACCAGAACAATGAGGTTAAGTTTAAGACTGACGAAAATTAACATGCTAGCGCTAACCTTTATATAAAAGTTGGTGTTAGATTCCTATCACGATTTCCTTTCATAGAGAAAGTGTAACATTAATCTAACACATCATGCACAGTAAGAATTTATTTATCCATGGCTGAAACCTAACCAATACAAAATTACCACAAAATTATTCAAAATTTAATCTTTTCAGACATCTCCTTCAATACGCTCGCCTTCTGGAGTAGGGCTTCTGCTCACAAATCGATCAGGAGAAGGTGATCTTGATTGAAACAGTTGAGAATCGTGTTCTGAGGGTTGTTCTGAAGAGTGATGATCAGAATGATCACTAATGTTCTCTTGATTTTCAGCATCCATTTCACTATTTTCTTCAGACTTGTCATCCTCATGGTCTGATTGTACACCCAGCGCAACAGCCAGATGACTTTTTCGAGGAGGAAGTGCTTCAGTTTCTTCAAGCACTTTGCGAAGTGTTAATCGTGGGAGAATGATATCACAAACCCGTTCTTCTGTCAAGAGATCATCAATAAACTGATCTATTGTGGTCAAGACTATTGGCCCGGATGTTGTTTGGAATCTTAGTTTTCTATAGTCAGCCAAAAGAGGCTCCAAAGTGAGATAAACATTCAATGATGAAAACGTCAGTCGGACATAAAAGGCGGCAAGTGCACGAAGATACTTGAACTCGTCAGCACGTAAATATTCAAGAATGATTTCTTTATCAGGCTGTAGTTGGAGGAGTTTCAATGTTAAACAAATAAAGGGAGTTGGCCGAATGTTGGCAAAGACACCGCCGATTGCATTGAGAGCGAGTGCATTATCGATTATCGATTCGGCGGTGAGAGCAAAACAGGAATCTTTCCAGTAGAGTGAGTCATAGATACGTGCGCGGATGATTTTCTCAACTAGGAACTGGGGATTAGTGCCATGGATTGAAAGGGCACCTTTGAGGGTTGTGTTTGCCTACAAAAGCAAATAGAGAGGAGTAACCACTCAACAAAACACAATGAATGGGAATGGCACTGAGAACTAAAACTAAAACTAAAACTAAGAAACTAACCATCCAATTTGAAGCAAGAGATGGGGAAAATGGGGACTAAACACAGGATATACAAATAAAACCACCAGATGCCAAGGCCTATTTGAAGTGCATAAATCTGATCTGGAGTCAATCTGTGGGTAATGCTCTGACACTATTGTTGGATCTTTCTGTTATGACTGGAAAATAGGAAAAATACCCAAGGACTGTTTTAGTTTATGATAATCCATGTAATTTATGCAACATGTACTTTGATATTGAATATCCTCTTCCATTCCTACCATGGGTTGCAACTGGGCCTTGCAATTTTGTTTGGCTCAATATCAACCACAATAAACTTGTCCAAATCTGTAGATTACATTCATAAACAGTCACCCGACAGAAATTTGGGTAAATTTTGACCTTCAATAATTTTCCAAAAACATTCACAGAAAAAAATGAAATAACATAAGTAGATTGGAAATAACCTGTACATTAAGAATATGATAATAAATAATTAATTAGACAAACCAGTTTTCTTAAATTTTGATTTTTTTTTTGAATACATCAACTTTTGGACTCAAAAAATGGCAATGACAAGGATATAAGATTGCTACTATCTGATGAAGGGGAAATGATATTGTAATAATACAACAAGAAGAAGAGAATTAAGGACATATGGTGCATTTAGTCCAAATGCAGACTTTTGTGCTGCCCTCAATTCATTTTGTTGTACATCAAACCCCAGACTAACTTCCCCTAGATTGCCAAAACTTTGTTGCTAGTTCAAAATCAAAAGCACTTGGGTTTCACAACTGTATCACATCTGCTTTTCTAGTTGCTTAACCACCTCATGTCTGTCTTTCATGTAAGAAAAATGGAAGCTGTGTAATAAAGGGAATATGTCTATATGTATGCTCTCCAGCAATAAGTTCTCATCACTTTTCAGATCTTATTAACCTCAAAATCATGACTCAAATGGCTTGAATCTTTCCAATATCATCAATTCAAAGCTCTAGATCCACAATATCACATTAGAATTATAAAATACTACAAATTTTTTCCTGTAATTGGTTTCCATTGAAAATTATAAATTTGGACTTCAAAACTAGTGATTTTAGAATAATCACCAGGAAAAATTAGGGAGTAACCTGCATGCAAGTCCAGAGTGCAATCAGCACTTACACAGAAAATTTCCAGTACTTGATCAGCATTTGAACAGCATTTGACTAGTGCTCATAATTATTTCTCAGTAGCTTTTCAGCTACTTTCATTGTAACTTACACAAGTTACTTCCATATATAATTTTGTTAATTTTGTTGATTTTTATCATTTACTCATTCTAATTTTCCTTTCTTTACACAATTATTTTATACTTATTTATCACACTTCATCATTTTCTATCTTTTTTTTCAGCTTGGATATTCCCAGGACTGAGTAACATAGGAATATAAAATATGCTAAATACTTGTATTACACATGGGGACAATAAGTAAAAGTATAAAATCAGGGGTGTCAACAATTACCATATATGCCTGGCAGACTTCAGTCTCAAAACACCATTCCAAGACACCATCATAAATGGAAGACTTGGAGTTAGACATGTCAAACATTTGGTCAAATACTTCATCAAGTACTTCCTATTCTTGCACCATAACCCTAACCACAATTCAGCCCACCCATACACACATTCCAGCCATCCACTGTACATCAGACCCCTTTGACCCCAACCCAACATCATCCTGGACTCCCACTCAAATTTATATATTCATCATCACTGTAAGTTTTTCTGTTTCTTATCTTTTATCATCACCTTATCAATCTCATGTTTTTATTCTTTTTTCTATTTCAGTTTGTCTTAAATATCTAAATCTTTGTTAGGATTTCACTTTTTTAACCATCAAAGTTTACCATGCACTAATGATTTTTTCCTCTCCATAGTTTTAATTCCACTATGCCTTTCCCAAAACCGTTGCTCAAAATTATACTCAACTAACCAAGAATTACCTTCTGCCAGCCAGGCTACTAGACTTACACAGTAAATAATTAATTATTTACTAGGATGGAGCCATACCTTTATTCTTATTTTATTTATTATATTTACTTTATAACTTACTTAAAATAATTTAATTAATGGGAATAAGTAAATTAAGTAAATATTTAAATTTGAAGTCTCATATTTTTATTCCCTAACAATGTCCTCATGACAGGTGAGAGGTGAAATAAAAATTAATTCTAAAATAATTAAAAAAATTCAAATTATTTATTTTAAAGTGACTTTTACAGAAACTTTGAAATAAATCAAATAATTTGACATATACAGTAAATACATTATATTAATACACTCTTTATAGAACAACCTTAAAATTTGCAATATTTTATTCTGGAATTTTCTTTTCTCTCATACTCCTGTATATAGGATTTTTTAGCTCTGTGGTTTCTGTCAGGCTGAGGTCAAGTACAAAGACGTGAACTAGCTTGAATGGTTAGTGTCTAGAAGATTTAAATGGTCTTGTATGAATACTGTAGTATAAATCCAATAAGTATTAAAATATAACTCAATATAAAAGGTCTCAGTAATATAAATCTCACTAATTATATATGTGGCTTACAATCTTATAGTTGGTAGAAAAATAGATTGAATAATTCAGATACTATTCAAAGACTTTATAAGTGCTATTGATATGTAGTGTAATTGATTGAGTTATATGATTGAATTGTAATGATAAAGAATGTAGAAAATAAGACCAAAAACCCCCTCCATTTATACACAATTCCTTCCCCAACGTCCCCCTTGATTTACCAGCTCTATACCCAGTTAATGACGCCTCATTCTAGCTAATAGACATGTCCAAAAACAAAAAGAGTGACCAGTAACATAATTAGAATGATATCACCCGCCAAAATCCTGTAGTAATAGGGATAATCCATCAAAAATAAAGAATAAGCAAAGAAGAGAGTATATGTGTATTATACATTAATATAAAAGACTAAAAAGGAAAAATTAAGACTATTTATTACTTAATAAAAAGGGGTACTAAAAGTAAAAATTTTGGGGCTAATAATGACATTATACTATGTGAAATCCCCATTCAAAAATACTCAATATTGACTGAGAAACCACCTAGAAACCCAAAAAAGGGCATGAGATGTGGGGTAACTACATGCAGTCCTTGGCAGGCACTTTGACAGGTAAATCCTTGACTAATTTAGGCAAATTTAAGCATGGTAGTGAAATAAAGCCCTAAGTTTGAGGTTATTAATGAAATTAGTGCATATGAAGAGGGTCAATGCATTTGTAATTAAGCTAGGACACTAAATAAGCGCCTCTCACCTATTTTAGCGTGTTTACCCACAGTGGGCGTAGAATGTGAGGTAATTATAGTGTGAAAAAGCTAAATTTGCTAAAAATGAAGCTATTCACATGGGAAAAATGCAGGCAGTATGTGGCCAGTACACAGAAGCCATTTCTGGCATAAAAAACACCAAATTTGAAAAGTGATATTTTTATGCATTATAGTAGCCAAATCAATAGTCTTAATTAAGACAAATTGAACTGTCAAAGCGCATTTTTAATATTCTTAAAATTATAGCGCATTTAATCAACTTTTAAGTGATTTAAAGCACATTTCTTGTTTTTTGCATAAAACAATGAAAACAACAGCTTTAAGTGTACTTAAAAATTATGTAGCCTTATATTTAAGGTTATTAAGATTACCCTAACATATTTCAATTTAATATTAAGTACATAAGACTTATAAAAGGTGGATATATGCTTGTATATAAGGTGTTATAATGGCATATTTTGTATATTATCATAATTTTACTTATGTATACTATTTGTGTACTCTAATTTATTGCTCCCATGTATAGTCCATGTGTTTCACATAACTTATAACTAATTTTTACTCAGTCCTGGGGATATCCAGGCTGACAGTTTTTCTCCCTTTTGCCTATATAAGGCCTCCCATATTGGTTGTTTTGAATCATCATTTATTTACTTAAATTTTTATTATATACAACTAATAACACTTTTATTGCTACTACTTATTGCTTTAGTATTTAAGATTTCATAATTATAACCCATCTAATTAATAACAATAAATTCATTATACCTTTTAATTGAGTAATAAATCATAAAGATAAACTTCTAAATACCTTTAATTTGAAATCCTTGAGAATCCACCTCTTACCGCTGTTGGACCTCTGTTAAATTCTTCTAGACCATTAGGACACATTGACACTTGAGGGCCATTTAATATTGTTGTTGATGCACCATTAACTTGACTCTGGAAGCCATGGGACCATTGACTATGAGGTCCAATAAGGACTGGTGGATGACTAAAAACAATGAATGTTGACTTACTTTTTTTTTGCCATGACTGAGAATTGAACCTCACTCCAAATCTAAGGTTTATATATTTGAAATTGTCATATATATTTGTGGTGACTATACTGGTTACTATCTGTGGGTCTCCCTTTGCATATTTCATAGTTTGCGTATATCTTTTTTACTCAGAACTCTGTAGTGGCATTAATTTACCCACAATACAGGGGGAGGTGCCTGGTAAATAATAATTTTTTTTTCCTAGTTGACCAAGATAAAACTATTTTGTTCTTAGTCCTAGAATTAATATAAATTAAATTAATTAAATTATATATATTTTTGAATTTTTTTAGTTGACCTTTCGTCCTGATAATTAATATAATATATTATTTTTTCAGTTGAAATTGTCACCGGACAACCTACGCACAAGGTCAAGGGTGTTTCTGAAAGTGAGATGCGGGAAAAAGTCTAGAGACTTCTTCAAAGCACAGAGGAAATGTTTGAGGAAGTGATTCAAAGATGACTCGAAGGAAGAGCTACTGCTTCGAGTTATATTCAAGAAGAATCTTAATATATTTTAAGGTAATACTAATATTCTTAGAATCTCACAAAGGGTTGTAACACTCAAAAATCAAATATTTAAATTTAGAAATAAATATTGAGGGATAAGGGAAATGTACAACAAAAATGATTTAACTTGCAGTTTTACCACTATTAACTTATAAATACGTTTTATAATTTAATTCTAAAGAAACATCAAACCAAAAATCCAATCCCTTTTATATCTATTACTCCTCCTCGCATTGACCTCATACCAATCCATCCTTCCACACACCACAGACCACCAAAATTACACCCGTTACACCTGGACCCTCCTCACTAACATCCATTAACCCCTTAATCCTCTGCTACCCATTCCGTCCATGCTCACTACCCCTTTTTAATAACCCACAGATATTTAATAAACATTTTAGCGGAATATTGCATGGACTATTTCCCTGTGCGTCGCTTATTGAAGAAAATCCTAAACACACTTTTGAGGATTGACTAATTTAGATTTAAAGTATAGATTAGCGCAGTCGAATAATGAGTACACAAAGGGAATTAGCCGTTGCTAGGTAGAATTGCTTTCTGCGCTTTGAGTATGGATTTAGACCTCTGTTTTATTGATTTGATGAGCTTATTTTGCCTCGAGTGCCACGTGGCGCGTGACAGATTCCCAGGTATAAAACACAAGCTCCATTGAGAGTGAGGCATATACTTCCCACACTACTTTCCCTCTATTTACTTCTTGATTACTATTTTTTTTATTTTTTTTATTATGTCAACTTGTCCTACTCCAACTCCCACGCCTCCTCACCCCAAAGGGGACGGTGGGCTTTTTACCTGACAATACTCCCAAGCCTGCATGGCCTGTGAGTCAATGGAGTATTTCTGTGTCAAGAGCACAGCCACACGGGGTCCTTGCCAGAAATGCGAGTTTTGCCAATGGAGATGGGTGACGTGCAATGCCCTTTCAACAAATGCTGACATCGAAAAACGGTTTACCAAAACTAAATACTGGGTGATACCAAAGACCAAAGAAGTGGTCAAAGATATATGGGATGTGTCGGTCGGGGACAATCAGTCGGAAGGAGTTGAGGAGGAGGTCGAGGATACCATGGCAACCTGGGTAGTTCAAGCCACAGGTAAAAAACAAGGGGTAGAAGAGGAGGTGGATGAATTTGTGGAGGAAGATGAGAAGGAAGTCCCCATCTTGAGGCGGACACCGAAGAAGCGGCTGATGGTCATCAAAGATGACGAGGAGGAAAAAGAAGTGACAGTGGAAGTCACATAGAAATTATTTTTAGAGGCTGATCTGGTGTTCGAAGTAAGTTTGCCTTTTTTTTTCAAAAGAAAATTTTTTTACTGATGACTGTATGTTTAGAATTCAGATGTCATCGCGGAAACCCCTATGGTGGAAACCTCGATTGTGGGAGCTCCTCTTGTGGAAGCCCCTTCTGTGGAAGCGGCTCCTTTGATCCCCACTGAAGAAAATTTAACAGTGAGAAACTCTTGACCAGGTATGGTCAAAGAAACCTAGCCAGGGTTGACAAACTAGGTTCATTGAAGAGTTAAGTGGAGATGTTGACAAGATTATTGATGCTACCTCCTTCGACGTGGCTGAAGAATTGCTGGAGATTGGGGAAGTGGTACCGGTAGGAGGGGAGGAGGTTCTTGAGAAATGCAGGAAGGAAATAAGGGTAATTTTGGAGAAAATGAAGAAATTGGTTCGATAGAAAATACAGGAAAAAATTTAAAATGGAAGGAGAAAAAAAAGAAAGAAAAAAGGAAAAGAAAAGTAGAAAACAATTTGTATATTTATTTATTTTATTTTGTTGTTTTAATTGAAATATTTATTTATTTTTTATTTTGGTCATTTTAATTGAAATTTTAATATTTATTTTATAAGATTTTGGGAGAAAAAGAAGAAGAAAGAAAGAATATTTTAAATGCAGTTTTTTGTTTTGAAAATTTGAAAGGAGAGTAAAGTTTTAAAAAAGAAGAAGAAGAAGAAAAAAAAGATATATTTGATTGAAACAATTTCGAAATGAAAATTTAATGAGAGAAGAAAAAAAAAATTTTATTTGTGAAATTTTATTTATTGAAGTTTTTTGAGGAATTTTGGTTATTTGAAAAGAAGGAAAGAAGAGAAGAGAAGAAATAATTTTGAAAAGAGAATTTGAAAGAAAGAAGTAATTTGTTTGAAGAATTTTAAAAGAGGGATTTAGAGGTTGAAGTGAGTTCAAGAAAGATTGTCGTGTTGCGTTGGTGAAAAATTTTGATAGTTTGAAGAAAAGAGTTTTTTAAGGAAAAAATGTATATAGAAAATTGTAAAGAAAAGAAAAGAAATTTTAAAAGGTTTTTATGAATTTTTTATTTGTTTTATTTTAATTTCATTTTATTTTATTATTATTATTTTTTTTAATTTTATTTAATTTTATTTTTAATCTTATTTTATTTTATTTTAATTTAATTTTAGTTATTTATTTTAAAGAAGGTTGAAAAACTTTTTGAAAAGAAAAAAAGAAGAATGGAAAAAAAAGAAAAAAAAAAATAAGGAATTCAAATTCAGCTTGTGGTAACCATGTGGTCCAATTGTCTTGTTGGTAACTGACATACATTCAAAGGTATTGTTCGAGGATTTGGTTGACACTTTCCGTTTGCCCATTGGTTTCAGGATGATAGGCCGTGGAGAGATTCCTCGTGATATTGAGTTGTCGACACAGTTGAGTCCAGAATGTGGATACAAACAATGAGCCTCTATCTGAAATAATATCATTAGGTAAGACATGTTTGAAAAATACATATTCTAGAAACAATTTTGACAAATCTTCTGCTGTAGCAGTAGTAGTGGTTTTAATAAAAATAGACATTTTTGAAAATCTATCTACTATTACTAATATAGCATCAAAATTATTAGAAAGAGGAAGTTGAGAAATGAAATCTATCAATAAAGATTCCCAAGTTTTAGAGGGAATAGGAAGTAGTTGAAGCAACCCATGCTTCCGGTGACAGGGAGTCTTATTCCTATTACATTTGTAGCAAGCTCTTATACAGGCCTTGATTTCTCTGGTCATTCCTGGCCAGAAGAAATCCCTTGCTATTAACTGGTAGGTTTTATCAACCCCAAAATGACCAGCTAATGTAGAATCATGTTGACTATTGAAAATCCATAATTTTATTTCATTGTTGTCGGGTATGACTACTCTACCTTTGAAAACTAATAGACCTGATTCAATACTAAATCTTTTGGCCCCTTTCTTTGAGATTATTTTGTCTTTTAACCATAAACAATAATTGTTCTTCCACTGAGCTTCAAGGATGTTAGATAGTGGATTTTGAAAAGATTGAATTGTCATTGAATTAAGTTGATGAGTCATTAACATTGATTTGTTTAAAATTGATTTTACATTTGCTGGGTTCTTTTCAGCAAATGCGTCCCCCCGCTGTGTGTAAACGTCGTCCCGATGTGACAAGATATCTGGGACAATGCAGTTCTTACCTGGACAATAGGAAATAGAAAAAGGAAATTCAGACAGAAATTCAGCCCACCAGGCTTGACGCCTGGTTAACGCTTTGGAAGACATAAAGTTTTTCAAAGCATTATGGTCTTTTAGAATTTGAAAAGGACTATCTAGGCTGAGAAGAAAAGAGCACCATTTTTTAAGAAAGTGAATAATAGCTAAAAGCTCTTTGTCATGAATTTCATAATTTAATTCTGCCGCAATGAGTTTGCGTGACTCAAAAGCAACAGGATGAAACAATTTTGTTTCAGGATTTAATTGAGAAATGACCCCTGCGATAGGGTAATCTCTAGCATCTGTCTTGACTATTATTGAAGCAGAAGGCTCAAAGTGTCGAAGAATTGGAGCTGTGGTGAACGCAGTCTTCAATGCTTTGAATTCCTTTTGTGCTGTAGAAGTAAAAACAAAAGGAATATCTTTTCTAAGAAGAGAAGTAAGATTGGAAATAGTTTCAGAGTAATCTTTAATAAATCTTCTATAGAAATTTGAAAACCGCAAAAATCCTTGAAGGGATTCAACAGTTTTGGGCTCAGGCCATTCCAAGACTTTTTGGACCTTTTTGTCATCCATGACTAGACCATCAGTGGACAACATAAACCCCAAAAAATCAATAGATTTGAGATGGAATTTGCATTTATTGTGCTTGGCGTAGAGAACGTGATCTTGAAGGCAATATAGAACCTGTCGAGCATGATGAATATGTTCATCTAGTGTCTTTGAGAAAATTAAAATATCTTCTAAATAGACAACAACAAATTGTTCAACAACATCTTGAAAGATGTCATTAACAGAGGTTTGAAAAGTAGATGGTGTGTTACACAATACAAAAGGCATAACTAAATATTCAAAACTTCCAAATCTAGTGCGCATTGCAGTTAGTGGTTCATGACCTTCGGCAATGCAAATAAGATTATAAGCGCCTCTAAGATCAATTTTAGAAAAGAAATTAGCACCATTAAAAAGTATAAGAAGCAATGAAATATGAGGAACAGGATATGCATTCTTCTTAGTGACTGTGTTGAGCATCTATAGTCAACACACAACCTAAGGCTACCATCCTTTTTCTTTAAAAAAGGACAGGGGGACGGGTTGGATATTTACTGGCTCTGATGAAACCTTTGGCTACATTCTCTGAAATGTAGTCTTGAAGAACTTGAGATTTGTCCTTCGACAAAGAATAGAAGGGACCTGTCAGAGGTACTGGACCTATTAACTCTATTTGATGGTCGTAGGGTTGATGAGGTGGAAACTTATCGGCCTTGCGGATTGAGAAAACATCAAGGAAATCATGATAGATTTCTGGTAGAGTTTATTCAATGGCTTCAACCTTGATTTGGTTGTCCTCATCATCTTTGAGAGAATCTGTCGAGGGAAGACCAGAATTGAGAGAGCATAATTTGATTACTTTGAGGCAATTTAAATCCTCTTTGAGTGAAGTCATTGAGCTAGAAGGGTTAGCCAATTACTCATTTAGAGAAAGATCAGATGCTTGCAAGTCATCTGGAAGAGATTTGTCCTCTAGCAGGACATTTTCAGGCGGGTTTTTTAACTCCCTATTGACCTGCATTGAAGAATCAGAAATATACTTAGAGCATGGGGTGATCAATCCCCTAGTCCAATCAATTTCGGGATTCCAATGTGTTAAAAAGTCATGGCCAAGAATGGTATCGTCCATCCTTGGGGCGTCCAAGACTGATAACTCCCACTCAAAGGGGGGGAAGTTCGTAAAGTTGAAAACCCATAAAACTTTCTTACTTACCCAATATTTGGGTTCCTCTGATTTGACCAAAAAAATTGGAGTTCGATTGATAACTGAAAATGACAGTTGTAACTTCTTGGAAAAAGATAAACTGACAAAAGAAATTGAAGCTCCAGAGTCTATAAGACAACTGATGGGGGTATCCTCCTTAAAAAGAATGAATCTCAAGCAATTTAAGGCAACTCCAGTCCTTAAGACATGGAGGTTCTGTGCACTGGGAGAGATAAGATAGTTTGCTTTGCACACAAGTAAACTATCTACTAGTTTTTTGACTTTGAACTAGTACCTTCTCTTTCCTTCAACTTTAAAAAATCTTCTAGCTTGTGCTTACCCCCACAATTCATACATAACCCATTAACTGCTTGTCTCTTCCTCTCAGCTTCTTTAAGTTCCCCTTTTGGATCCAGTACTTTACTGATATTGCCTGGGGTCAAGCTTTTTGGTTGAGGTTTGTCCTTTCCCTTATTTGGTTTGGATTGAGTTGAGGAGGATTGAGTTGGTCGTGGGTGTGAAGAAGGTCCCGATTTAAAGTTTAGGCCTTGAGATTTTTTGGCATATTGACAATGTTGTAGTCGTCCTTGGTAAACACCGTCAAGTTCGAGGGTTAGATCCATCAAATCTGTTAAAGTAGTCATCTTCTGACCATGAAGATTTAATTGATCCAGAATCCTCGAAGAAAGTCCCTTTTTGAAATGATACTTGAGGGCAGCATCATTCCAACCTACTCGAGTTTGAAGTGCTCTGAAGTTTGAGATTTATTCAGAAGCTTTACCATTATCACTCATGCGGAGGGAGTCCAGTTCAATTTCGGTGTTGTCAGTTTCATTAGGGTCACCAAACAATGTAAAAAGTTGGTCTTCAAACTTTTTCCAGTTATTTATGAGTAATTGGGTCTCTGTCAAAGAGAGAATGAGAAGATAAGGTTCAAACCACCTTGCTGCCTTTCTGGCTAAGAATGAAGAAGCCTAAACAACCTTTGATTGGTCGTTATTGAAGGTTTGAGGGTCATTATGGAACAGGAGCTTGCATGTTTTCAAGAAGGGTTGCAATCTGTCTGGATGTTCTCCAACAAATTTTTCAGGAGATTTCATAGAAGGAGTTTAAAATTTTAATCCCTCCAAAGACGTTAGATTTGAAAGGGTCTTCATGAAAAGCCTCACGAGGTCTTCCAGTGAATTAGATGGTCCAGGTTCCAAAGGTTGACCAGAAGGGTGTGTAGCAGGGGCAGATGGTGCCTCGTGAATTGTATTGTCTCCTTCTTCATCATCACTAGAATCAGAAAAATCTTGTGGGATCTCTTCTACAGATTGGACTGAATTTTGCCATTCCCTAAGGTCAAGAGGTTCCAGGGAGGGAGTGTAGGAAACAGGTTGTGTGGCTGTTAGCCTGCCTCTGGCGTGAGCCCTGGTAGTAGTGCCCGTAGGAGGAGTGCATTGAACAGGTGCCATTTTTAAGAATTTAGAAAACACCTGAAAAAGGACATAGTAGTGCAAAGAATGAGAGCTACTGAGAATTGAATTATACTGTCACTGTAAAACCTATGCACAAGGTCGAGGGTGTTCCTGAAAGTGAGATGCGGGACAAAGTTTAGAGACTTCTTTGAAGCACAGAAGAAATGTTTGAGGAAGTGATTCGAAGATGACTCAAAGGAAGAGCTACTGCTTGAATTTATATTTGAGAAGAATTTTAATATATTTTAAGGTAATACTAATATTCATAGAATCTCACAAAGGGTTTTAACACTCAACAATCAAAGATTTAATTTTAGAAATGATTATTGAGGGAAAAGGGAAATGTATAATAACAATGATTTAACTTGCAGTTTTACCACTATTAACTATAAATACATTTTTTAATTTAATTCTAAAGAAACATTGAACCAAAAATCCAACCCCTTTTATATCTATTACTCCTCCTCCCATTGACCTCATACCCATCCATCCTTCCGCACACCACAGACCACCAACATTACACCCGTTACACCTGGACCCTCCTCACTAACATCCGTTAACCCCTTAATCTTCTGCTACCCATTCCGTCCATGCTCACTACCCCTTTTTAATAACCCACAGATATTTAATAAACCTTTTAGCAGAATATTGCATGGACTATTGTGCTGTGTGTCGCTTATCAAAGAAAATCCTAAACACACTTTTGAGAATTGACTAATTTAGATTTAAAGTTTAGATTAGCACAGTCAAATAGTGAGTACACAAAGGGAAGTCGCCGTTGCTAGATAGAATCACTTTCTGCGCTTTGAGTATGGATTTAGACCTCTGTTTTATTGATTTGATGAGCTACTTTTTCCTTGAGTGTCACTTGGCATGTGACAGAAATATTGTCCTGGAAATAAAGTAATACATATAAAACATTAATTGAATTAATTATATTAACTTTTTTCAGTTGACATTAAGTCCTGGTAATTAAATTTTTCAGTTGAATCATAGTCCCGATAATTATCAAAATATATATTAGTAATTAATTGAGAATTGTGTTCATTATTCCAGTTGACTCTTTTTCCTGATAATTAATAAATTATTTTATTATTTAAGTTGATTTGTTTTAAATCCTGATAAAAAAGTAAATATCTTAATTTAATTAATAAAAATTGTGATTATTATTTCAATTGATTTTTTTGTCCTGATAAACATTATATTTTAATTATTTCAGTTGATTAAAAAATCCTAATAGTTGATTATATACTTGAAATATTTCTTTCTCTCAGTTCAGGTTATTTACAACAATGACTGATCAAAGTGCTTCTGCTGCCCGTGATGAGGAAATAGACTTGATTGATTATGATGAGACTTCTGTAAGTTCATATTTGACTACAAAACTTGCTCAAATTAATCAATTGCTGGACCAATCAGGATGTTGAAATGCAAGAAATAGAAATCAAAGTGAAAAAAACTTCTCTGGATCAAAATCCTTTAGTGAACCCCCCAGAAGAGCTTCCAAGAGGATTCAAGATAAAAAAGATGCCCTTACAGCAGCAAGTCAGAAACCTCTCCACTCACATCAAAGATTTGAGGACAGAGAACCTCAAACTAAGATCAAAATTAGAAATTGTCAGCCAGGCTACTAGACGTATCCAGTAAAATAATTAATTATCTTACTGAGATGAAGCCACACCTTTTAAATCCTTATTAGTAATTAATTATTTATCACCTGCTTATGTATTACTTAAAGATAACTAGCTAAGTACACTAATTAATGTAAATAAATAATAAAAATAAGTAATTGTCCCATACATTTTTACTCCCTAACACTGTGCTCAATAATACAGATGAGAGGGAATAAAAATAGTAATAAAATATATTAAAAATCTAAATAAATTCAAATTCCTTTATTAAGAAATTTAAATTTCCATTGAATCAACATTTTAAATTAAATTTTTTGTACTAAATGTGACAGTATAAGGGAACTCAAGTTTTATTTCAAATAAAAATGATACCTTTATTGACGCATCATTTAGTATATATTTTATTATTTCACATACTCTCTTTATTTAGTTTTTTCCTCTCACACCCTTGTATTAGGTGGTGTTAACTCCATATCTTTATTTCTCTCATTTTTGCCTATAAAAGGCCCTCTCTTTTTGTACTTTTCACACCATTCCTTACTTACTTACAATTCCTACAATATATCAATTAAATTTTTATTACTATATTTTATAAAATTAGTACTTACATCCACGTTGTAGACAATCCTATAGTACTAGCTATAGGCCTAGACCAAGGGATTTGGAGAAAAACCAGATAGAAAATCCCCTGTCCCTTTAGAAAAATAGAGTGAGATTTACTTGCTAAAGTAAGTTGGTTCCTGTTTTGCTAAAGCTCCTGTTTAACACACTTGACTGCTTGATGAGCCAAGAAAGTAGTCCCCAGATAGACTACCAAACCAAAGAACTGAAATGTAGAACAAAGTCCACACCAGAGACAGCAAAGATACTTAATGTAGGCTGAAAATCCACACCAGAGACAGCAATAATACTTGCTATAGCTTGCAAGACTATAACAGAGAAAACAGTTGCAAAAGTTAAGTTAAATGAAGAACTCACTTGCAACAAACACAGCCAATTGTGGCCAGAAAACAGTGAAAACTGAGTGAGGAACAATGATATCACCTCCGGATGGTTGTATGATGATTAAGGTTGCCCCAAACTGTCTTATTCACTATGTACACACAGACCACTAACTAAGAGCCCATGCACACCCACCAATCTGGCGCCTGTACCCGCCAAATTGCATAAAAAACCCTCCTGGAGCGCTCCCCAACCTCCTAAAACAGAGGCGGGCAGGCCTCCCGACGTCGGAGATGCCACCTGAAGCAGCCTGGCCTCCCTGAAGCCAGAAAACCAATAAAAACCACTAATCTACTTAGAAAAATTAGCTACAACTACTAAAACCTTTAAAACACGGAATTTCACTATAACAACATTGTGACATGAAATATAGAGAAAAATTAGCTCTATCCAATGGTACTAAGCACTTAACTCTAAGACTTAAGGTTAGCCCGTAAAAAACGAAAAACAAAATTAAATAGCAATCTTTTATAAATGAAAAATGAGGAAATGACCCCTTAAAACTCAGAATATGAAAAATGTCTTCAAGACATAAAATATAAAGAAAAACCAGGGCTATCCAATGATAGTACCCACATACCCGCAGACCCAATATCCACGGAGTAAAACCAGAAAAATACCCAATTCTTTAACAGATGTCAATTAAGACATGCATAAACCGCGCCAAATCACACAACAAAGGCCCCTGCCAATGTTGGAAGACCATATCCTCCCTCCAATTGAGAATGTCCGCATTCTTTCTTCATCCAATCACCATGTTTAACCTTCTTCCCAAGTCTGCCTCTGAAATGGGTCCTTGCCAATACTGCATCAACAATAATTTAATCTGCACCATGACACCACCTGTCCATCCATACAGAACGTCCTGCGATGTCTGCCAATCCAGAAAGAAGACCTGCCACAGACCTGGTCCACTTTCTTCCACAACAGATTCACCTCCACCTCAACCTGGTCCTTCTTCTTCCAGCACCAAAAGATCTAGGCCATCCATCCTGATACCCAGATTAATCAAAAAGCTCCACCCTTCCCAGAAGAGTGCCACAACCCATAAAACAACTAGTTCCCCCATCCCTGGTCCATCTGATGGTAAAGAACATTCATTTCTTCCTTCAACTTTAAAACTGATAACTTCTCAGTTCCTCCCTATTCTGATAGTGATGATAACAATGTAGGATCCATTGCACCACCAACACCAACGCACTTGCCCACTATCAAGGCCAAGTTCCAACAACACACATCTCAACAGAAACAACTTCTTCTTTACTACTTCCAATCCACTCCTGCTAGAGATCCACAGGACATTGAGAACAGAAGACACCTCATTCACCAGTTCAAGGCTAATTCTGAACACTTCATTTCATCTCTTGATTCCCTCTGTAATTCCACTAGTACTTGATTTTGATTCAGAAAAGAAAAATTGACCACACCCTCTATAGGATGTAACCACAAACAACCCTCAATTTTAAGTCTTGGGGGACCATCCTCATTTTATAGTCTTGGGGGGCTCAAAAACCCCCAGTTTAAAGTCTTGGGGGACTCAAAAACCTAAATCATAAACCCAGAACCAGAGATCAACCACATTAAGACACAGAGAAAAAACTAACATTCTGGGGTAATTGTGAATAGAGCTGCCAGCCCATCAATTACCCCCAAACTTGCCTTTGCTAAATTTGGAGGCTCCCCCTGTGGATACCCTCCACCAATATTTCAAAACCAACTCCAACAACAAAAAACTTTTCCCTCAGTTTATAGTCTTGGGGGACTTACAACCCTCAGTTTAAAGTCTTGGGGGACTAACACAGTGTTCAGTTTAAAGTCTTGACAGACTAGCCTTGATAAAATCTTGAAACCAGCCAGTTTAAAGTCTTGGAGGACTAACAGAAACCTGATTTCAGTTTAAAGTCTTGATGGACTGCCTTTGATACCATAGATTTTTCAGTTTAGAGTCTTGATGGACTGACTTGATAACATAGCTTTTTCAGTTTAGAGTCTTGATGGACTGCCGGAATTTTGCATAAAATGGACGCAGCCAATTTCATGCAGCACACCTCTACAGCCAGCCTGCTGAACTTCCACCTTCACTTCATCATCTACCCATCACTGACAAAAATCTCCTTCTATCCCTTTTCATCATCTTTTCTCACCACAGATCATGGCTGGATCTCCTGATGTTAACCCTTCTACTCTACCTTGCTTCACTTCTCCCAAGGACTATGCCTGCAAACAGTGCATCCACATGTGCAGACCTTGCACATTCACTCTTCCAAATCCTGAATCCAAATTCCACAACAGGGCTTGTGACTCATGCTATTCCAAAAAGAAAAGATGTGACAGAGACACCAACTACCCTATTCCTCCGCCTTCTCCTTCTCACAAATACATCTCCAGATCCCCTACCAGATCCCCAGAGCTTGGTCCTTCCTCTTCCTCATCCTCTCTATCTTCTGCTCCTTCCAGAAGATCCAGAAGCTCAGCTTCCCGCACTCTTCCCAAAAGACCGGCCTTAGCCTCACAAGAAACTGCTTTTATCCCTGCCAAATTAGCTCCAAAAGCTTCAAAATCAACTCCCAGGCTTCTAGACCGCGTCCAGGCGGCCCACCCGCCTCACCAAACAGTGAAAATTAGGGCCAAAACCTCCAAAAACGGCCAGAAAACAGCCAAATTCATCCAGACAACAACAACAACTCAACCCAACTACCTCCTACTGCTCCCAGAGCAATGCAATCCGCCCTTCCAAAGTCCAAAAACACCAAAATTTACCAAATTTCTAAGAGAACTGCCAGAGAACCCCAAGAAGAAACCAGAACACCACACACTGCTCCACAACAACAACATGGTCCCCAACTAAGACAAAGAAACTACACCTCTCCTCTGTCAGCCAACTACTCTTCTGACAGTTCCATCTCTTCAAAATCTCCATCCAGAAGAGAGCAGTCTGCTTCCAAATCCCCCTCTCCTGCTCCATCATTTAACAACCTTGGTACTCCATCACCAGCACCTCCTCCAGCTGAATCCAACAGAAATAACAACCACAACAACAACCACAATCTCACTGCTCCAACTAGGCCCCAGGAACCTCAGCATCCCAGTTCACCGTCTCAGGATCCTTCAGAGGAGGACCATGAGAATACATATCTTTCCCTAGTTGATCCACCCACTATGACCATTACAAAATTGTCAGAGATCCAAATCCCAGCTGCTTACAGATCTGATGAGCTTCCAATCTGTAAGTACCAAATTAATTATTCCATTTCTTCAACAAAAATAATTACTGATCCAATTCTTCTTGTCTAGTTGGCACCCCTCCTCCTGAATCTATTATTGGAGTTGGCCAACCTCTTGAAACTTCTTTGACCCTGGATTATGGAGACATGAAGAAACACCTAAGCACCATGTGTTCCAGCATGCTAAAAGCCTTTGCCCTCCATGAACCTTTGAATGACTTTGAAAAATCCCTGAGAAAGCGCCTACTGGACGACCACTGGAAAATGTCTAGGATCATTAAACACACCCTCCAGCACTCCATTCCTACCTCTTCTTCTTCCTCCTCTAAACTTCCCTCTAATCCAATTCCTGACCATTACAATCCCTATCATCTCTCCAGCAGGATGCACTTCAAAGAACACAGTGCTTCCCACAATCCCAACAAAAAAAAACGTCATCACAATCCGGACCAGCCTCCAGAAGCTTCATCATCCAGACAATGAGCTCCTGCAAAAAGATTAGAAACATAATAATAATATAAAACAATTAATAAAAATAATTTCAGAATTTTTTTTTTTTTTTTGTATCTACTAATATACTAAAATTAAAAATTAATAAATAAAATGAAATGAAATAACATAAATGAAATAAAATAAAATATAAAAAATAATTAAAATGGTATCCCCCAGCTAATTGATGAGCTGATCCCCTGATACCTTACCCACATCCAAGTGCACCTTGATGTGGATACACAATTAATTCTTTTAAATGATTAACAGAAACAAAATTCAAAAAATTTAGAAATTCAGAAGATAATAAAAATAATGAAACATAGAAACACATGAAATAAATAATAAATAAAATAAATAAAAGAAAATAGCATTGCCCGGCCAATTGATGAGCCTTTCCCCACCAATGCTTGCCCACATCCAGGTGACCCTGATGTGGTAACACCCTATATTTTTGATTTTACAATTTTAAACAACCCCCATAAAAAAATTAAAAGAAAAAAAGAGAAAAAAGAAAATAATCTAAAACTGCTATCTAGCAAAAACATAACTGCAAAATCAAAGACAGTCCAGCTCCATAGATGGTCCAATAAGGGAAAGTCCGGTCCATAGAAATGATCACTGGGTGGGCTCCCTCCAATAAGTAAAAATGATGGGAGACCACCAGTGATCCACCACCAATCTGAAAGAACCAAAGATAAAGAAGCCAGTCCCAAACCAGTTTAAAGTCATAGCGGACTTGAAACCTGAATAATAAACAACAGAACTACAATTCAACTAGGAAAAACAAAAGACTTGAGACAGACATTTTGGGGTAACTGTTCTACAGAGCAGCCAGCTCATCAGTTACCCCCACACTTGCCAAAATAAAATCTAGAAGCCCCCCCTGGGAACCTTCTAACAAAAACACAACATCCAACACAAAAAACCAAAACCAATAAGAGTGAAGAGACCAGCACATGAAAACCAGAGGAAAGTCCAGTTTAAAGTCACAGAGGACTAAAACCTGTGAAAAGAAACCAATACTAGGGTTCAACCAAATTAATAAAAAGGGTTGGAAACAGACAATCTGGGGTAACTGTTGATAAAGCAGCCAGCCCATCAGTCACCCCTACACTTGCCAAGATCAAATCTAGAAGCCCCACCCATGGGTACCCTCTAACAAAAGTTTCCAACAAACAGATGCATAGCATCACCACAAAAAACCAAAATTAAAGAATGGTCCGTAGTTTATCCTCATTGCGGAGTGAATCTTCTTCATGCCTAGTGCCTCTGGGATAAAACCTCTTCACTTGGTCTGCAGCCACCCTCTTTTTCAAGACTGCACCATCCAACTCTTCCAAAAGATAAGAACCTCCAGACGCCTGAGATCTGACTCTGTAAGGTCCATTCCATCTGTCAGCAAACATTTTCCCCCACTGACTCTCCAAACTTCTATTATACACCAAAACCAAACAACCAGGTTTCAAGGGATTCCTGAGTCTATGAGCCAACTTCTTGTCCCAGTATCTGACTGATTAATTCCTATTCTTCATCATTCTAGAGTATGCC
The DNA here is from genome assembly GCA_030280995.1 of Hemileia vastatrix. Taxonomy (NCBI): domain Eukaryota; kingdom Fungi; phylum Basidiomycota; class Pucciniomycetes; order Pucciniales; family Zaghouaniaceae; genus Hemileia; species Hemileia vastatrix. The sequence continues at coordinate 14,176,687 of JASXTE010000011.1, forward strand.
TTCTCTTGACATTCCTCTCTACATTCCAACTGTTGCATCCTGGCACAGAGAAAATCTTCTGTTGAGTGCACGTCATCCCAATCAATTCCAAGATAAGAGACAGCTTCCAAGTCCACTGGTAGAACGACTTTCTGACCAAACATTAACTCATAGGGAGAATAGCCAGTTGTACTCTTCACAGTGACCCTATCAGCAAATAACACCAAGGGTAAATAATGCCTCCACTTTTCAGCACTATCTCCGCACATCTTCACCAAAGCATTCTTGATAACTTGATGGCCTCTTTCAACCATGCCTTCAGCTTCAGGATAATATGGTGTAGCCACTCTAACTTTACAACCAACACTAGCCACAGCTTCTTTAAATTTGGCACCAAACTCTGGCCCGCCATCAACAGTCACCAACTTCATCAACCCATACCTATAAATCCACTCCTTCTTCAAAAACTCTGCCACATTCTTGGCAGTCAAATTAACCAGATGCACTGCCTCAACCCAACCAGACAAATCATCCCTAGCAACAATCAAGTATTTATACCTGCCCTCTTTATTATGGACAGCATCCAGACTGACCCTTCCAAAAACAGTTGATTCACCAGTAGCACGGCCCACCTCTTTAGGTTTCAAGTGACTTCTTCTTTGAAATTCTTCACAAGATTGGACCCAACCCTGCACAGCCAACTTCATACCTGGCCACCAAAATCTGTCTGCTACTCTTCTATAAGTCTCCCCAAAGCCTCTATGACCAAGGTCTTCATGCAAAGACTTCAAAACCAATTCTTGACCCTTCTTCTGAGTCACCACTACTTGAGGATTAGGATGTCTCCTTCTCATCAACCACCTTCCTGACACATAAAATCCAGGACTCTTCTTCTTGATTGCCAACCAAGTATCATCATCACAACTATCTGGCCTCTCCAAGGTCAACAGATATTCCACCAAAATAAAATAAAACCCAGACTGACCCCAGGTCTCATCTTCAAAATCCAACAGAACAACATCTAAGGGTACAACTCTGTCATCAAAATCACCAGTGTGAACATGAGCCAATTGAGCAGCGCAACCAGGACACCAATCCTTAAATTTTGGCATGTCCTTCTCTTTCCACTGAACCTTGTGAGAATTCAGTTCACTAACAAAAACACCCTTTTCCAATTTTGAGTTGTCCCAAACAACAACTCCATCTTCATCAACAAAAACATCCTGATCACCAGAATCAAGATCAGATCCAGCCAGTTTAGCCTCTTGGGAGAGGTCAGAACAATCATCCAGTTTAGCCTCATGGGGGGGGGGGAGAGAAAAATCCTCAGCACCCTTTGTGCTGGCCCTAACCACTGGAACATCTTCGTCAAACTCTTCAGAATCAGAATCCTCATCTGTAGGTGGCCTCCTTGATAATCCATCAGGCATAGTAAAAGTTTTACCTGGTTTGTGTACCAGGTCAAAAGAAAAATGTTGAATAAATGCCACCCACCTAGTCATTGGAGCATTTGGAAGACTAGGTGTATTGATCATCTGAACCAAAGATTTTGCATCCACCTGCAGCACAAAATGCTGCCCCCACAAAACCATCTGTAGCTTCTTTAAAATTTTAGCTACGCCACACAATTCCAACTTAGATTGAGAATACCTAGATTCCACCTCATTAAACACCACAGACTCATATCTTACTGGCCTGACCCTCCCAGTCTTATCCTCCTGAGACAAAACAGCACCAGCAGCAATATAACTTGAGTCCACTGCCAGATAAAATTTTTCCAGCACCAACACCATAATCCAACTTGTGAAGAATTATATCTTCACCAAAAACCTTTTTCAGCTTCTTAAAAGCCTCTTCACACTCTTCCGTCCATTCCCAATCTGCATCTTTTCTGGTCAACCTCCTTAAAGGTGAAGCCAACAAAGAAAAATCCTTAATAAAAATCCTGACATATACACATACACCCAAAAATCCCCTGACTTCAGTAGTATTTTTAGGCCTTGGCCATGACTGAATTTTATTAATCTTCTTCTTCGCCATAATCCTTCCCTCTTTACATACCACATGACCCAGAATTTCCAAAGCAGGAACACAACAACAGAATTTTGACCCTGAAATGGTCAAACCAGCCTCTTCAATCCTGAACAACACTCTCTCTAGAGTTATTGCATATTCCCACACAAACCTCCTTATGCCAGGGTTCTCCGCTAACACCTCATTACCATAATCAGTGGATGGTCCTTTAATTCCACCATCATCAATAAAAATACCAGCATGAGTAGGAACCTCATCCTGCAAAATCCAAGCCATCTGTGCTTGATAAACTGCCACTGAATTAGTTGCTCCTTGAGGCAACCTAGTGAGCTGAAATCTTCCCAAAGGAGTCTCAAAAGTTGTGAGAGGCCTTGAATCCGTATGTAGTTCCCTCTCATCATAACCACCCATAATATCACCCAAACCATAACACACCCTTCCAGCAAAAGCTTCAACAAAATCCTCTGCACTTGGTGGCATACCAGCGTCCTTGATAGTGACTCTATTCAAGGCTCTAAGATCATGAACCACCCGTAACTTTCCATTCTGCTTCTTTACACAGAACACCGGACTTGAGTAACTGGATATTGATTGTTCATATAAGCCAGTCCTGACTCTTTCCCTAACAATCTCCACAAAATCCTCTCTAATAGCGGCTGGAATCGGAATAGGTTTGATTTTCCAAGGTTCATGAAAAACAACAGGAATCAAGTAAGGTTCCCCATAAGAGTGCTTCAATACACCCCTTTCCTCCTCAACAAACGCCACAGCTTTTTCCCTTAGCACAATAACGTGCAACAACAACTTCTTTTCTTCCTCAGAAAACCACCCATCAGGACCAAAATTAACAACTTTCAACCTTTCCACAGTCACCCTAGCCATCTCTACAAATTCTGGAGGATTCTTCACCAAAGGAGTACATTACGGATCTCTTGACAAAGGAGATCTCTTCAAAGGCGGATTCAAACCTGCAGGCATAGGCTCATTGGCAGGCCTAATCTTCTGCCCAACATTCTTATACTTTGCCGCTCCACCTTCAACTTGAGGGATCTTCAGGAAATCTTCACCACCAGACCTGGAACAAAGACCAAGGGTTTCCCCATTGCTCACATGTGTGGCCAAGGTAATTTTTTTGAAAGGTGTAGGAGAAACCCTAGCGGTGCACAATTGGGAGGACTTACTTTTACACCCCAATCTCACCACTCCAAAACTTTTCCCTAATTCCACATCTTCATCCTCACTTCCAACTTCCAAATCTTCAAATCTTGATTCAACTTCTGAATCACATCTTCTAAAATTGTGCAGTTTATCCTCATGCTGGAGGCCCAAAAATCGATCTTGATGATCTTCTCTCTTCAAAATTTTCTGCAGTTTAACCTCATGCTGGAGGCCCAAAAATAGATCTTGACGATCTTCACAAAAATATTTTGCATCTTCTTTCTTCATTATCTCCAGATTTTTTTTTTTGATTTTCATGAATTATCTTGAAATTTTTATCTTCTTTTCTTGAGTTTTCTTCTGACCTACAAAAATAACCAGGGGTTTCCCCAATGCTCACAGGTGTGGCCCAGGTAATGTTTTTGAAAGGTGTAGAAGAAACCCTAGCAGTGCACAATTGGGAGGACTTACTTTTAGACCCCAATCTCACCGCCCCAAAACTTTTCCGCATATCTTTCAATAAAGATATATAACCAATCTTCTTCTTTGAACTTGAATTAAAAATAATTAAGAATCTTGAGAGGGAACAGAGATTTGATAAAAAACTTGATGAATACTTGCAGAGAAGAGAAACATTAAAAAGAGAAAGTTGAAAATCCACTTGGTATATCTCCAAGGGAGCTGACCTACTACAACCTGGGATTTCCGCATCTTGGGGAGAGGTTTTAGCACTAGGGTTATCAGCCCTCATTACTATAAAAAAGACAGACTCTCAATAGAGCCTGAGCTGCACTCCAAAAAACCAGAGGCAGCACCCACTTCCTTCCTTCTCCTGCAGCAGTCCATGCACTGGCACATTGAAGATAAACCAGGCCTAGTCTCCCAACCATCCTCTCCAGGGGATGATAACCTCATGTGAAGCCTCATTTTGTCTTCACCAGTCAACTCCAAACTGATTCCCAAAAAAAATTGATAACCAATTCTTGCCTGAAAATCCATCAAGAATGGCCCACCCAAAAATGCTTTTACATTACCTTTAGCAATGTAAAAATGAACCTTCCCTGAGGCTCCTCCAACATCTAACTTCACAAACTCTGAAGTTCTAACCAATTCAGTGACATGGCCACCAATCCCTCTCAAATTCCCACCAATACCAGTTTTGATGGGGAGGCCCATATGAGTTGCCTCAAACAAAGAAATCAGGTTTATCTGAGAACCTGAATCCACAAATGCCCTTGCCTCCCTGCCATTCAGAGTGACATTGACATATCCCAGAGGAGCAGAAAAAAGAGTTTCCAACCCCTCACCAAACTTTTCAGCAGAATCACAGATGTATTCCACCTCACCAGAAGAAACTCTTCTCCTGGTCAACAACTTCTTCTGCCTATCAGCCAACCCTGGACTGATAGCATACAATTCCCCATAAGATAGGGAAACCTGACCCTGATTCATCCTTTCCAGGACATAGTCCATAACATTAACTTGACCAGACACTACTGGCCTCTCAAAGTGAGCTCTTTGATCACCACCTTGGTCCTAGAAGCTTCTTGAGGACCAGCACCACCAACAGATTTACCATTAACAGGAACCAAACCAGATCCCTCACCAGAACCTCTGACTCCAACAGGCTTTGGCAATGAAGCCAAAGCAACATCCTCCTCAGAGTCAGAATCCACCTCCATTGGCATTGGCTCACCATTCAGGTCAAATGCACCAAAACTAGGGGGGCCCATGTCAGCCATACCCTTCTGAATATTGTATAGCTCCTCTTTGCTGTACCTCTTCCTAGCTGCACTCAGCTTAGGATCCGCCTTTGAAGCATTTGGCTTTGGTTGGGCCTGAGAACTGCTCTTAGGCTTACCCACCTTTCCTGCTTCCACATCATAAACACCAGCCAAGCATTCACCACTTGACTGTTCACCACAAGAATACAACTCCAAACCACCAAAGGAAGTAGAAAAAGAGACCTTATTGACCTCATTCCCCTTTCCCTTGACTTCCTCATCTACCTTAACAGAAGACTTCCCCTGATCAGGAATCTCCTCAAACCTTGGCCTCCTTTGATTGAGACCACCCCTTCTCCTGACCAAATCCACAGGAGCCTGCCCCTCACTGGGCTTCACAAAAGAACCTTCAGGGAGCTTAAAAACCCTGCCATCAAACTCCACTTTTCGTTCAGACACATCTCTGTTCAGTGCCCAAAAATCATTGGACCTGTGCCCCCTCCTACTGCAATAAGAGCAAACCCAAGGATCACTCCTACCAGCCCTCCTTTCAAAATCTCTAGGCTGAGAAGGTGCCTTATTAACCTTCTTGGCCTCCTGAACAAAAATGTGCAGCTGCTTTGTAAGATCAGCCAACTGCTCCACCATTGGGTCCCTCTCCTGTTTGGGAACCTGCACCAAATTTTTCTCCTCCTTCTTCTCCTTAACTTCCTCTTCAGCCAAAGCCTCACTGACTTTGCTGACATACTTGGCACACCCCTCCTGATAGGTGTCCACAGCCAATAACTTCAAATGGGCCTCAACAGCCTCCTTCACCTTATCCAAGGCCGGCAACTTCTGATCCCCATTAGAAAGAGTTTTCATCAATTCCTTTCTTTACAACTCCTTCAACACATCCATCCTGACATCTCTAGCCAGGGCAGACCAAAAAACATCTTTGGCAGCATTTTCATGTGGCAGCTCCTCCACTTCCACCAAATATTCCACCACAGGATCAAACTGTAGCAGAAACCTCCTGTAACTGTGTAAGGTACCAACACTACCATAAGATTGCCATTCACTGACAACCTTGTTCAGATCCACCATAGTGAACCTGACACCCCATCTATCCACCATCTCCCTACACAACAATTTCCAATCCCTCTTCTTGTAGCCAGACATGGCCACAATCTCCTTCTCCACTGACCTATCCCCAATGAAGAAGATAATATGTTTCACCATGTCCAGGTAGGAAGCACCATCCGCTCCAGCAGCAGTTTCATACCTCTCTAGAATCCACTTGACATCCTCCCCATTAAACTTGGTACCATCCCAAGTTTTAATTCTCACAAACTCCCTAACCATCACAGAAGGAGGACCATCCCCCCCCACTGACAGTCACCACAGAAATAGCAGAACCAGAAGCCATTCCTCCAGTCCAAAATACCAAAAAGAGCCAACCAAAGAAAACAGAGATTCCAAAGAACTAGCAAGTTCAACCCCACGTTGGGCGCCAGAAATGTAGACAATCCTATAGTACTAGCTATAGGCCTTGACCAACAGAGTTGGAGAAAAACCAGAGAGAAAATCTCCTGTCCCTTTAGAAAAATAGAGTGAGATTTACATGCTAAAGTAAGTTGGTTCCTGTTTTGCTAAAGCTCCTTTTTAACACACTTGACTGCTTGATGAGCCAAGAAAGTAGTCCCCAGATAGACTACCAGACCAAAGAACTGAAATGTAGAACAAAGTCCACACCAGAGACAGAAAAGATACCAATAATACTTGCTATAGCTTGCAAGACTATAACAGAGAAAACAGTTGCCAAAGTTAAGTTAAATGAAGAACTCACTTGCAACAAACACAGCCAATTGTGGCCAGAAAACAGTGAAAACTGAGTGAGGAACAATGATATCAACTCCGGTGTGGTAGCCTAAAGTTTAGTACGGCACCTAAATACGTAAATGGAGTTATTACGGCGTGCAAGATTGGCGTTATTATTTTTTATAAAAGGGTTTTATTTAATTTATTTGAGTTTTAAATATGAAGAAATTGGTCACGAGCGAATGGCTACACGAAAACAATTTATTTTACGGAGAAAACTTATTTTTACGGTCTGAAAAATTTATAAGTATTAAGTCGAGTCACTCAAGAACCTTGGGAAATTTTCCCAGAATTTTTACTATTTTTCTTATATTTTTAAATGAATTTTAAAGTTTTATAGAAATATTTACGTTTTCAAAAATTACTTAACTTTGATGAATTTTCACGGGGTAATTAGAGCTGCGCAGACTACGAAAATTAGTTTGGTAGGTAAAGGGGAAGTAGCTCTATTATGTGTAATTTTTCTAGATTTTTTATTATGGTTTTAAGGTTCTAAATTGAGTCCGGAAGTCCGGACGGACTCCGTACGGACTCCGTACGGGCTCCGGATTGACTCTGGAAGAGCTCTGGAGGGGAAAACTTAGGCACGTGACTAGGAATACTTAAGCGCTTCTCAAACTCGAAATTGAGAGGGGGGGACACATCATACAGCTTAATCATTAACTACCACAGTCTCATTTTTTATTACTCAACAAATTAAAATAACTTGTAATACCCTTATAACATTATTATTTTTACATAACATTTTAGAAATACAATTCAACAGTTTAAATAACACTTCATACAGGGTATCTTTAGAAAGGTCTTCATCACTGGGACTTGATTATTGCTGTCTCATAAAAATTTAAATTATTATAAAAACATAAAAGTCAATCTTTTCAGATCTTTCACTGGTACACCTTAATTGTTGTTATCAGTATTTCTTTATCAACAGACACGATCATTTAATCTCAATAAGCGTTAATTATTTTAGAGTTTCATTATTTTTATCAATCAGATCTAGTAGATTGGTTAGCTTAGTGATTTAGAACACCTACTTTGTTATTTTTATTGGAAGGACGGGGTTTTCAGCTAAATCAATATATCTCCTCCGGATTCTGCTTACAGCAAGGCGACTGTAAGAGTTTACCTTACCATAGTTGGCGCCCAACGTGGGGTTCGATTTCTCTAGCTTTCTTTAAAGACTTACTTGGATCAAGAACGTTCTTAGCCTGCAAGAGGCTTATTTTCTGGAACTCTAATTGGATTTTTGTTATTGGCCTGCAAGAGGCTTGTTATTTTATCGATTGTTAACGCTTTTCATTACTTATTGGGATGTCTTCTTCTGCTGTTGCTTCTGGATCTTCTAACCCTCTTACTCCCTCAGTTAGAATTGTTTCTTGGGATGGCCCAAAGTTTGATGGGGAGGAGGTTAAATGGTTCATTAGCAGGTATGAAGCTGCTGCTGCTGTTGATGGTGCTTCTCATGTGAATATGGTGAAGCAAGTTAGATTTTTTATTGCCGATAGGGAGGTGGAAAAAGAGGTTATTGCTATGCAGGCATTCAAGGACAAGGATTGGGTTAAGCTTTCTAAAGCTATGGTTGATAGATGGGGTGTTAGGTTTACTATGATGGACCTCAATAAAATTGTTGGAGACTGGCAAGCAAAAGGTGGAGTTTCTTCTATGGCTGACTTCAAAAAGCTCTGTGTTCAGTTTGATGAAGTGGTGGAATATCTCATACTGGTGGACGAGTTAGTGCATGAGAACCAAGCAAAAGATTTGTTTTGGACAGCATGCAGTAGGGATATTCGAATGGACGTCTTGAAGGATCTTTCAAGAAAAGATTTGATGAAGGAACTGCCTAATGGTGAGCAGAAACTGCCGGCTCTGGAGGTTATCAAAGAGAACATTCAGGCCCATCTCAAGTTATTGGCGTTGGACAAATATCAAGAGTCATGCACTCAATATGTTAACAAGGTTAGCGAAGTTTTGGCCGAAAATAACGATATTATGGTCAAAGCCCAGGAGGCCAAGAAGGCTCAAATGGGATTACCTGCTGCTAAAGTTGAGGGTAATGTAGATAATAAGATGGTCGATCACCTGGCCGATTTAACTAAACAATTAAAAATATTTGTTCAAGAAACCCAGAAGGCCAACAAGGCCCCAATCGCTTCATCGTCGACGTCGACTTCTTATCAGTCTAGAGGTTATGAACGTCGAAATTATAATGGCAATAACAATGGTAACCGCTTCCCAGGCAATGGGAGAAATGGTGGGAATGGTGGTAATGGATATAGAGGTGGCTACGATGAGCCAAAGGTGTGCTCCTATTGTAATAGGAGGGGTCATAGAGCAACAGTTTGTTTTGCTCTTGATAAGGATATGGATGCTGGGCGAGTTTTATTTGATGGTAAAGTTTATAAATTTCCTGATGGTTTGTTCATCAAGCCCAGTGATGGACAGTCTCCTTCTGATTTGGTCAGAAGAAGTTTAACGGCTGAAAGGAGAGCCAGATTTGAAGAGGTGACGGATGAAGATGTTAATGCCAAGAGTGGCAAAAATGGTAAAGGTAATGGTGGTAAAGCTGACAAGGGCAAGGAGAAAGAGGTCAGTAAAGCCACATTTTCTACTTCTTTTGGTGGTTTAGAGCTGGCGACGGTTGCCCAGGTGGAGGGCAGCTGTATGGCTGGCGAATACGATGTTAATGCTGCTAGAAGAGCAGCTGCTACTAAGGCAAAAAGTAGCATTCAGAGCCAATTGAGGGCTAATCCTGGCAAGGCCAATAACAAAGTGAACCCTTACTCTAAGGACAAGAATTCTAGTGCTCAAACTGCCGCCAACAAATTGAACCCTTACTCTAAGGACGAATTATATAAAATGCAGAAGGGGATTGCTGATATGGGGCCCCCTAGTTATGGCAAGTTTGATTTAAATGGTGAGCCTATTCCAGAGGATGATTCGGATTCTGAGGAGGACGTACCGTTGGCGTCTCTACCCAGACCAAGTTTTAGCGGTCCCATCCCAATGGAGGGAGTAAGAAGGACTAGCGATGGATCAGGATTAGTGCAAGAAGCTGGTGACGGAGTTAGGGCTATAGAAAGTGAAGATGTTATAATGGGGGGTGAAGATGGCTCAGTTGGACCTCAAGAGGTACCCAGGGCCAAGGTTGTTAAATCAAAGGTCCAGTATGAGCGGCCAGTAGTTTCTGGTCAAGCTAATGCGATGGACGCAGTTTTGAATAGGGTGAATCAACTGCAGATTCCCTTATCTTTGGGGGAGTTATTTACGATTAGTCCGGCGCTTGCTGAAAAGCAAAAGAAGCATTTGACGAGGCGTCGGGTTTCCACTGGAGAGGTGGAATATATTTGTGAAAATGCTGAAAAGTTTGGGGAAGATGTAGATACACATTTTTCCGCTCCCCTGGGTTACCTGGTGGTAACTCTTAATGGTAAAGAAGTTAAGGCCTTGGTCGATTCAGGGTCTCAAATTAATTTAATTTCATTGGAGCAAGCGACAAGTATAGGCTTGCCAATTAAAAGTGGAACTGGGGGAAACCTCAGAGGCATTGGAGGGCATGCAACAGAGCTGATGGGCACAGCTGAGCATGTCAGGTTAGGCATTGGTGGATCTGTTGGTAAGGTTCACTTTTATGTGGCCAGAGGGGCAGTCAAAACTGTTCTTGGTGGTCCGTTTTTGATGGATTTTGAGGCCAGGATAGGGTATCAAGCTGGCATGGGGATTAGTTTGGAAATCACTGGTGAAGATATGCAGAGGTTACATATGCGGTTAGCGCCTCCTGGAGATGAAGGTTGGGAAACACGGCCAGGGATTACTACACTGTGCCAGTGTTGTGTTTGCACCAAGAAGCGGCATATTAAACGGACGGCTTCTGGTGAATTATGTTTGTTGGAAGGGGATGAAGGCCCTCATTTTTTGGGGTAGCAGGGGCTGATCACTCTAATGTTGTAATCTCTCCTCAGGATGAGATCCCGGATTGCAATAGGTCAGCTCACTTGGAGATAGTTCAAGTGGATTCTCAATTATTTTCTGTTAATATTACTTTGGAGTGCAAATACAATTTGGACTTTTCTATATGTTTATTGGATTTACCCGGTTTTTCTATTAAATTTAAAAATGGTGAAAAAGGCAAAATGGGCCAAATTAGGTTGGATAAAAATTGGAAGGGTATGTTTTATGACCTCCAGCAAGAGGTTAAACTGCAAGTATCTCCTTCTATTTTGGACCTCCAGCAAGAGGGTAAACTGCGAAAAACTCATCAAAACCAAATTAAAAATCTCAGTATAAGTAAAACACAAAAAAATAATTTTTGTGAAAATGTTATTTTGGACCTCCAGCAAGAGGGTAAACTGCAAATATCACATCAAAATCCGATAAAAAATCTCAGTATAATTAAAACCCAAAAAAATAATTTTTGTGAAAATTCAATTCCGGTCCTCCAGCAAGAGGGTAAACTGCCAACTTTCTTTACAGGTGATTTACTGCTGGATAAGGGAAGCAAAGGTGTTGGAAAATCTGTTTATAAATTAGACGAGGGAAAGGAGAAAAGGGTAAAATTTAAAAATGAAATAAAATATTTTTCTAATTTTTCTTATTCCGATTCTGACGATGAAGAAGATTCATTTGATGAAAGTTTTAATGGAGATGTTTTACCTCAAGTTTATTTAGATGTGGACGCAGCTAAATATAAGAAAGTAGCAAATAAAGTTTGACCTATTAATGAACCGCTACCTGCTGAATTAAATCCACCTTTGAGAAGACCAAGGTTATCAAGAGATCCTTATGAAAGTCCCTTGGTAAAGAATCCGCCTGAATTTTCTGAGACGTCAAGAATCACTTTTGAGAGACTGGGTGTTGTTAATTTTGGACCTGATGGTTGGTTGTCTGGAGAAGAGAAGAAGTTGTTGTTGGATGTGATGGTCAAGCGAGAGAAGGCCATTGCTTTTGTAGAAGAGGAGAGGGGTGTGTTGAAGCATTCCTATGGGGAGCCTTACAAGATTCCTGTGGTATGTCATGAACCGTGGCAGCAGAAACCGATTCCTATTCCGGCTGCATTAAAAGAAGCCTATATTGAAGTTGTCAGAGAACGGATACGCACTGGACTGTATGAGCAATCAACGTCAAGTTATTCTAGTCCTGTATTTTGTATCAAGAAACCGAATGGCAAGCATAGAGTTGTTCATGATCTTAGGGAATTAAATAGGGTTACAATAAAGGATGCTGGGATACCACCTAGTGCTGAGGAGTTTGTTGAAGCATTTGCAGGGAGAGTGTGCTATGGTTTGGGAGATATTATGGGTGGATATGATGAGAGAGAGTTACATCCGGACTCAAGGCCTCTCACTACATTCGATACGCCACTTGGACGTTTACAGTTAACAAGATTACCTCAAGGAGCAACAAATTCGGTTGCAGTTTATCAAGCTCAGATGGCTTGGATCCTTCAAGATGAAATTCCACAATATGCTGGAATCTTTATAGATGATGGAGGAATTAAGGGACCAACAACCGACTATGATAACCAGGTGTTGGAAGAGAATCCCGGGATACGCAAATTCATTTGGGAGTTTGCAATTACTTTAGAAAGAATCTTGTTTCGAATTGAAGAGGCTGGTTTAACTATTTCAGGTTCAAAATTTTCATGTTGTGTGCCAGCCTTAGAAATATTAGGCCATGTGGTATGTAGAGAGGGTAGGATTATGTCCAAGAAGAAAGTTAACAAAATTCAGTCCTGGCCAAGACCCAAGAATACGACCGAAGTTAGAGGGTTTTTAGGCGTTTGCGTATATGTTAGAATGTTTATCAAGGACTTTTCTTCATTGGCAGCTCCATTGAGACGGTTAACGAGAAAGGATGCAAACTGGGATTGGGATGAAGAGTGTGAGAAGGCGTTTGTGAAGTTGAAGGAGGTTGTAGGGAAGGATTTAGTCCTGCACAAGTTAGATTATGGAAAAGATGCTGGTAGAATTTATTTAGCAGTTGATTCAAGTCAGGTTGCAGCTGGGGCGGTTCTGTCTCAGATGGATAAAGCTGGTTACATCAGGCCAGTTAGGTATGAATCTGTAGTATTTACTGAGGTCGAATCAAGATATTCTCAACCAAAATTGGAATTATGTAGTGTGGCAAAAATACTGAAGAAACTTCAGCATATTTTGTGGGGGCAACATTTTGAGTTGCAAGTGGATGTGAAATCGTTAATCCAGATGATTAATTCCCCAAGTTTACCGAACGCACCCATGACGAGATGGGTAGCTTTTATTCAACATTTTTCGTTTGATTTAGCTCATAAGCCTGGCAAAACTTTTACTATGCCAGATGGTTTATCAAGGAGACCACCCACTGAAGAAGATTCAGACTCAGAAGAGTTCGATGAAGATATACCTATTATCAAAGCCAGCACTAAAGGAGCTGAAGACTTTCCATACCTCCCCCATGAGGTTAAACTGGCAGGACTATTGTGTTTAGATTATGATGATGATGAACTCCACCAAGAGGATAAACTGGAAAATAGTTTTTATGTTAATAAAGGTGTTGGAAAAGGTGTAGATAAATTCGGCAGAGAGGAGGTAGAAGAAGATGTGGTGTATGTAGAGGAAAATGGATTGGTAGTGTGGGATAGTAGAAAATTAAGGAATGGTGTATATGTTGGAGAATTAGAGAATTTAAATAAAAAGGTGGATAAAGAGAAAGAGGTATTTTCAAATACGGTTTTCGAAGGATCCAAAGGTTCGGAAGAAAAACGTCGACATAGCTCGATTAAAAATTTATTTAGGGGTCGACGATTATTGGCTCATTCATGTGCAGGTGATATTGGTGATAGAGAAGTCCCTATTGATTTTATATTAATCGATTTTCAAGATGAAGTCTGGGGTCAGACTGGTTTTTATTTTTTGTTAGTCAAATATTTGTTGACTTTAGAGAGGCCAGAAGATTGTGAAGACGATGAATGGGTGGCTATCAAGAGGAAGTCATCTACGTTTTACCTATCTGGTCGACGTTTAATGAGGAGGAGGTATCCAAATCCTCAAGTAGTTATAACTCAACAGAAGGGGCAAGAATTAGTTTTGAAATCACTGCATGAAGATCTCGGGCATAGAGGCGTTGGAGAAACGTTTAGAAGAATTTCTGATCAATTTTGGTGGCCTGGCATGAAGATGGCTGTTAAACAGTGGGTTCAGTCATGCAAAGAATGTCAAAGACAAAGTTATTTAAGGCCAAAAGAACCTGGACGCGCGACCGGTGAATATACGCTCTTTGGAAGAGTTAGTTTAGATGCCGTTCATATAAAAGAGGGACGGTATAAATATTTAATTGTGGCCAGAGATGATTTATCTGGTTGGGTAGAGGCAGCGCCTCTTATTAATTTAACTGCCAAAAATGTGGCAGAATTTTTTTTGAATAATTGGGTATATAGGTATGGGGTGATGAAGTTGGTGACGGTAGATGGAGGTCCTGAATTTGGGACAGAGTTTAAAGAGGCCGTATTGAAAGTTGGATCAAAGGTTAGGGTAGCAACCCCATATTATCCTGAAGCTGAAGGCATGGTTGAAAGAGGGCATCAAGTTATCAAGGATGCTTTAGTTAAAATGTGTGGGACAAGTGCCGAAAAATGGAGGCACTATTTACCTTTAGTTTTATTTGCTGATCGAATCACTGCCAAAAGGACGACCGGATTTTCACCTTATGAACTTGTTTTTGGACAGAAAGCAGTTTTACCGGTTGATTTAGAAGCTGAATCATATCTTGGAGTTGACTGGGACACGGTCAAAACTACTGAAGAATTATTGTGTGCAAGAATGATGCAGCTAGAAAAGAAAGAAGAATATTTAGAAAAGGCATATTCGCGGATGATGAAGATCCGAAATCAATCAGTTAGATATTGGGATGAGCGGTTGGCACATCGATTAAGGAAACCTTTGAACCCAGGAGATATGGTCCTGGTGTATAATAGGAGTTTGGAAAGTCAGTGGGGAAAAATGTTTGCAGATAGGTGGAATGGACCGTATAAAATCAAGGAGCAAGTTTCTGGCGGTTCATATGTGCTAGAAGAGTTGGATGGAGTAGTATTGAAGAAGAGGGTAGCGGCCGATCAAGTGAAACGGTTCTATCCTAGAGGCACCAGGAGTGCCGAAGTCTTCCTCCGCAATGAGGATAAACTATGACATTTATCAAATTTTATGGATTCCTCCACAATGAGGATAAACTATGACATTTATGAAATTATATGGATAACTCCGAAATGAGGATAAACTACAATTTTAATGACATTTATTAAATTTATACCTCCGCAATGAGGATAAACTATGATATCTACGAAATTTTATGGATTCCTCCGCAACGAGGATAAACTATCTTCTTTTTTATTAAAATACTTTACTATCGTTACACTGTATATGGTCAACAAAACTGTGATTAAACATAACGAAATACGAGAAAACCTTCATTGAAAATTTTCAAAATTTAAAATTCTTAAAAAATGGGTGAAGATAGTGTTGGAAAATTTTTTAAAATTTATTGGAAGAAGTGTTCACAGGGGAACCTTCTTAATTTAATATTGGCAAGTGTGGGGGTAATTGATGGGCTGGCTGCTCTATACACAATTACCCCATAATGTTTGTTTCCAAAATTTTCCCTGTTACTAGTTGAATCCTGGCTTTGTCTTTTAATTTTAGGAAGTCCACTAATACTATAAACTGGAACGAATCAAGAGACACCGCTCTCAACGCCGGATTCAAGATTTTCTTATTTTGTTTTTGATTTTTTTTATGTTAGATTGTGATTTCTTTTCTTTAATATATATTATGAATTATTGTAAAGGTGATGCTCACTGGTGGTCTCTAATCATTTTTATGAATTGGAGGGAGCCCACCCAGTGATCATCATTATAAAAAATTATCTGCTAAAAACTTTCATTTATTTTCTTTTCTTTTCAATTTCTTAAAATTGTGTAACCACATCAAGTTGCACTTGGATGTGGGTATGATGTCAAGGGTACGGCTCATCAAATGGCCGGGGGGCATCTTTTAAAATTTTATTTTAAAATTTTTTTTTAGTACTTTTTTTTATCTTTCTTTTCACATTCATTTATCTTTCTTTAAAATTAAATTTTAACTTTTATTTCAAAACTATCTTTTCTAAAATCTTTTATTTTAAATTTAAAAAAAAAAAAAAAAAATTAAAATTAAAAAAAAAATAAATAAATAAAAAAAAAAAAATTAAATTAAAATAAAATAAAAATAAAATAAATAAATAAAAAATAATAATAATAATAATAAAATAACTAAAAAATAAAAAATAAAAATAAAAATAAATAAAAATAATAAAAAAATAAAAAAAAAAAAAAAATGATAAAAAAAAAAAAAAATAAAAATAAATAAATAAATAAATAAATAAAAAAAAAAAAAATAAAAAATAAATAAATAAAAGGTATTTTAGTTTTAGGTAGTTTAGATGTTTATATTTTATTTTTCAAACATTATTCAAGAAAGCTACATACCAGGAAGAACACCATCAAGGGTTGTTATCTTTTGAAGAATCGAAATTAGAAAATTTAGAAGGACCTTGATTGATTTCCTGGGATTCGAATCTTATTTCACGGTCACGATAGTGTTGAAGCCAGTTGGCTATCTTGAAAAGGTCTCTTAACAGTTGCTCTCTCATCCAAGATTCTGATCTATCAGAGGTCGGGTATCGTTGGAAATAAGCGATAAGGTTATTAAAATTGGCAAAAAGCTTTTCAGACACTAGGTGAATTGGAACTCTAGGGAAGCTTGGATTAGGTTCTGGTAGTTCATAAGCAGAATATGAAATTGGAGAACCGGTGGACGCTTATCAAATTAAAATATCAGCAAATTAAAACCTGAAGATTAAGAAAATAAAAAGAGACAACTAACCTGTGTCAACACTATCATGATCATAGATAAATGGCTTACTTGGTAATGGAGTGGGATTTTTTATGTTTAGGAAAGGATTTTTTATTTTTGATAGATGAGGAGGACTGGTGTTGGATTTGGTGTTTGAAGTAGATGTTCTGGGCCTTTTGGATGATACAAGAGAAGATGAAGACTGCTGGCTATTATAGGACCTTTTGTGCTTCAAGATGTTGGAAGAAGGAGAAGAATTGTTAGAAGGTTGAAGCATGGCCCTGGGAGCAGCAAGAGTTCTTGGGGGAGTAGCAGCAAGTCTAGATTGGAGAGAAGGACCCAGAGGATTAGGTGATGGAGAAAGGTTTAAATAGGCTGATGGAGAAAAAGGTATGGGATCTTTAGAGGTTGATGGAATAGGGGGTGGAGTAGAAGGTGAAGAAGAAGGAAGAGGTTTGCAGAAGGCGGCAAAGCTAGTAGCAGTGATGGGGAAAGAACCACAGTTCAAGCCAGAACATTTTCTTTTCTTCTCATAGCAGGCTAAACAGGCCCTGTTATAAGTGTGCTTTTGCCAGTTAAAAGAGAAGATACATTCCCTATGGGTGAAGGCACAGTATTTGCAAGATTGATCAGCTGAAGCAATGAAGTCAGAAGGTTTCATCTTGTTAGGAGATATTTTTTTGAAGAAGAAAACTTGAAACTAGGATGAAGAAAGCTGGTGGCAGAATCTGGGTTCAAGGATAGAGAAGTTGTTAGGTCCACCAAGACCTTAAACTGGACTGTTATCAAGCTGTTGGGTCCACCATGACCTTAAACTGGATTTCTTATCGATTAAATGTTTGGTCCACCATGACTTTAAACTGGTAGTTCATTCATTGTTTAGTCCACTATGACTTTAAACTGGAAAATTAATATCTGCAGGATAATTCAACATTCATTGGACCACTATGGCCTTATACTGGATTACTTGTCGATCAAATGTTTGGTCCACTATGACATTAAACTGGATTATCAAATTTATTCAATCTTTGGTCAAGCCTAGGCCTTACTTAGGAATATATCAAGATATTTATGCACTTAAACAATCTTTGGTCCACCAAGACCATAAACTGGCAATCGATTATATGTTTGGTCCACCAAGACTTTAAACTGGAATTTCAATCTTGTTTGGATAACTCAATTCAATCTTTTAATTTATCACTGTCCACTAAGACTCTAAACTGGTTATTCAATTATTTCTGGAATTGGGTGTTAATAAGCTTTAGGAGGCTAAAATTTTAGGTGGTAATGATGCTAAAGAAAGCATAATGGTTAATTAGGTGAAATTTGTGGCGCTTTAACATGGTCTAAAGTTAATATTATTATTGGAAGCCTGGCAAAAGTATTTTATGGGTTTGCTGTATAGCAAAGTTTGAAAATTGTGATGAAGGAATCAGAAGTTAGGATGGTAGTTGGATTTTAGGGAATGATTTTTTTAGTGCCTCATAGTTAGGCCATTTTTTTTTTTTTTTTTTGGTGTGAAGCTTGGAGGACCTTATGGCGAGATTGGAATCATAGAATTCGGCTCAGTGGGGGGCCCTATGAGGTTGGAATCAGGAGTATTCGGCTCATAGGAAGATCCACTCTCTCAATGCTGTGACAAGAAGGAAGACTGGTATATGGGAGTCTGAAGGGATTCAAACCTTGCTCTCAGTAGTGGAATCATCACAAGATTTATATTATTTTATTTTATGTTATATCAGGCCAGAGAAGAAAGAAAACATCATTTATGTTGAAAGTTTAAGAAGACCAAGCAAAAACAAAATTTTATCAAGTTATACTGTTAGAAAAGATAATTTCTTTGAAATTGTTCAACATCATTATCAAAGCTTTGCATTAAAATTCTTCTTTTCATGAGGTCTTCATGGTTATTAGCTGGAGTTTCTTGAAAATAGGCCAGCATTTTTTGTTTCAACTCATTAGTAAAGTCAAGAAAAAGATAGCGATGAAAATTTGGGTAATGATTGATATAGTCCGTCTTCACTCTACCAACATCATCAGTGTTGGTTATTTCGACAGCTAGAAGTTCAAATATGTTATTAAGTCATAGGTTTAGTCAATTTTGATTAAAAGTTTTTTTTAGTAAGATAAACAGGGTCTTACATTTAGAGTAGGAAACATAGTCTCAGCAAAGTTAGTTGGGGGTACTGGCGTTATAGGATTAGGATCTTGTGAAGGCAAAATTAGGCCGGGATCAGTTGATGAAGATTGAACTTTTGAAGCTGTTTTTGATCTTATTTGTTTTAAGAAGACAGGAATTTTGGATCGCTTTTTAGAAGTTGAGGGATCAGGGAGAGCTGCTGGTCCTAAATATACGTTTGTTTTAGAAGGAACTATTGGCCGGTTGCATTTGACTTTTTTCACACGGCATAAGTCGCAAGCTGTTCTGCCAGGAAGATTAGGGTTGGACATTAAACAAGGTACCTGGTATCGAGCGCAGAGTTCACATGGAGCGACAAGTTCTTTGGAAGACATATTGATGAAGATGAATTTTATAGTTGATTAAAGAAGATGGTGGTTGAAGGTTAAAGATGAATATTGTGTTTGACCACTTATGCAAAGTTTTAAGAATGGGGACATTCTCGATTGGAGGGAGGATGTGGTAGCCTAAAGTTTAGTACGGCACCTAAATACGTAAATGGAGTTATTACGGTGTGCAAGATTGGCGTTATTATTTTTTATAAAAGGGTTTTATTTAATTTATTTGAGTTTTAAATATGAAGAAATTGGTCACGAGCGAATGCCTACACGAAAACAATTTATTTTACGGAGAAAACTTATTTTTACGGTCTGAAAAATTTATAAGTATTAAGTCGAGTCACTCAAGAACCTTGGGAAATTTTCCCAGAATTTTTACTATTTTTCTTATATTTTTAAATGAATTTTAAAGTTTTATAGAAATATTTACGTTTTCAAAAATTACTTAACTTTGATGAATTTTCACGGGGTAATTAGAGCTGCGCAGACTACGAAAATTAGTTTGGTAGGTAAAGGGGAAGTAGCTCTATTATGTGTAATTTTTCTAGATTTTTTATTATGGTTTTAAGGTTCTAAATTGAGTCCGGAAGTCCGGACGGACTCCGTACGGACTCCGTACGGGCTCCGGATTGACTCTGGAAGAGCTCTGGAGGGGAAAACTTAGGCACATGACTAGGAATACTTAAGCGCTTCTCAAACTCGAAATTGAGAGGGGGGGACACATCATACAGCTTAATCATTAACTACCACAGTCTCATTTTTTATTACTCAACAAATTAAAATAACTTGTAATACCCTTATAACATTATTATTTTTACATAAAATTTTAGAAATACAATTCAACAGTTTAAATAACACTTCATACAGGGTATCTTTAGAAAGGTCTTCATCACTGGGACTTGATTATTGCTGTCTCATAAAAATTTAAATTATTATAAAAACATAAAAGTCAATCTTTTCAGATCTTTCACTGGTACACCTTAATTGTTGTTATCAGTATTTCTTTATCAACAGACACGATCATTTAATCTCAATAAGCGTTAATTATTTTAGAGTTTCATTATTTTTATCAATCAGATCTAGTAGATTGGTTAGCTTAGTGATTTAGAACACCTACTTTGTTATTTTTATTGGAAGGACGGGGTTTTCAGCTAAATCCATATATCTCCTCCGGATTCTGCTTACAGCAAGGCAACTGTAAGAGTTTACCTTACCATACCAGATGGTTGTATGATGATTAAGGTTGCCCCAAACTGTCTTATTCACTATGTACACACAGACCACTAACTAAGAGCCCATGCACACCCACCAATCTGGCGCCTGTACCCGCCAAATTGCATAAAAAACCCTCCTGGAGCACTCCCCAACCTCCTAAAGTAGAGGCGGGCGGGCCGCCCGACGTCGGAGATGCCGCCTGAAGCGGCCCGGCCTCCCTGAAGCCAGAAAACCAATAAAAACCACTAATCTACTTAGAAAAATTAGCTACAACTACTAAAACCTTTAAAACACGAAATTTCACTATAACAACATTGAGACATGAAATATAGAGAAAAATTAGCTCTATCAAATGGTACTAAGCACTTAACCCTAAGACTTAAGGTTAGCCCGTAAAACACAAAAAACAAAATTAAACAGCAATCTTTTATAAATGAAAAATGAGCAAATGACCCCTTAAAACTCAGAATATGAAAAATGTCTTCAAGACATAAAATATAAAGAAAAACCGGGGCTATCCAATGATAGTACCCACATACCCGCAGACCCAATATCCAGGGAATAAAACCAGAAAAATACCCAATTCTTTAACAGATGTCAATTAAGACATGCACAAATCACGCCAAATCACACAACAAAGGCCCCTGCCAATGTTGGAAGACCACAACGTAATTCTAAGTTATAAATTATACTAATGTTTGCAATCAGCTCTTATTATTTAAGTAAAATAATCAAAAGATTTAAGAAAATATGTACATTGTTTTTGAGAGCCCAACAAATCCACTTAAAACCTCGTAGGACCTCCAGATTTATCTTCTAGATCAAGAGACCCACCGACAGTTGGGGGCCCTTCTGAATTGTTGATGGAGCATCATTATCTTGGGGCCGGAGACTGTGGGACCATCTCCATCTAGGTACCTATAAGGACGAGTGGACAATGAAAACCACAAACGTCATCAATCATGTGACTTATTTTTTTGCTGCAAATGGGAATCAAACTGCGCTCCAAAACATAGGTTTATATATTGACTATAGTCATATATTTTTGTGGTAATTAAATTGATTACTATTCATGGGTCACTTTGCACTCTTCATACTCTACGTATTTCCTTTTACTCAGCACTCTGTAAGTGGCATTAATTTGCTCATTTTACAGTGGGAGGTGTCTGGTAAATTGGAATTATTTTTTTTTCCTAGTTGACAAAGATATAGCAATTGTGTTCTTAGTCCTAGAAGTAATAAATTTGTTTTTCTAAATTAATTATATTATCTTTTTCAGTTGAATTTGTCCTGATAAATTAAATTTTATTGTTCCAGTTGAAAAATTGTCCTGACAATAAAATTTTAATAATTAATAAAAAAATAAATTATATTAAATTAGTTCAGTTGACATTAAGTCCTGGTAATTAAATATCTTTCAGTTGATTTAAATCCTTATAATTATCTTGAATTAATTTTTAATTAAATTTTAATTTTAATTCTTCAGTTGATTTCTTTTAATCCTGGTTATATGATTATTTTGAATTAATAAAAAATTGATTATTATTTTCAGTTGATTTTTGTCCTGAAGAATTTTATATTCTTTATTATTATTATTTTTCTTTTAAATAAAAGCAAAAATAAAACTAACTCATTTTATTGTTTCCTTCCCTCACTTGAGGTTAAATTTAAAAAATGACGGATCATGGTGTTTCTGCTGCAAGTGAAGAGGAATTAGTTCTGATTGATTATGATGAGGCTACTTCAGTGAGTTCTCCTTTAACTACAAAATTGGCTCAAATTAATCAATCATTGAACCAATCAGGATGTGGAAATGGAGGAAGTGGAAATTCTGGTGGAGACAAATGCTCAGGAACAAAAGCCTTCCATCAACCCACCAAAAGGACTTCCCAAAGGCTTCAAGATAAAAAAGATGCCTCTGCCTCAGAAAGTAAAGAGCCTCTCCACCCACATTAAAGAACTGAGAACAGAGAAATTAAGACTGAGGACAAGAGCAGATGCACTTGAAGAAAAGGTAAGAAGAATAGATGCCTTTCTTCAAGAGAAGAGGAGACCCCCTCCCCCCAGGGATCTTCCAAATTGGCTCCCCAGCAACCAGAGAAGGTGGAAGTATCAAAATGGCAGTGGGATTGGCTAAAAGCCCAGTGGGATTATCTGTCTCAACATCAACAGACTCAAATGCCTCAAGAAGGTCCGTCAAGACCCAGTCAATTCAACCCCACACCTGCTCACCCTTATCAAGGAGGCAGAAAAAGAAAAAAAAATTATTCAGATCTTTCCCAAGCCTTGGTGAGCCCCTCTATTGAGTCTCAAGTACCATTACTTGTAGCTGATTCAGTTCCTTCAGGTAATTCTGGGAGAGGAGATGAAACTGTGAGACCAGTAGATGCTGAGAAGAGTAGAAAAATCAATCATGTATCTAATCCTTTAGTTAAAATTGCTACTTCAATGATAAATCCTGATATGGCTGTTATTGATGAAACACTTGACCCTGAGTTTTATGAGAATCTGGAAAGTTACTCTGTTTCCTTATTGAGAAAAACTCCAGATGTAGCAAAAATTAATGATGAATATTTGAGAGATATTATTGCAAAACAAAATCATATCATGAAAAATATGCAATTGACTCAAAGGTTTAATAGTTTGTTAACTGAACAAGGTTATCAATCATTGAGGAGTGAATTACAGAGAGTTTCAGATGATTTGTTTAATTATAAATAAACTCATGAAAAACAAGTTGCTTTATGGCAAAATATTAAAAATGATTTGTCTAAATTACAAGATACTGTGTCTATCTGTTGCCAGGAGCTAGAGATAGATAAGATGAATCTGAAAAGATTGAGTGATCATTATTCATCTTTTCAAAATAAAAATCAGTTATCTTTTGCAACAATCAATGAGGGTTTATCTAGTCTTCCAAGAGTGAAAACCAGACTAACAACCATTGAAGAGAAATTGAACTCATTGTTTAATGATCAAAAATATTTAGAAATTTCTTTAAAGGAACATATGGTGCAGGATGCTCCAAGTTTACCTGTTGCTAGCTCATCTAAAGTAAAATTAGTTTCAGAAATACCTGTTGATACCACTGAGTTTCCATCAAAAATTTATGATGCACCAGGATCTTCAACAGAAGGATTAAACAATGAGATTACTGAACAATTGGAGAAGTTACACCTGCTTCTTACTAAGAAACAAGCTAGTACTAAGGAGACTCCTTCAGATCAAAAGAATTGGCCAAAACTTGACCAGTATCCAACATTTGATGGTGATTCTTCTTCTGATTGGCAGCAATTCATTTGCAGAAT
The DNA here is from genome assembly GCA_030280995.1 of Hemileia vastatrix. Classification (NCBI taxonomy): domain Eukaryota; kingdom Fungi; phylum Basidiomycota; class Pucciniomycetes; order Pucciniales; family Zaghouaniaceae; genus Hemileia; species Hemileia vastatrix. The sequence continues at coordinate 14,200,345 of JASXTE010000011.1, forward strand.
TTATAACTTGTAAAATCTTACAAACTCCCAGATGAGGAAATTGTGTCTAAGATAATTTCTTTGTTAAACAATCTAGCCCTAATTTGGTATGAATCTGTTCTCCTGGATAGGAATGATTACTCATGGGAAGATTGGAAAAAATTAATTAAAGCAGAATTTGGTGGCTCCAAGTTTAGGATGGCTCAACAAAGGCAGTATGAGGAAGCTAGATATAGCTCTACTTCTACTGAAAAACCTATTGAGTTCCTAATGAAACTTGTTAAGATCCTGAGGGCAATAGACCCAGATATGGATTTTGAATTATGGAAGGACAGGATCCTCTATAGATTGCCTATGTCTCTGAGAGAATTATAAGTTTCTAAGACTGAGTTCCCAAGAGAACCTTCTTCATTTATTTATACTTGTAATGAGATCCTTTTAAATAACAAGTATGATTCTAGAAGATTCATTCCTAGAAATTCATTGGAGAAAACCTCCAATTACCAACAAAAAGCACCTGAAAAAGTTGGCAAACCTTCTTCCCCAGTTGCACCTAAAAAGTATGCAACAAACACTTTCTTTAAATGCAGAAAGACTCAGAAGAAAGGCCATGTATTTGACAAGAAAATAAATCTTGTTGAACAAACAGAGGAACATGTTGCTGACAAAGTTGCACTGGATAAAACTTCAAGTGATTGTGCCAGCAATATTTCATATGAATCACACCAGAAATTTTAATTCTGGAAGAAGATATTCAATATTTGAATAAGAATGACATTGGTGATAATGATTTATCTACAGTAGAAGATGCTGAGATCATGAGAAATCTTGAAGACAGCTCAATGATTATTGCCCCTCTCAAGGAACCAGTCTTGATTAATAGAAATAACATTGAGGTTGTTTTAGATTCTGGAGCTGGAGGAGGTGTAGTATCTGAAAAAGTACTTGCTTTAGTGGATCAGGATTATAAATCCAAACCTATGCCTATCATTTCTGAGAATTGGAGAGGTTATGGCTCTGTTTTGTCCCCCATTGGTAAATACATAGCCACAGTATTTTTCAAATATAACCATTGTTTTGTAAGAGCTATGTGTGATTTTTTAGTTATGAAAAATTATAACTTTTGTAATTGGTTCATTGTGGGAAATGATACTTTAACCAAATATGACATAAAATTGGATCCCTCGAACCAATGTTTCACAATGGGGATGAATGGGAAGAGAAAATTTAAAGTTTCCTCCCCCAAAAAATTATTAACACCTGGATTGAACACATGTCATTCTGTAGTTCAATATAAAAGAAGATCTACAAAAGAAATTCCTGTCCTCCTGTCTGAAATTGACACTGCTTCTTATGGAGAACAACTTTCTGGTGAGGAAAAAGATTCTATCATTCAATTGATAAAATCTATTCCTATGGCCTTTTCTCATTGGTCACAGGAATTAGGATTGGTAAAAGAAGACATGAAGCTCTTATTGGCTTACACATTAACTGAAATACCACCTAGTTTGAATAAGAAGCCTTACCCTGCTTCTCCCTCAAAGAGAAAAGATATAAAAGACAATATCTCTACCCTTTCAAAAATGCATATTATTGAAAAGGTAGCTGAAACCCCAAAACATTTTGTTATTTCACCTGTCCTATTATCTTATGAGAAAGATAAAGCCAGGCTATATGGTGATTATAGAGCATTAAACACTTATACTGTTGATTATATCTATCCTTTACCCAGAATTAGCTCTATACATGCTACCTTACAAGGTGCTAAATATATCAGCTGTTTAGATGGTAAGAAAGGATATCAACAGATACCTTTTGAGAAAAATTCCCAGAATTTTCTGATTATTTCTACTCATATGGGTATTTATAAGTAAATTCAGATGCCATTTGGCCCCCAAAACTCCCCTTATTTTTTTTAAACAGTTATTGATAACACATTCCATCAAGAAATAATTTAAGGATGGCTACTTGTTTACTTTGATGATATCATCATATTCTCTAAAACATTTGAAAACCATCTTAACCACCTGTTTAAAGTGTTCTAAAAGATGGATGAGATAAATATGACACTTGCCTTGAAAAATGAAAATTTGGTTTTCATTCTTTAAATTTTTTTGGTCATCTTGTCTCAGGTTTACAGATATGTGTTGACCAGAACAAAGTGGCAGTCATATAACAGGTGAAAGCTCCTACTACAGTAAGAGAGCTCCAGAGTTTTTTGGGAATGTGTGGATACTATAGACAGTATATTAAAAATTACCAGATCATAGCATTACCCCTTATCCAATTAACTAGTAAAGATGTTGCTTTTGTCTGGAACAGTGAAAGACAAAGATCTTTTGAGACTATGAAACATTGTTTGATTTCAGCACCAATTCTTGCTTTGCCTGATTTTAATCAACCATTTTTTTTATACACTGATGCCAGTTTTATTGGTCTTGGTGCTGCTCTCCATCAAAAACAAGTTATGAATGATAAAGCATAAGAAGTAGTAATTTGTTATATTCCAAGAACCTTGAGAAATATTGAATTGAAATATGGTGCCACTCAACTTGAGTGTTTAGCAGTAGTGTGGGATCTAGAGAAGCTACATTATTACCTGGATGACCAGAAATTTGAACTTGTCACAGACTGCAGTGCAGTTAAATCCCTCTTAAACTTGAAAACACCTAACAGACATATGTTCAGATGGTAGTTAACTGTTCAAGAATACAGAGGGAGGATGACAATAATTCATAGGGCTGGTATTGTTCACTCAAATATGGATATGTTATCAAGGTTACCTTTGCAAATAATGATTCGAATCCTGCATATGTTTCTGAAAATGAAATAGTTCACAATCTTGGGATATATGTAGTTTATATGGAGGAAGAGCTATAACAGCTTATTCAGGATTCATATGATAAAGAAACTAACTTAAAAAATTTATGTACTATTTTAAATGATCCAAAGAATGCTTCAATACAAGCGTTAATTAAAACCCTCCCACCAAAGTACCAGACTACTTTGGAAAAAGGTAAATTTTAAATTGATGAAAGCTACCTCTATTATAGAAGAAAGTTGAGTAATGTTATTGTTATTCCTCCTTCTATGAAAGATATCCTCTCAAAGATTTTTAATGATGAAATATTGTCTGGTCATTTTGATCTTGAGAAAACAATGATCAGAATGAAAAACACTGCCTGGTGGGTCAATATGTCTGAAAACACAAAATTATATGTTTAATCCTGTGATTCTTTCCAGGAATCAAAAAGATTAACAAGAAAAAGAGCTGGATTAATGCAACATATTGAAGCTCCTGATGCACCATGACAAATAATAAACATGGACTTTGTAACAGGCTTGCCCATTGCGGAGAAAGACAGTTATAAATTTTGTTGGGTTATTGTGGACAGATATAAAAAATGTGTAAATTTATCCCTACTAACAAGGGTGTTTCCAATAAAGAAATAGCCTTCTTGTGGTGGTCTCATGTGTTTAATACTGCTGGTTTTCCAAAAGCCATAATCTCTGATAGAGACCCTTAATTTACTTCTGAGTTTTGTATGTCTCTGATGGATGTTTGTGGTTGTGATCTGAAGCTTTCTACTTCTCATAACCCCCAGACCAAAGGATTAGCTGAGAGAATGATTCAGAATTTACAGAAAATGATAAGAAGGTATTGTGCTTTTTGCCTTGAGTACAAAGACAATGGCAGGTTCACTCATGATTGAGTCACCTTAATTCCTGGGTTAGATTTTGCTTATAATAGCACTGTTCATTCTGTTACTCAAAGAAAGCCTTTTGAGCTCTGGCTTGGATATGTTTCAAATACTAATGCCCTAATTATCAATAATAAAATACCTAAATTTGATTGACATCCTGGCGCAAAATCTTTTCTTCAAATGCAACAACTTTACAGAAGTCATGCTCAAAAATTTATTGAAAAATCTTTTGAATATGAGAAGAAGAGATGGGACAAATCCCATAAAGAATACACTTTTAAAAAGGGTGATGAAGTACTTATTTATACAGTCAACTTCAATTTACAAGGTAATAACAAATTAAAAGACCCATTTGTAGGTCCATTTGTTGTCAAAAGAAAGGTTGGTTATAATGTAGTTGAGGTTAAACGGTACTCTACATATGACATGGAAAATCCTATTTTTCCAATATCTCTTCTGAAACCTTACACATCCAATAGTGATTTATTTCCCAAATGGAGCGGAAGACCAAAGAAGACCCCTAATGAAATCACTGAAACAGCAGAAATTGATAAGATTCTAAATGACAGAATAATCACTGCTGAAAAAGGTACTGAATACTTATTGAGATTCAAGAATAAATCTTTGGAATATGATTCTTGGATACCTGGGAAAGAGATATCTGACATTCCTACTCTACTAAAGAAATATAAAAAGAAAAAATCATAGCATTTTTTTAATTGTTTTTTAGAGTGACGGAGTGTCAGCCAGGCTACTAGACTTACCCAGTAAATAACTAATTATTTACTAGGATGGAGCCACACTTTCTTCTTATTTTATTTATTATATTTAATTAATAACTTACTTACAATAATTTAAATAAAGGGAATAAGCAAATCAAGTAAATATTTAAATTTTATGTCTCTCATATTTTTTTCCCTAACAATGTCTTCATGACAGGTGAGAGGTGAAATAAAAATTAATACTAAAATATATAAAAAAAGTCAAATAATTAATTTCAAAGTGACATTTACAGAAAATTTGAAATAAATCAAATAATTTGACATATACACACCACAGGAAATTTGGGGGTGAACTGCTAGCTACTCTCCCCCTTTGAAATAGTTAGGAAACGGTTGGGAAATGGTTAGGAGTAGGTTGGTAAACTGTTGGGAAATCTGATTAAAAAAAGTTGAACCAAAAATTGGTCATAGATTGGACCCAGATTTAACCTTACTTATTCCCAGGTTGAGGAGAACTTGAAAACCAAATTTAAAATTATTTGAGCACAATTTGAGCAGTGGTTGAGCACAGGTTTCAATATGATACCATAATATTCACTTTACGCTCTGAATCCATGAGGTCTTTAGAATTCTGTATTGGTCATTAAAGTTTTACATTTTGAGAAACTTAAATCAATAGGGCCAAAATATTATTTCAATTATAAAAGTTTCTACTATTTAGATTTAAATAATGATACCATTTAAATTCTTTATAAAATTTTTAGAGATAAAAATCTGTTTTTTATTATAAATTTTGCACTTAATTTTAAATCATATAGCCGCAAGTTGATAATGAGTCCTTATTATTAGAAATTTTGAATATCTACCTGGAATGAAAAATTAAAAGATGATTTATAAATCTGATATTGGAGGACAAAACCAATACATATTGTTATATCAGAAATAAATAGCACTCAGTTCTTTTATACATTTTGTCAGGCTAGGGTCAAGTACAAGGACGTGAACTAGCTTGAATAGTCAGTTGTCTAGAAGATTTAAATGGTCCTATATGAATACTGTAGTACTAATCCACTAAGTTGTAAAATATAATCAAATATAAAGGTCTCAGTAATATCATTCTCACTATTCTTATATATGGCTTACAATCTTTATAGTTGGTAGAAAAATAGATTATATAAATTCAGATACTATTCAAAAGTCTTATAAAAGTACTAATTGATATGTATTGTAATTGGTTTGGTTATATTGGTTGAATTGTAATGATAAAGAATGAAGAAATACAACCCAAAAACCTCCTCCTTTTATACACACTGAGTTCCCCAATGATTCCCTTGATGTACCACCCAATACACAGTTAATCACGCCTCTAAACAACTAATAGACATTCCCATCAACATTCCCAGTGACCCATGACATAATTAGAAGAGTAATAACCGCCAAAATCCTGAAATAATAAGGGAAATCCATCAAAATTAAAGAAAAAGACAAAAAGAGAGTATATGCGTATAAAACAATAATATTAAGGACTAAAGGAGACTTTTTAAGGTTAATAATAGCTTAATAATAAGGGGGATTGACTGTAGAAATAATGGGGCTAATTCTGACATTATACTACGTGAAATTCCCATTCAAAAATAACCAAAATTGACTGAGAAACCACCCAAAAACTTAAAAAAGAGCGTGAGATGTGGGGTAACTACATGCAGTTCTTGGCAGGCGCTTGCACGGGTAAATCCTTGACTAAAATTAGGCGAATTGAAGCATGGTGATGAAATAAAGTGCCAAGAGTGAGGTTATTAATGAAATTAGTGCATATAAACAGGGTCAATGCATTATTAATTAAGCTAGGACACTAAATAAGCGCCTGTCGCCTATTTTAGTGTGTTTCCCCACAGTGGGCGTAGAATGTGGGGTAATTATAGTGTGAAAAAGCTAACTTTGCTAAAAATGAAGCTATTCACACGGGAAAAAAGCAGGCAGTATGTGGCCAGTACACAGAAGCCATTTCTGGCATAAAAAACACCAAATTTGAAAAGTGTTATTTTTATGCATTTAAATAGCCAAATCAATAGTTCTAAATGAGCCCAATTGATCTGTCAAAGCGCAATTTTGATATTCTCAATTTTATAGCGCATATAGTCAACTTTTAAGTGAAATAAAGCGCATTTCTTGTTTTTTGCATAAAACAATGAATATAACAGCTTTAAGTGTACTTAAAAATTATGCAGCCTTATACTTAAGGTTCTTAAGATTACCCTAACATATTCCAACTTAATATTAAGTACATAAGACCTATAAAAGGTGGATATATGCGTGTATATAAGGTGTTATAATGGCATTTTTTGTGTATTATCATAATTTTACTTATGTATACTATTTGTGTACTTGTCAGCCTAAATATCCTTAGGACTGAGTATTTCTTATGCTTAAAATAAGATAACCTTAACTAGATTAAGCTTATATCTTAAAAATAAGGTTAAAATAATAATATATATTATTTTATGATATATATATATAATTATTATTCTATTATATAATTTATAATAGTTTAAATAGCTTATCCATGGCCTAATAATACTTATTAAGGTGTTAATGGAGTCATAATATACTTATCTTAAGTGATATGAAGTAATTATTGACATACATAAGCTTATATGTATACATAAATCTCATATTCAGTGAAATATGCAGTATATTATGTATATTTAGGTATATAAGTGGGTTTTAGCCCCTTAATAGCCTATAACCTTTGTTTTTCTGCTTATTTTAGGTCATATGGACGAAATCAGTGGATTCACAACGCCTACAGAAGCATAGACACCTATATCAGGCGCATACACCCAGTTTGGACAACTAAAATTACTTCCTTGGATGGTTATTCACGGATTTATGGGTTGGAAATATGTTTCTGGGTTAATGTGGATGCTTGGGGATGTTATTGGGGGCTTGGACATTTTATTTGTTTCCTTTATATGCTTTTAGTTTCATTAAATCTCTTTTTGATCTTTTATTTTACCTGTTTCTTTATGGTATCCGCTTTTATCTGGGATTTCTATTTATGGTATGGCTCTGTGTTATTATTAATAGTGATGGAGGGTCCTTACTGGAGGTCTGGGTGTTGAAACTGCTTGAAGTGGACGCCATGGGGAGGTGATGGGCCCTCACAGTGCTGTAATTGCCGGGGATAGCAGTGACATCATCTGGATTGAAGGTCTGTGCACTCCAGTGGATTTGGGTATAAGTAAGGAGGGATTTTGACGGTTTATTATCATCATTCAATTACTACACTTCAAATAAACATTACACTACAATTATTAACATTCAGAAATATATTATAAAGCCCTTATAAATTGATATTATCTTTATAAAAGCTATAACTATATTTTATTCTTCTATTTTCCACCACTAGCACACATTTAAATCCAAGTATTGTGAGTTTAATTTGAGTATAACTATTCTATTAGTCTTCCCCTGAGGTTTAATCACTAAATCATTTATTAATAAGTAGCAGGACCATAAAATAACACTATTATATCATACTTATATACTAGACTGTACTGAAAATTGGGGGTCTTTCCTTATATTTTACTTATTATTTAGTATAAGCCTTGGGACGTGATTTTTACCTTAGTACAACTCAAAATTAACCAAATATTTGGGTCTGCGGCATATTAGTGGGTCATCATAACTCATTGATTGCGGAAAAGAACCCTTATAATAATTGTACTAATTTTTTATTATAAAAATTAGATATTTACAGTAGTAACTGTACCCAATATAAACCCAATTTCACTTGGTATTTGGACACCAATATAACACCCAATTAAATTGGTATTTGGCTAAAGCTTGGTAAGCTAATTATTCACCCTTATAGAGGTCTAGTTAAACTTATTATTATATTTTTAACAGATTTTTTCGAATTTTTCTTATATTTTATTTAAATAAATAAAGATATAAATTCAGGGTAAGCTCCATTGCTTTTTTATTAGTAATATAATTACTAATATCTTTTGTCTACTAATTCCACAGAGTTTTTCCTTTTGTAGACGTAAAATATTGTTATTCTGAACAATATGAGTGCTCCTCAGGATAGTGTAAGTGAACAGCCTGCTTATAATACCAGGTCTAAAGCTAATAAAAACTTTCCAGGACATCACCATGGAGGGACAACAGTACCCCCAACCAGAAAGCATGAGTATAGAGGAAAAGGACGCCCTCTTAAAAAAGATAACTATCAAAAAGACGTCTCCTCCTCTTCAGGATCAACTGTCCCATCTGGCCAAACAGGTTCTGAAGCTAGAGGAATCAAAATCTCTCATGTTCAAAGAAGTAGAGCAGTTGCAAAACAATTGCAAGGTAGGATTTCAGCAGATGAATCAGGCAATGGCAGAATTAAAGGGAGGCCAGCCCAGTCAATCAAATCAGCAACCCCCTACCCAAGGAGGGTCCACTCACTCCCAGGAGAAAATCCTGGTAGACAAATGGAAATGGGACTGGTTTCACCAACAGTGGACAAGCCACAGTTGCAACAGGGATCCACCCCCTCATCTGACTTCCTCAGCTCACCCTTACAAGGGAAAAAAGCGCCAAAAATCAGGACTGGCAACCATCCCTTGGTAAGTAACTTACCCTCTCAGATTAGACATAATACTGATAATTACAATATAGGTAATTCTATTGATGTTAAATCTGTACAAAAAATAGAGGAGGATTTAAGAAATTTGGGTTTTAGAGTAGATACACCTGACTTGTCTTTTATCCATAATAACAGTACTATATACAATGATAATACAGTTAATCCTCAGTTGCAACCACCTACTAGTGAGATGAGTACTTCACAGGAGAGTGAGAGAATTGAAAAGGAGGACATGGAATATTTTAACAATAATCCAACTGTCCATAGAATTGTTTCAGCATTGTGGAATAGAATGACTGATTGTGAGGAACAGACAGTTAAGCTCACTAGTGATACAATTTCATCCTTAACATTGAACATTTCTCAATTAGCAACACGTAATAAAGAATTAGAGAAAGAACATGTGTCTCTAACTCTTAAATATGATTCATTGAGTAATAAATATAATGACCTTTCAAACAAATTTTGTGAGTTAGAAAAATTATATGAAACACACTTATTAAAAACTGAATCAAGAACAAAGTTATCTTTTGCACAGACAAATCAAAGTGTCTCTGAGCTGCTACAAAGATTAACTAAAGTTGAGATTGAAACTGCCAATCTACTAATGAACCAGGATAATCATAAGTATAATCAATATAATAATAATCCTTTCATTGGCAAAAGTGAATCTCATTCCTTCCCTATACCACCACAATTGAAACCATCTGGTGGTAGTGTCAAATCTGAAAATGTAAGTCACAAATCCGTGCAGGAAGAAATGCAAGACCATTTATCAAAAGTAAATGAGTTGTTGAATTTACCTAAGATTAGTGAGATAAAATCCAATCAGAAGAACTGGCCTAAGATAGATCAGTACCCAACTTATGATGGGGAAGCCAGCTCTGATTGGCAACATTTTATTCAAAGAATTGACAACTTGAAATTCTCATATAAGTTACCAGATGAAGAGATAACATCAAAATTAATTTCTTTATTTAAGGATGTTGCTTTATTGTGGTTTGAAGCTGTCTTAAGTGAGGGTAGAGACTACTCTTGGGCTGAATGGAAACAACTTATTGAAAAACAATTTGGAGGTTCTAAATTCAGACTTACTCAGCAGAGACTGTATGAGAAGACTAGGTATAATCCATTGAATGGTGACAAACCTATGGTATTTTTAATGAATTTAAACAAAATATTAAAAGCCATTGAGCCTCATATGGATTTTAACTTATGGAAAGATAAGATAATATACAAATTACCTATATCTGTCAGAGACATTGTTGTAGCTAGAACATTAAATGTTACTGAATATTCTGACTTTATTAATATTTGCAATGAAATATTATTAAACCATAAGTATGAATCAAGGTATTCCACTTATAAGCAAAATGTTGAACCTGTAAAAATTCAGAATTCAAAAACACTTCAGGAGAAGCAGAAAAAACCTACTGCACCTGTAGTACCTAAAAATTATGAAACAAATACTTGTTATAAGTGTAACAAACCTTGGGTAAAAGGTCACAAATGTGAGAAAAACATAAATATTGTTGAAAATCAACGTGAATCTGAAACTGAAACTGAAAAAAGTAAAGAATCAAGTGATTATGACAGCAATATCTCATATAGTGATGAAAATGAAGTCTGTATGTTGGAAGATGATTTGTCCATCTTTGAAAATCCAATATTAAATATGGACTCAAATGAATCTTTAATGAATTTTGAGGATGCTGAAATCATTAAGGATATACAAGCTGATAACTTTAGAATGACACCTATCACGGTTCCAGCTATCATTTCTGGTGAAAATGTTAATATAGTATTGGACACAGGAGCTGCTGGTTCAGTTGTTTCCACTAATACATTACAGAAAATTGATAGTGAATATAAGTTTAAGCTTGAACCACTTCAGAATAAAAATTGGAGAGGTTTTGGATCAGTACTACACCCCATTGGTAAATACAAAGCTGCTGTTTTCTTTAAACACCAACATGGTTATGTAAGGGTAACTTGTGACTTTGTAGTAATGGATAATACAAATTGTAGTAACTGTTTTATCATTGGAAATGATATTCTGACTAAATTTGGTGTAAAAGTAGACCCTGCTAATAACAATTTTACAATTGGCATGAATGGTAAAAGGAAATTTAAAATAAATTCTTTTAACACAGTCTTACACATTGAGTCAGTAACAAATTCCCCGTCTAAAGGAAGAGAATCCAATGAGATGGAACTTCTGGAAACAGAAATTTCAAAAGCATCATTTGGCACTCAGATAAGTGAAACTGAGAAAGATAATATTTTGGAATTAATTAAAGCTTTTCCAATGGCTTTTGCACATGGTACAAATGAACTTGGCCTTGTAAAAGATCATGAAATGAAAATTAGTTTAACCTGTGACATGGATAATATTCCTGCTAGTCTTAAAAAGAAACCATATCCTGCTTCACCAATGAAGAGGAAAGACATAGAGGATAACATTAAGATGTTATTAAAAATGAACATTCTTGAGAAGGTTGAAACTACACCAAAATATTGTGTAATATCACCAGTGCTGATTTCTTATGAACAAGATAAAGCAAGACTGTGCGGTGATTATAGAGCATTAAATACATTTACAGTAGATGATATTTATCCCTTGCCAAGGATTGCCTCTATACATGCTACCCTTAAAGGTGCTAAATATATAAGTTGCCTAGATGGAAATAAAGGGTACCATCAAATTCCTGTTGAAAAGAATTCACAGAACTTTTTGTTGATAACAACACACATGGGAATTTATAAGTATGTCAGAATGCCATTTGGACCAAAGAATGCTCCATCAGTATTTCAAAAGTTAATGGATATAACATTCCATAATGAAATGATAGAGGGATGGTTAATGGTATACATTGATGACATCATAGTGTTCTCTAAAACTTTTGATGAACACCTAATCCATTTAAGGAAAGTATTTCAGAAAATGGATGAAATAAAAATGACCCTGGCATTGAAAAAATGTAAATTTGGGTTTGAATCTTTAAAAGTGCTTGGTCATATTGTATCTGGCTTACAAATATGTGTAGACCAAAATAAAGTGGCTGCAATAAAGAATATTGGCATTCCCCAAAATGTGAAGGATGTACAATCTTTTCTTGGAATGTGTGGTTATTATAGACAATATATAAAAAACTACCAATCAATTGCTGCACCACTGACCACACTGATAAAGAAATCAGAAGCTTTCATTTGGAATAATGAAAGACAACAAGCTTTTAATAAGTTGAAAGAATGTTTAATGACAGCTCCTATCTTGGGATTACCAGATTTCCAATTACCTTTTGTATTATATACAGATGCAAGTTTTATTGGACTGGGTGCTGCTTTGCATCAAAAACAACTTATTGAAGGTAAAATGTCAGAAGTAGTAATCTGCTATATTTCACGTACTCTGAGAAGTGGTGAATTAAAATATGGTGCTACTCAACTTGAATGTTTGGCAGTAGTATGGGCTCTTGAAAAGCTACATTATTACCTTGAAGACCAAAAATTTGAGTTAATAACTGACTGTAGTGCAGTTAAGTCACTCTTAAACATGAAAACTCCTAATAGACACATGTTTAGATGGCAATTAGCTGTACAAGAATACAGAGGACGGATGACTATTACACATAGAGCAGGAACCTTGCACTCTAATGTAGATCTGTTATCTAGAGTACCTCTGCCTAATAATGATGATAATCCTGCTTATGTTCCTGAGTCAGAGATTATTAAAATTTATGGCATTTATATTGTAGATCTTGAGGATGAATTTATGCAATCAATTCTTGATAATTATAATTCAGATCCTGACTTAAGTAAATTAACTACAATATTAAATGATCCATCTAATGCTTCAATGAATGTTTTAATAAAAACATTACCAGATAAGTATAAAGAGGCATTAGAGAAAGGAAAATTTTCCATTGAGGATGGTTTTATATATTACAGGAAAAAATTAAGTAATGTAATTGTAATTCCCCCTTCAATGAAGGAGTTAATGTTAAGTATATGTCATGATGATATATTAGCAGGTCATTTTGACTACCATAAAACATTAACCAGAGTAAAAAACACAGCTTGGTGGATTAACATGTCTGAGGATGTTCAGAAATATGTTGAAACATGTGATTCTTGTCAAAAATCTAAAAGATTAACAGGAAAAAGAGCTGGTTTATTACAACAAATTGAGCAACCAAAAGCTCCATGGGAAATTATTAACATGGACTTTGTAACAGGTTTGCCAATAGCAGGGCATAAGAGTTATAACTCCTGCTGGGTAATTGTAGATAGATTTACAAAGATGTGTAAATTTATTCCTACCCACAAAGAGGTTTCTGCAAAGGACTTAGCTTTTTTATGGTGGACACAAATGTTAAATACAGCAGGTTTCCCCAAAGAAATAGTTTCTGACAGCGATCCTAAATTTACTTCTGAGTTCTGGACGTCACTTATGGATGTTTCAGGGTGTCAATTAAAACTTTCTACAGCACACCATCCACAAACTGATGGGCTAGCAGAGAGAATGATACAAACCTTAGAAGATATGATAAGAAGATACTGTGCTTTTGGTCTTAATTTTAAAGACAATGACAAATTCACGCATGATTGGGTAACTCTTATCCCAGGTTTAGAATTTGCATATAATAGTACAGTACATTCTGTCACTGGCAAAAAGCCATTTGAGTTATGGTTGGGTTATGTACCTAATACCCCTGCTAAAACTCTTAATAAGTTACCTAGATTGGATATTCATCCAGGTACTAAATCTTTTCTTCAGATGCAAGAATTATGCAGAAAACATGCTCAAGAATGTATAAATAAGGCTTTTGAGTATGAAAAGAAAAGATGGGATAAAGCCCATAAAGAACAAATGTTCAAAGAGGGTGATGAAGTCCTTATTTCAACGCTACATTTCAATTTAAATGGTAATGTTAAATTGAAGGATCCATTCATTGGACCATTTGTAGTTAAAAAGATGGTTGGTAATAATGCTGTTGAGGTTATTCTATATGCACCTTATGATAGAAAACATCCAGTATTTCCTATTTCTCTTATAAAACCATACCATTCTAATGATACTGCTCTCTTTCCAAGAAGATCAGGAAGGCATAAACAGCAACCTGAAGAAATAGTGGAAAAAGCAGAAATTGAAAAGATACTTAAAAAGAGACACCTTACAAAAGAAAAGGGAGTTGAGTATCTACTAAGATTTAGAAATAAATCAAGTGAATATGACCAGTGGATTCCAGAAAATGAAATCTCTGATCTTAAAAATCTCTTGAAAAAATTTAAATCTAAATAATACTGTTCATTCAGTATATGTATTATAAAAATTATTTTTTATTTTATTATTTCATTCCTTAAGATTAATTAAAATGTCTTAACATTTTTTTTTATTGTTTTTTTTGGGGTGAGGGAGTGTCAGCCTAAATATCCTTAGGACTGAGTATTTCTTATGCTTAAAATAAGATAACCTTAACTAGATTAAGCTTATATCTTAAAAATAAGGTTAAAATAATAATATATATTATTTTATGATATATATATATAATTATTATTCTATTATATAATTTATAATAGTTTAAATAGCTTATCCATGGCCTAATAATACTTATTAAGGTGTTAATGGAGTCATAATATACTTATCTTAAGTGATATGAAGTAATTATTGACATACATAAGCTTATATGTATACATAAATCTCATATTCAGTGAAATATGCAGTATATTATGTATATTTAGGTATATAAGTGGGTTTTAGCCCCTTAATAGCCTATAACCTTTGTTTTTCTGCTTATTTTAGGTCATATGGACGAAATCAGTGGATTCACAACGCCTACAGAAGCATAGACACCTATATCAGGCGCATACACCCAGTTTGGACAACTAAAATTACTTCCTTGGATGGTTATTCACGGATTTATGGGTTGGAAATATGTTTCTGGGTTAATGTGGATGCTTGGGGATGTTATTGGGGGCTTGGACATTTTATTTGTTTCCTTTATATGCTTTTAGTTTCATTAAATCTCTTTTTGATCTTTTATTTTACCTGTTTCTTTATGGTATCCGCTTTTATCTGGGATTTCTATTTATGGTATGGCTCTGTGTTATTATTAATAGTGATGGAGGGTCCTTACTGGAGGTCTGGGTGTTGAAACTGCTTGAAGTGGACGCCATGGGGAGGTGATGGGCCCTCACAGTGCTGTAATTGCCGGGGATAGCAGTGACATCATCTGGATTGAAGGTCTGTGCACTCCAGTGGATTTGGGTATAAGTAAGGAGGGATTTTGACGGTTTATTATCATCATTCAATTACTACACTTCAAATAAACATTACACTACAATTATTAACATTCAGAAATATATTATAAAGCCCTTATAAATTGATATTATCTTTATAAAAGCTATAACTATATTTTATTCTTCTATTTTCCACCACTAGCACGCATTTAAATCCAAGTATTGTGAGTTTAATTTGAGTATAACTATTCTATTAGTCTTCCCCTGAGGTTTAATCACTAAATCATTTATTAATAAGTAGTAGGACCATAAAATAACACTATTATATCATACTTATATACTAGACTGTACTGACAGTACTCTTATTTATTATTCCCATGTATAGTTCATGTGTTTAACATAACTTATAAGTACTTTTTACTCAGTCCTGGAGATATACAGGCTGACACTCGCCCACCCAAAAAAAACAATAAAAAAAATGATAAGTCATACATTTTATTTTATTTAATTTGTAATTTTCAGGTATTCAGAATAAATCTGTAGCATTAAAGATTCAACTTTAAAGAAATAAAACATAATAAAATATTATGAGTACTGGTTTTTTAACCCCTCAGCTGGTTGAACAGAAATTTATTTCTGTTTAAATTTTTTAAGAAGGGTGGATAAATTAGAAATTTCTTTTTCAGGTATCCATTTATCAAATTCATTTGATTTCCCTTTAAATCTTAGTAAATACTCAGTTCCTTTTTCTTTAGTAAGGATTCTTTTCTTGAGTATTTTTTCAATCTCTGCTTTTTCCACAATTTCTTCAGGTTGCTTTTTAGGCCTTCCCCTTCTTTTTGGAAATAAGTCAGGATCATTTGCATGGTAAGGTTTCAATAATGAGATAGGGAAAACTGGATGTTTCCTATCATATGGAGCATATAATATGACTTCCACTGCATTATTCCCAACCATTTTATTTACTACAAAAGGTCCTACAAAGGGATCCTTTAATTTAACATTACCTTGTAAGTTAAAATGTAGTGTTGATATGAGGACTTCATCTCCCTTTTTAAATTCAAATTCTTTATGAGATTTGTCCCACCTTTTCTTTTCATATTCAAATGCTTTTAAAATGCATTCTTCTGCATGTTTTCTACACATTTGTTGCATATGAATAAAGGATTTAGTGCCAGGGTGTATATCCAACCTTGGTAGTTTATTTAAATGATTTACTGGGGTATTTGGTACATATCCCAGCCAGAGTTCAAATGGTTTCTTCTCTGTTACAGAATGAGTTGTGCTGTTATAAGCAAATTCAAGGCCAGGAATTAATGTTACCCAGTCATGTGTGAATTTCTCATTGTCTTTGTATTCTAATCCAAAGGCACAATATCTTCTGATCATGTCTTCTAGAGTTTGTATAATTCTCTCAGCCAGCCCATCAGTTTGTGGATGGTGTGCTGTAGACAATTTTAATTGACAACCTGATACTTCCATCAAAGATGTCCAGAACTCTGAAGTAAATTTAGGATCTCTGTCAGAGATTATGGCTTTGGGGAACCCAGCAGTATTCATCATCTGAGTCCACCATAGTAATGCCAAGTCTTTTGCAGATACCTCTTTGTGGGTAGGGATAAACTTACACATTTTTGTTAATCTATCCACTATTACCCAGCAAGAATTGAAACTTTCTTTTCCTGCTAATGGCAAGCCAGTTACAAAATCCATGTTTATAATTTCCCATGGAGCTTTTGGCTGCTCTATTTGTTGTAACAACCCAGCTCTCTTCCTAGTTAATCTTTTAGATTTCTGACAAGAGTCACATGTTTCAATGTATTTTTGTACATCTTCTTTCATGTTTATCCACCAGGCTGTATTTTTAACTCTGGTTAATGTTTTGTTAAAGTCAAAATGACCAGCTAAGATGTCATCATGACAAGTACTCAACATTAACTCTTTCATAGAAGGTGGTATTACTATTACATTGCTTAACTTTTTCCTGTAATATATATATCCATCTTCAATTGATAGTTTACCTTTTTCCAATGCATTTTTATACTTTGGAGGCAAGGTTTTAATTAATGCACTCATAGAGGCATTTGTTGGATCATTAAGAATGGTAGATAGCTTAGACAAATCTTTATCAGATGAATAATTTTCCAATATAGTTTGCATAAACTCTTCTTCTAAATCCACTATATAAATCCCAAATATATGTATAACCTCATTTTCAGGTACATAAGCTGGGTTGTCAGCATCATTTGGCAAAGGACTTCTGGATAATAAATCCACATTTGAATGCAATGTTCCTGCTCTATGAGTGATTGTCATTCTTCCTCTGTACTCTTGTACAGCTAGTTGCCATCTAAACATGTGCCTATTAGGTGTTTTCATGTTTAGTAATGATTTTACTGCACTGCAATCTGTTATAAGTTCAAACTTCTGGTCTTCCAGATAGTAATGAAGTTTCTCCAAAGCCCACACCACGGCTAAACATTCTAGCTGTGTGGCACCATACCTTAATTCTGTCTTTCTTAAGGTTCTGGATATATAACAGATAACTACTTCAGATAATTTTCCATTTATTATCTGTTTTTGCTGTAAAGCAGCACCCAAACCTATGAAACTTGCATCAGTGTACAAGATAAAAGGTAGGGTGAAATCTGGCAGTCCCAATATTGGAGCTGACATTAAACATTCCTTTAATTTGTTAAAGGCGTGCTGTCTTTCATTATTCCAAATGAAAGCTTCATTCTTCCTGATTAATGTTGTTAAAGGGGCTGCAATGGATTGGTAATTTTTAATATATTGTCTATAATATCCACACATACCCAAAAAACTTTGAACCTCTTTTACATTTTTAGGTATCCCAATGTTTTTAATTGCTGCCACTTTATTCTGGTCAACACAAATTTGTAATCCAGATACAACATGTCCAAGTACTTTCAAGGATTGAAATCCAAACTTACATTTCTTTAATGCAATAGTCATATTAATTTCATCCATTTTTTGAAAGACTCTTTTCAGGTGATTTAAATGTTCATCATATGTTTTTGAAAACACTATGATGTCATCAATATAGACCAATAGCCATCCTTCAACCATTTCCTGATGAAAAACACTATCCATCAATTTTTGGAAGACTGAAGGGGCATTCTTTGGGCCAAATGGCATTCTCACATACTTATATATACCCATATGTGTGGTTATTAATAAGTAATTTTGAGAATTTCTTTCCACAGGAATCTGGTGGTAACCCTTGTTCCCATCCAGACAGGAAATAAATTTTGCTCCTTGTAAGGTAGCATGGATAGAAGCTATCCTTGGTAGAGGGTAAATATCATCTACTGTATATGTATTCAGAGCTCTATAATCACCGCATAATCTTGCCTTATCTTTTTCATAAGAGATTAATACTGGTGAAATGACACAATACTTAGGTGTTGTGTCCACTTTTTCAACAATACCCATTTCCAACAACAATTTTATATTGTCTTCAATATCTTTCCTTTTTGCAGGAGATGCTGGGTAAGGTTTCTTTTTTAAACTGCCAGGAATATTATCCAGATCACAGCTTAAAGAGATTTTCATCTCATGGTCTTTGACCAATCCTAGTTCATTTGAGCCATGAGCAAATGCCATAGGATATGATTTAATCAATCTCAAAATATCTTCTTGTTCAATTTTTGAGAGTTGAGGACTGAAAGAGGCCTTTTGGATTTCATTTTCCAATTCACCCACTTCATTGGTGGTTCTTCCACCTTGCAGTTGTTCTTCTCTAGGAGAAATAGTATATACTGAATTTTCAGAACATATTTTGAATTTTCTTTTACCATTCACCCCTATGGTGAAACAACTGTTTGCAGGATCTAGTTTAATGCCAAATTTTGTCAATAAATCATTGCCAATAATAAACCAATCACTACAATTATTATTATCCATTACTACAAATTCACAAACTGCTCTAACATATCCATTATTATATTTAAAGAATACAGCAGTTTTGTATTTGCCAATTGGATTTAATACTGAACCAAAACCCCTCCAGTTCTTTGTCTGAACAGGTTCTAGTTTTTCCTGGTACTTACTATCAAGTTTTATTAATGCATTAAGTGAAACTACACTACCTGCAGCCCCAGTGTCAAGAATGGCATTCATTTCTTTTCCACATATGATAATAGGTGCTCTGATAGGTGTTATTTTGTAAGTATCATGAGATACATCTTTAATTATTTCAGCTTCCTCTATAGAAGTTAAAGATGTGTCTGTATGAGGTATAGCATCATTCAGGAACATTATATCCTGTTCTAATACAAATATCTCATTTTCATCATCACTGTAAGATATGTTACTCTTGCAATCCTCACTGGATTCCACATTCTCATCTTCATGATTACTAGGTTCAGAATTCTGTGAGGTTTCAATAACATTTATTCTTTTCTTACACGTGTGACCTTTAACCCAAGGTTCATTACATTTGTAACAGGTGTTATTTTCTTGTCTCTTAGGGACAAGGGGAGCTGAAGGTTTTTTCTTTTCCACTGGTAACTTACTTGTAGTAGGTTTTACCACGTCAACACTTTGTCTGTAATTAATATACTTGGTTTCATATTTGTGGTTTAATAATATCTCATTGCATATATTAATGAATCCAGAGGTGTCTCTGACAGTTTCAGTTCTAGCAACAATAATGTCTCTAACTGATATAGGCAATTTGTATATTATTTTTTCTTTCCACTCTTCATAATCCATTTTTGGATCCATAGCTTTCATGATTTTTATTAAATTCATTAAGAAGACCATGGGTTTTTCTCCAGTATTTGGATTATATCTGGCCCTTTCATACAGTCTTTGTTGAGTGATTCTAAATTTTGGGCCACCAAATTGCCTTTCAATTAGTGCCTTCCATTCATTCCAGGAGTAATTAATTCCCTCACTCAATACAGATTCAAACCATAATAAGGCCACATCTGTAAATAAAGATATTAACTTTGAAGTAATTTCTTCATCAGGTAATTTGTATGAAAATTTTAGGTTATCAATTCTTTGTATGAATTGTTGCCAATCAGATTTTGAATCCCCGTCAAAAGAAGGGTACTGATCTAACTTAGGCCAGTTCTTTTGGCTAGTTTTTGCTTCCCTAACCTGAGGAATATTGAGTAATTCACTTACTTTAGAAAGATGATCATTTATTTCATCTTTTACAGATTTTATATTCTCAGAGCCCATGACACTATGTTCATGTTCCATCATTGGTTTATCCTCAGAGTGTTTCATAAAAACTGGTACTCTTTCTACATAAGAGGTATTATCCTTTATTGTTTCAGTATTTTTCAAAATGTTAGCTACTTTGATTTCTACTCTTTGTAACCTATCTTTTATTACAGGTACTTGAGTCAAAGTATCATTTACATTTGAAAAAGACAATTTTACACGTCCCTCTATGGTAGCCATAATATTCTGAGAGTGTTCTAATTTATTTTCTAAATTTCTAATCTCAGATTTTAATCTTTTATTCTCATTGATTAATTCATTATTTGAATTTTCAATAACTTTTAATTTATTGGCTGTGGTACTCAATGATTGTGTTAGCTGTAATAATACATTTTCTGTATTAATGTTTGACTCTTTTGAGAACTCTTCCAATTTTTCAATTCTTAATAATAATTTACTTATTATTTTTGATTCCATTGGATTCTCTTTTAAAAAATATTCTATTTTTTCCGTGTCCAATTCAGAAGACTCATTTTCAGGGTCAAGATTTAATTCATTTGATTCCATTTTTATATTAATAGTATTTTCCTGGTGATCAATAAAACTATTTACATTGTCCTCATGTAAAGACAAGTTTAACATATTCTGTTCAAATGAATAATCCTTTAAATCCTTATCAATAATATCCAATATTTCCTTATCAATCTCATTACCTATAAGTAATTTATTTTCAGGTTGATATAATTGATCATAAGAAGTTGGATGACTCACCAAGGTCTTATCCCACTTCCCCTGCCTCTCCTTGCCTTTCCCCTGTAAGGGTGACTGCTGGAGCCCTGCTGTTGAGGATTGTTGTAGTTTTGGGCGTACCAATCCCATTTCCATTTGCTTACTGTAATTTTTTGGTCCTCCTCTTGGGCTGGAGGTGTTGCTATGGAATTGTTGGGTGCCACTGTTGGTGGTTGAGTCTTTATGTCTACTAGAGCTTGGTTGACCTCTATGAAACCTTGAGCTGCTCTCTTTTCCAGATTGTTGATCTGGTCCACTATATTGTTGACTCTTATTGTCAAGGTGTTCAGTAGGGTGGATAGGGAGTGAACTTGTTCTTGTAAAGTATTTTTTGTTTTCTTTATTGAAACCTGCTTTAAAAGCTTTTCCCTTTCCTCCAGAGACATTGACGGAGTGTTGTTGATTATGGGAGAGTCCTGGCCCTCCATTTGAATGTCCTGTAACAGGCCTTTCAGCTCTAGGTCTTAAGTTATAAGGTTTTACCTTATTACTTACAATGTCATTGTTGTCACACATTTTTACGTGGAATTTAAAGAATTGAAAGTTTAGATATGAAAACTTCAAAAAGGAGTTTTATCAGTATTTATCAATACCACTGAAGACAATTTTATTGCTTACTTATTGGTATGAAGTGAATATTTAAGTGCCAAAAGTCAAATATGCTTTTATGTGGTCACTTGATTTAACTGGTCTACAATATGTAGCCGTGTTTTTATATTCAAAAGAAAACAACTGTCAGTATGATTCTTTCTAAATATTTAATGAATTTTACAAACCAATAAAAGAAAAGATTAAGAGTCCTGTTAAAAGAAAACAATTAATCAGTTTAATTGGTTTATTATCTGCAAAGATCACAAATTTAATTGGTCTATTGACAGACTCCCACTAAGAACAATTATATGTTAAATTAGTGGTAAAAAATTTTATCTGCAAAGATCTCAAATTTAATTGGTCTATTGACAGACCCACTAATAACAATTATAAGTTAAATTAGTGGTAAAATTGTTGATTCAATATCACAATTTTATAATATAACAGGGCTTCTTTTTCTGAAATCACTATATAAGTGACCCCAACCTGTTGTAATTATCCAAATATTTCTATAGGGATATTATTTACGTGCACCTTCTTTCGAAAATTTCACTTACAGGATTATAACAGAATTCTTGAGGAAAGGCCCCCAATTGTCAGGCTAGGGTCAAGTACAAGGACGTGAAATAGCTTGAATAGTCAGTTGTCTAAAAGATTTAAATTGTCCTATATGAATACTGTAGTACTAATCCACTAAGTTGTAAAATATAATCAAATATAAAGGTCTCAGTAATATAATTCTCACTATTCTTATATATGGCTTACAATCTTTATAGTTGGTAGAAAAATAGATTACATAAATTCAGATACTATTCAAAAGTCTTATAAAAGTACTAATTGATATGTATTGTAATTGGTTTGGTTATATTGGTTGAATTGTAATGATAAAGAATGAAGAAATACAACCCAAAAACCTCCTCCTTTTATACACACTGAGTTCCCCAATGATTCCCTTGATGTACCACCCAATACACAGTTAATCACGCCTCTAAACAACTAATAGACATTCCCATCAACATTCCCAGTGACCCATGACATAATTAGAAGAGTAATAACCGCCAAAATCCTGAAATAATAAGGGAAATCCATCAAAATTAAAGAAAAAGACAAAAAGAGAGTATATGCGTATAAAACAATAATATTAAGGACTAAAGGAGACTTTTTAAGGTTAATAATAGCTTAATAATAAGGGGGATTGACTGTAGAAATAATGGGGCTAATCCTGACATTATACTACGTGAAATTCCCATTCAAAAATAACCAAAATTGACTGAGAAACCACCCAAAAACTTAAAAAAGAGCGTGAAATGTGGGGTAACTACATGCAGTTCTTGGCAGGCGCTTGCACGGGTAAATCCTTGACTAAAATTAGGCGAATTGAAGCATGGTGATGAAATAAAGTGCCAAGAGTGAGGTTATTAATGAAATTAGTGCATATAAACAGGGTCAATGCATTATTAATTAAGCTAGGACACTAAATAAGCGCCTGTCGCCTATTTTAGTGTGTTTCCCCACAGTGGGCGTAGAATGTGGGGTAATTATAGTGTGAAAAAGCTAACTTTGCTAAAAATGAAGCTATTCACACGGGAAAAAAGCAGGCAGTATGTGGCCAGTACACAGAAGCCATTTCTGGCATAAAAAACACCAAATTTGAAAAGTGTTATTTTTATGCATTTAAATAGCCAAATCAATAGTTCTAAATGAGCCCAATTGATCTGTCAAAGCCCAATTTTGATATTCTCAATTTTATAGCGCATATAGTCAACTTTTAAGTGAAATAAAGCGCATTTCTTGTTTTTTGCATAAAACAATGAATATAACAGCTTTAAGTGTACTTAAAAATTATGCAGCCTTATACTTAAGGTTCTTAAGATTACCCTAACATATTCCAACTTAATATTAAGTACATAAGACCTATAAAAGGTGGATATATGCGTGTATATAAGGTGTTATAATGGCATTTTTTGTGTATTATCATAATTTTACTTATGTATACTATTTGTGTACTCTTATTTATTATTCCCATGTATAGTTCATGTGTTTAACATAACTTATAAGTACTTTTTACTCAGTCCTGGAGATATACAGGCTGACACATTTACTATATGTAACCAACTGCTCTTAATATATTGGCTCTCATACTAGGCTCTAAACTAGACTACTTATTTCATACCTCTATTCACATTTTCAAATTCTTATAACTAATTCTACTTTTATTCATAAATTTATAACTTCATTTATGAATATTCAATAAATATTGTATATATACTGTACTTTCATTTCATCTCAATGTTTTTTTTCACATCCTCTCTTCTTTTAACAACCAACATCACCTACTACCTTTGTTAATTCAAATGTCTACTCTCAGGTGTGCTGGAAAATTCTCAATAAAATTCAGCCCCATTTTCCCAAAAGAAATATCAAGATTTCATGAAGTATCAATTCCATTTATTCTACAGCAAGGAAGGTTTAGAGTTCAAGTATTAAAATTATTTCAAAAAGAAAAACCAACACTTGTTGGTTATCTTTTGAGTGAACAAAGCTTTCAGATTGGACCCCTACTGGGAGACATTGATTATGGATCTCAAAATTTAAGTGAGGAAAGGGCCTCTTATCCCCAAAAAACTTTTTATTTTTCCTCCTACTTGGTTCCACTTCTTAACAGGCGGTATAAAATTTGTGGACTTCTTTTCTATTCAAGTGAACTCATTGGTGTGGCCAAAGAAGCATTTTTCAGGGCTCAAATCACTTTAATTGAAATTCCAAACTACAATCACACTTTCTTCTTCAATATTCCACATTCTTGTAATCACGCATCACCTGAAGCTTCTTTAACATCATATTACTGGATGACAAATCAGAGTATAGGAGGGATTAAAACAGTTCTTGAAAAACATCAGGTGCAAGAAATTAATTTTCTGATTGAAAATGAAAAAATTACCAGAAAAGTTGGATACCATTTGGAGGCATGAGGAGAACTACTGGCTTCAAAGAGGGACTTATAGCTATAAAGAACAATTCCCTGAACGAATTGGGTCAATACTAGCTGATGATATGGGTTTGAGAAAAACCCTGTCAACTCTGGGACTTATCTGGGCAACTCAAAGTGAGGCCAGAAAATTTCAGCTCTCAGGTGATGGAGAAGGGAAGAATACAACATCAGCTACACTAATAATATTCCCACTCAACACTTTCTAACTGGATAAATGAAATTCTAATCCACTTTGAGAATAATGCGCTTCCTTTCAAGGCTCTTTATGACAAGGACTCAAGGAAAACAGATGCTAAGGAGCTTCAGAACTATTTGATTGTTTTAACTACATATGAAATGGCAAGTCAAACTTCTCCAAAGACAAAATCAAAACCCGTTCCACCAGTAGCTCAAAATATTCACTTGGTACAGAATTTTTTTAGATGAGGCTCAGTAAGTATTTAATTATATCCCTTAATTTTTTAAACATGAAATTTCTAAAAGCTGATGAGCTTTTAAACAAAATTTAACAGTTTAATCAAGAATCCACAGTCTCATAAGAATCAGAATATATCTGACCTTGAGGCCCAGTTTTGACTATGCTTGACTGGAACTCTGCTTCAAAAAAGAATATCTGACCTTCAAAGCCTTATTTCATTCCTCAAAATAAAAATTTGGAAATAAAAATGGCTGTGGATCAATTTTCTTATACCAGGCTTAAATCAAGGAAGCTCTAGATCCATCAATTCAATTAATATTCTCATGGATGTCATCAGCTTGCGGAGAACTAAAGAAGAAATCTTATCACTTCCTCCAAAAGTTGAGCAAGGAACATCTTTAGAGTTAGCAGATCCTTGGCTATCAAAACTTAATGTGCTTCAGGAAAGATCTTCTGAGAATTACGGCCTTTCTCAAAACACCAACCTCCCTTGGGACTCAGCTGAGTTTCTCTGAGAACTGTCAATTTTACAACATTTCTATAACCACCCAGTCTATGAAAACCCAGATATGATTCCAACATTTTCTTTCAACTGGAAGCATTCAGCAAAAGTTATCCATTTAATCAGTCACCTAAAAAAGTTCTTACTTGGACAAAGGAATATACATCTTCCCAAAGCTGTTATATTTTCAGAATATGCTGACTTTTTGGATATGTAAGTGACTCTGTTAGGTGTTTTAATAACTCAACTTTATCTGAATCAAAATTTCAAAATTTTATTTGTTTTAATAGTATAAAAAAAGCTCTTGATGACAACAATATTGGTTACACAGAGCTCACAGGAAAGTTGAGAAGAACAAAATGAGATGAAAATATGTGTAAATTCAAAAACAATAATGAATGTCCAGTTTTTCTTGGAAAAATCAAGGCTTCAGGGGCTGGAATAGACCTCTGGTGTGCAAAAAATGTATATTTAATGGTAAGTCAAAAAATCTTATATTGAAATCTAAATTTGAAAAGAGAATTTTTTTTAGTCAAATATTTAATAAACAGGAACCTAATTGGAATCCAGCAATCAAGCAGCAGGCAGTTGATTGTTTATATTGAATGGGACAAAAATATGAAGTACATGTCTTGAAGTTTTTTGTGAACAAAAGCATAGAATTCATCATTTATAGGATTCAAAGAAAAAAAATTGAACTATCAATGTAGGTGAATTTTATTTGAAATAACTTACATAATTTTAAAATTTACTTGAATTCTTCTTTAATTTTCAATGCTAAGTGTCCCAAACAGTGGTAACAAGGAATATGAGTATGCTAGCTTACTAATTAGGGAATTCTAAAATGTCTCAAATTAGATTCAGAAACTATTTCAAGTATAAAGGAGATGTTTATTGGAGGTTGAGTGTTAAGAAGTCTTAATTGTTGTGGATTTAGAGTTTCCAGATATGATGGAGAATAACAGTCACTAGGTAAACCTCTGGGCATGGGAAAAGAATTTAAGTGAGGTTGGAGTGATGAAACTGAACTTAATCTCTTGTATGACACCAAATCCTCAAGAACTGCTCCAGAATATGGTGAATTTTCTCTTATTTGAAAGTGTTGTTAATAAAGAGATTTTGCAAGTTTTGAAAATTCTTCAGATCTCCATGGCAATAATATTTTTCTTAAAATCTCTATCATCATCAATTTCAGTGTCTGAGAAACACTTAATGTTTTCAAAATCTTCTCATAAGTTTCACAACTAGGAACTTGTTTGAGAATCTGGGTTTGGTTAACAGAATTCTGAAAATAAAAGTTTGAAATATATAAGGTTGTGGGGGGGAAAATAATGAGAGATAAATCTGTGCTCTTATGTTTTTTTTTGAGTATAGATTTATAATTTCTTAATCTAATTATTTCATGGGAACTTTCAGAATCCTTTCCAAGATGTAATATATCAGCATTCCCTATAAACCAACAATGAAGAATGCCCATTTGATTTAGGAGAGTAATATGAGTGGAGTCCATTGAATAAGAAGTTAAATAATCAGTTTCCAAAGCTTTATCCCAGTTTTTAATAATAATTTTGGCCAAAACTTGATTTTAATCATGAAACCAGTCAAGATTCCAGGCAGAAGTTGCTCCTGGAAAATTGCATGTCACCCGCCACGTGACACTCGAGGCAAAAGCAGCTCATTAAATCAATAAAACAGAGGTCTAAATCCATACTCGAAGCGCAGAAAGCGTTTCTACATCGCCACGGAGACTTCCCTTTGTGTACTCACTATTCAACTGCGCTAATCTAAACTTTAAATCTAAATTAGTCAATTCTCAAAAGTGTGTTTAGACTTTTCTTCGATAAGCGACGCACAGCGCAATAGTCAATGCAATATTCCACTAAAAGGTTTTATTAAATACCTGTGGGTTATTAAAAAGGGGGTAGTGAGCATGGACGGAATGAGTAGCGGAGGATTAAGGGGTTAACGGATGTTAGTGAGGAGGGTCCAGGTGTAACGGGTGTAATTTTGGTGGTCTGTGGTGTGCGGAATGATGGATGGGTATGAGGTCAATGCGAGGAGGAGTAATAGATATAAAAGGGGTTGTGTCAGGCTAGAGTCAAGTACAAAGACGTGAACTAGCTTGAATGGTCAGTTGTCTAGAAGATTTAAATGGTCCTGTATGAATACTGTAGTACTAATCCACTAAGTTGTAAAATATAATCAAATATAAAGGACTCAGTAATATAATTCTCACTATTCTTATATATGGCTTACAATCTTTATAGTTGGTAGAAAAATAGATTATATAAATTCAGATACTATTCAAAAGTCTTATAAAAGTACTACTTGATATGTATTGTAATTGGTTTGGTTATATTGGTTAAATTGTAATGATAAAGAATGAAGAAATACAACCCAAAAACCTCCTCTTTTTATACACACTGAGTTCCCCAATGATTCCCTTGATGTACCACCCAATACACAGTTAATCACGCCTCTAAACAACTAATAGACATTCCCATCAACATTCCCAGTGACCCATGACATAATTAGAAGAGTAATAACCGCCAAAATCCTGAAATAATAAGGGAAATCCATCAAAATTAAAGAAAAAGACAAAAAGAGAGTATATGCGTATAAAACAATAATATTAAGGACTAAAGGAGACTTTTTAAGGTTAATAATAGCTTAATAATAAGGGGGATTGACTGTAGAAATAATGGGGCTAATTCTGACATTATACTACATGAAATTCCCATTCAAAAATAACCAAAATTGACTGAGAAACCACCCAAAAACTTAAAAAAGAGCGTGAGATGTGGGGTAACTACATGCAGTTCTTGGCAGGCGCTTGCACGGGTAAATCCTTGACTAAAATTAGGCGAATTTAAGCGTGGTGATGAAATAAAGTGCCAAGAGTGAGGTTATTAATGAAATTAGTGCATATAAACAGGGTCAATGCATTATTAATTAAGCTAGGACACTAAATAAGCGCCTGTCGCCTATTTTAGTGTGTTTCCCCACAGTGGGCGTAGAATGTGGGGTAATTATAGTGTGAAAAAGCTAACTTTGCTAAAAATGAAGCTATTCACACGGGAAAAAAGCAGGCAGTATGTGGCCAGTACACAGAAGCCATTTCTGGCATAAAAAACACCAAATTTTAAAAGTGTTATTTTTATGCATTTAAATAGCCAAATCAATAGTTCTAAATGAGCCCAATTGATCTGTCAAAGCGCAATTTTGATATTCTCAATTTTATAGCGCATATAGTCAACTTTTAAGTGAAATAAAGTGCATTTCTTGTTTTTTGCATAAAACAATGAATATAACAGCTTTAAGTGTACTTAAAAATTATGTAGCCTTATACTTAAGGTTCTTAAGATTACCCTAACATACTCCAACTTAATATTAAGTACATAAGACCTATAAAAGGTGGATATATGCGTGTATATAAGGTGTTATAATGGCATTTTTTGTGTATTATCATAATTTTACTTATGTATACTATTTGTGTACTCTCATTTATTATTCCCATGTATAGTTCATGTGTTTAACATAACTTATAGTTACTTTTTACTCAGTCCTGGAGATATACAGGCTGACAGGTTGGATTTTTGGTTCAATGTTTCTTTAGAATTAAATTATAAAATGTATTTATAGTTAATAGTGGTAAAACTGCAAGTTAAATCATTGTTATTATACATTTCCCTTTTCCCTCAATAATCATTTCTAGAATTAAATCTTTGATTGTTGAGTGTTACAAACCTTTGTGAGATTCTAAGAATATTAGTATTACCTTAAAATATATTAAGAATCTTCTCAAATATAACTCAAAGCAGTAGCTCTTCCTTCGAGTCATCTTCGAATCACTTCCTCGAACATTTCCTCTGTGCTTTGAAGAAGTCACTAAACTCCTCTTCTCACTTTCAGGAAAACCCTCAACCTTGTGCGTAGGTCATCCGGTGACATTGCATCACTGAAGATAATGGTTGAAAGCTTCATAGAATATAGTAGGGATTTTCTCTGAAACCCTAGAATTCCATTCTGGATGAGGTAAATTTACATCAATAAGGAGAGAGTTCATGTTGATTGATAAAAAGTGATCTTGCTGAGCATATGTTGGATTTAGCTTCCATTCATTTGACAAAGGTGAAATTTTTAAAAGAACACAACAAAAATTTTAAATAGACCTGGAAAAGAGAGAAATGAATGGTGGGAGTAAATATTTAAATCTTTTATTTAGAGTGCGTGTATTAGTAGGTATTTATCCCTGAGGAAAGTAAGTACTACTAGAGCTCATCATATAGATTTTGATTAGGGTAAAAGTTAAAAGTGTTAAAGTGTGAATAGATTTTGCAAATCCACACTATTATAATAAAATTTAAATTTTTGTATAAAATATTAATGAAAGAGAAGGTGTATGAGAGCTGAGACTTCTTGCGTATGTCATTTTCTTTATAAAGGAATATGTATATGCATAATTAACTCAAATAGAGTAGCACAAATAAAATGTAAATTATTGCACATTGAAATGGCACAAATATTCCAAAAGGGACTGATTTTCATTTTGATATTTTTTTAAATCAAATTATAGCCAGAAAAAGGATCTTATTTGATCTTGTTGATTGTGCTACCCATTATTTTTGCTAACCCTGTCATTGAAATACTATAATTAATAGGACACATTTTTTGTTCAACTCAAACTACTGGTAAAGCATATCACAGTTTCAAATTTTGGGACAAACTACAAAATGTAGGAAATATTTTTTTTATAATTCTGTAAGCTTCAATTTGATCACATCTTGGATATACCATAATTATTCATAATAAATTTTTGAAAAATCTTGATTTCTTAGATTATATTTTTACAATGAAAATAATAGGTATGTTCTTAAATAATCCATGAAAAATTAATATTTTTAGGGAAAATCCTTGTTACTTGATATTTTTTTCTTAATATATGAGACAGAAGAATTGGTATATTCTATCATCACCCTTCAATAATCTGTTTATCTGAAAGTAAACTTAATATCCAAACTCAATTTATATCATAACTATTCCTATTCAAAAAATGAAAGAAATGGGAATCTTTTGAAATGGAATTTTATTTTTACAATGAGCAGTTTGATAAACATATATTTTACATGGTAAAATGTAGCATGTGTTATGCAATCCAATAATGCAGAGTATGTATCCTATATTTAATATATGATTTATGTGCATAAAACATAACTTTATAAAAAATTCAAATAAAACTAAATCTTCTACAAAATTCTTGAGAGAAAACAAGGTAATTTACGCAGATGTTTCACATTAATGAATAAGCTCATTGATCACTACCATACACTAACATAACTTCTTACATCTAAAAAACTTATTGATGGCTCCATTTTTTTTGTGTGTAAATGTGAAGAACTTGGATGTGCATCTAGAAGCTATCAAAACTCATTGGGAATCTTTGATACTGGTGTGGCTTTCAAATCATCTCAGTCTTACTCAAAACATGAAGAGGAAAAAAAACTGCAAAGCACAAATGGTTGGTTCTTCAAAATATTTTCTCTTAACTTAGAAAGATCCAATGTCCACAATTTGGTAGGTCATATAAATAATTGTGACATAAAAAGAATATTTGATTGAAATTTTTTTTGTTTGACAAAGCAGCAGCCTGTAATGGGTACAATGGGATCTGTACAACAGCCTGAAAATTCTAAATTTTCAGAACTATATAGCTGAAAAATTATGTGGCAAACAGCCACAATTTCTCTTATCCATCATTTGAGGAGAGAAGGTTGTGTTCAATTTTTGCATGATGAAATCGAAAAAGTCAAACTTCTTGGCAATGAAGATAAATTAGATGCTAGCAGAATTTTTAACCTGATACCACTTTCCATAGATACAGTTATTATCCGATTGCACCTCAATGCATCATTTTTCACAAAGACATGCTGTCCTAAATTCTTTGCTCTTTATGAGTATACTTCCAACAGTCAACCATTTTTTTCATCTTCAAAACACTATTTGAAGGATGTGGAAAGGCAACAAGAAATTGTCACTTGTGATAAAGTGTTGTATTCAGTGAAGTACAATCAAGAAGAAGCTATTTACTATCCTCAGAAAACTTTTCATCACAAAATTTTGATTGATTGGCTTTTAACAAAGTTTCAAGTATTCAAATTCAAGATTCTGATTGAGAAAAATAATCCTTTTCTGGCCAATGTGAAAGATGATGTAATGAGGTATGTCTATGATGGTTTGGTTTGGAAAAGGTTCCATGATACCAATAAAGCTCAAAACAGTAATGAATATCAATATACAAAAACACCTGGAAATTTAATGTTTAGTCTATATTTGGACTGGTTCAGACCAGGTGGTAATCTCATTTGGGGTCACCAGAAGTCTGTAGGGAATATCATTATGGTGTGTATGAAATTGGCTCCAGAAGATCAATACAAAACAGAAAGTCTTTTTTTGAATGCTATTATACTTGGTCCAACTGAGCCCACAAGTGAGCAGATTAATCACCTTTTGAAGCCATTTTTTGATGATCTAAAGACTCTATGGGACGGAATATTAATTGAAAAAAGGCATTATTATCCACAATGCCAAAACATAAGGGCTGCTTTGTTCTCTTTGATAGGAGACATTCCTGCAATGAAAAAGATTGCTAGTTTAGTAATTCACTCTGCTACAAAATTCTGCTCTTTCTGTAATATTTCAAAAGATGAAATTGGTGAACATAAGGTGGAAAATCTTTCTTTACGTAGTCATGATGCTCATGCATTGGGCAGAAAAGTGGAAGAACTCTCAGGCACATTGGGAGCAGGTATCAATTGTTCAAAATAATGGGGTTTGATGGAGAGATCTGAATAACCTAGAATATTTGTGTTGAACTGAATATTGCTCAATTGACATTATGCATTCACATATACTTCGAAACCTTAAAGATCACAGTCAAAGCTTTTTTCAAATACAAAACACAGAAATTGACCTTGAAAAAAAGTGGACAGAGGAACATAATTGGTACTTAAGAGGAGAAGATAACAACATGGGTTCTGATACTTTACTGAATAGGCAATCTAAAAAACGTAAAAGTAGCTTAAGCATCACAGATGATGATAATGCTTAACTGAAAAGGCAGATTAAAAGGCTACAACAAACAAGCACAAAACAGTTGCAAAAAAATCTTAGAATGGCTAGTGGAGGAGCTGAATCAGATAGATCATGCAACAAAACAATGTCATCAATTTCAGAATCTTAATATCAATACATAGAGTTTGTCTCAATACACTCTGACAGCAGCAGATGTCAAAACTCATTTTATAACTTAAGGCAGAGATGTATTAAAATTTCTGAAAGTGAAGGATCCGATTCATCACATGAGACAGTTAGAGATAGGGGAGATAAAATGAAGGGCAAAGAGAAAGAAAGTGAAATTACTATCAATCCACAATTGAATGCAACAGAGCTAAAGGTAGTGTGGAAGGTGATGGAGGAAACAACTAAAACATCCTGGCTTTCACAGGTTCCAAAACAGGTAGGTTCTAAAAAGACAGGTTCTCTCAAAGCTACAGACTGGCATGTACTTTATACCGTCTACTTTCCTTTATCACTTATACCTCTTTGGGTTGAGAAATTCAAACAAGCCAAAACCTCAGCATCATTAGATGACAAGCCTAGAGAATATTATCTTCTTAAGTCACTCGACACAATAAGCTCAATTACCAACTTTTTGAAATTAAAAAATGTATCCACTGAAGAACTCGATGATTTCAAACAATTTCTATTGGAGTATTGTAAATGCCTGGAAGAATGTTGGAAAAATATTAAATTTAAGCCAAAATTGCATTTCACTCAATATTTTCAAGAAATTATTAAACGGTTTTGTCCACCAGGAGGCACAGAAACTTGGGCAGCTGAACAAGTAAATGGTATATTATCAAAAATTCCAAACAATAATTACCCAAGTAAGTAATTTAGTAAGCAAGAATATCAACACTAAAATGAGCTAATTATTTGATATGTTGATTATAGCAAAGATACCACAAACCATGCTCAAACATTGGCACTAAAAGTCCTGGGTATTAGAATTATCAGAAGCAGAAGATTACTATCAGTCTTAAACTAAGATAAACAGCATTGAGCTTGATAAAAAAACCCAAAAATGCATTTAAGTGAGGCATTATTGACAAAATGGGTAAGGGCATGCTTGGAGAAGGAGACATCCAAACAGGCTATGCTACCATCTGAGAAGGTAGGATATTGGGTGGTTGAAAATTTTTCAAACATATTGATCCATGGAAAATGGTTTACTACTTGTGAGAAACATGTTGGAAATTCTATGATTGAACTCTACTTTGGAAACAATAGCCAGTTTGGGAATATTGATAAGATATTTAGGTCAACAAACAAGAATGAAGAAGTCTATTTGATTGTTATTCCTTTTAAAGAGTTGATTCCAGAAGATACATCAAAGGATCCCTATGAAAATTTTCCACAAGTGCATGCCCATTTAGTAAGGTTACAGAAAGCAGTGCAAATTGTGATTAAGCAACATGCCATCATTGGACATGCTGCAACTTTACAGCAGAAAAGGGGAATGTTTGGAATCAAAGATGACATCTTCACAGCTGTAGGATTGCAGACATTGGTAAGTAATGAAATTAATAAAATTGTATTTTTTTAATTAATATGTTTGGGATTATATAGGCTTGGTGATACTTTAAAGAGTTTGCACTTTTTGTGGTAGAATCTCCAAACAGTTAGATGCAGGGTATTAAATGAAAGTGATTGAGCTTCAGTATTCATTAAGAGAATAGTAATAAGGGAATTTTACAAACTCTAGAGTACCTGCTGTTATTGAGACATTTTTGTAGTAAGTGTAAAAGATAATTTTGAAATGAATTCAATTATAATATTTTTCTTTGTTGCACTGAAAAAATGATATATATATTCAAATCAGTCTTGAGAAATATCACAGCATTTTTCAAGAAGTCAATAGCTCAACTTTTTCACTTTATTTTATTGGTTAAAAAATTTTTCAATCAAATAACCATTAACAAATGTTACTGATTTATTTTTGATATTTTACATGTATAATTTCTGACTATTAATTTCCCTTCATTTGTTTATATACAGCTCAGAATGGCTGATATATTTGATGCAATGAATTTTGACAGTCCACAATTCAGTAGCTTTGGTGGTGGAAATAGTGCTCCTCCTCACCATTCTGGTGATGGTTCACATTCTGATCCCCCTCAACAACCTAGACCTGCTCCACCTCAAGGTACAGCTCAAACTACGCCTCAGTCTCCAGAAGCGTCTCATAGTCAACACAATTCTGGAACATCTGCTAACCCAAATCCTGGTGGCCAACAGTCAAATGTTACTCAGGAACAAACTTTACATCAGATAGGAGCAGATTGGGCTACTCAGTTTTTAAATAGATTTCTTGGAACTAACCCACAACAACAAACCTCTTCTACTCATTGTAGTACAAGTACAAGTGGACTTGGTATGTAATATATTTTAGAGATTTTTTACATTGTAAAATAAGCTTACTAATTTCAACTTACAAAAATTTGCAGTTAACCCCACTATAATTCTTTGTGCTTCTGATCAGCGGAGAATAATTGATGCTGAGTCTCAAAAAAATGAGCGCAACTCACAAATGATCCAGAGAATAGTTACAAGGAATGAAGTCCTGAGGAGTTCTGATTCTCTTAACCAAAATTTATATCACTTTTTGAAGCTCTCTTTAGGTGGACCAACTCTTATATCTAATTTTCCTAATGCTCCAATGCCTGAAGAACTTCACAATTGGAAAAATTCGAATGAATATAAACAAAAAACTGTGGAAATATCATTAATAGAGGTTCAACAAACACCAGACGCACCTACAGAAGCTGATAGCCACTTTCTTTTAGCTAATACTGCTGCATTCTTGGGTGCCAGAGTTCAACTTCCAAATTCTCATCCTGCATCTGAGCCTCAATGACTGAAAGAGGAGCTGCTATACCACTCTCAGAAAAACAAAATTTGGAAGAAGAACTACAGGAGAAAAGATTTCACAGACTACCTTTTGATTGGACTTGTTGAACTTTTTCTGAGTCACCTTGGAATCAAGTTATGGGGAGTGTGGTATGTGACCACTGTACTAGGTGGCTCTTTATGTTGAAAAATATCAAGCCATTGAAACTAAGTTTTACAAAAATTATCATCTATCAATGGGTGATCAACAAGGGGAAGGAGATCAAAAAGTTCAAAGATCAAACAACCAAGAATATTGAGTCAATTAGAATGCAAAAGAGAATAAGGGCACAAGTAAAATGCTATCAATCAAAGGTATGTATTCCCTAATATTTTTAATAATGGTAAGTATGTCACTACACAATATAGGGAGTGGACTTGCTAACAAGTCCCCAACCTGAAATCAGATCGAACTCAGACTGAAATCTACTTGAAGACCCACCTAAAACTGTTCTGCTGAGTGGTGTTCATCCCTGATTGTATGGTTCCTTTAACAATAGCTCAATGTTTGTTCAATCTGTGGTGAATTTGAGTCCAAGGTTGTGGACTTGCTAACAAGTCCGCCCACTGTATTGCATGGTGTGTTACTCATTTGATTGTGATTTAGATTGGAAAAAATTGCCATGACTTGGCTAGAAAGTTGTGCAGTGATCAGCCACAATTTATAACCCTTATCGATGATACTAGTTTTTTGTCAGATATAGAAGCCCCAGCTACACCTGTCCAAGATCCAATCCTATTAATTCCTGGATGGCAAAATCCTAATCTTGACAATATGTTTGATAAGATGGATATAATGAATTTGAAATTGGCCCATACAAATGCACAGAAAAAATCAATGGCAAAAACTTACAATTGGTCATCAAAAAAAACAGCTCCAGTAGAAGGCATATTGAATTTCCCAAAATATCTCCCAAGAAACTGCTACACATCAGAATTTTTAGCAATATTATTGGTCAATGAGAGAGAAAAACTTTGCGTAGAAGCAGAAATTTATTTAAACAAGGTAAATGAAGCCCTTGATAGAGCAGCATCATCTTAATCATTTTTTCGATACCTGTGATCATGTATGTAAAGTAGAAATTACAATTTGAAATAAATTTTGATGTTCTTTATTATAAAACAAGTCCAATTTACCAATGTAAAATAAATGAGAACAATGAGAATCTTATTAAGAAAATATCCTTAAGACTCAAAATATATATCTTTTTCCAGTTCATTATGAAAAAATATTCAAACATGATATTTTTGATATATATTTATCCTAAAAAAATGTAAATGTAAAAAAAAAAGTTTGAAACATTTTTTTTGAACAATTATGACAGTATAGAACTAATTTATTTGATTTTTTCAAACATAAACTATCTACATAATTTTTAGATAATAAAATTGAATTTCCTACATTTACTTGGCCTACTATATGGCTGATAGATGATGGACATATTAACACCTTTAAGAGTATGCAAAGCCAGACATAATACTTTCAACAGAGTAGCAGAAATAGTATTAGATGATGTATTTTAATTCTTAAGTAATTATGGGTTTTTCAAAACCAAGGCACCAAAATAGCATTATTTCTGAGTCTCAAGAAGCTTGACATGTATATTAAAAATGATGGTAGATTTGCCTTTATTCTGAAATTAGTCAACATAAATGGAAAAAATAAAAAAAAGTTTAAGGATTTAATTTTTGATTAATTGACAAATATAAATAACTCTGAAAATACAGGTATTTCATAAACCCAAATCAAGGAAATATGAATGACCCACACAGGAGCTGCACAAATAATCATTGGTAGGCAGGACACTTGAGGTAATATTTATTCCATGAGGTATTTTAATGGTCTTGGAATTTGATTTTTGGTTAGCCATAAAAGTGAAGTTGTCCCAGACTTGGTCAAAAGTGTCCTCGTGAACATCAGTCTGACACTCAGAAGGACACTTTGATAGTGCGTATCATCTATGTGTCATGTCTATTTAAGAACATGTTGTATTCATTATCAATGGGTCCTTTTGAGTGTCAGACTGTTATTCAGAAGGACACTTTGAGTACTGCATAATAAAAGGTCAGAAGCTTAATTTGTCCCAGAATTGATCAAATTGTCCTTCTGAAGAATGGTCTGTCACTCAGAAAGACATCTTGATAATGCAAATCAAACATGTATTATGTCTATTTAAGTGCATGTTGTATTCATTATCAAAGTGTCCTTCTGAGCATTGGACTGTTGTTCAGTAGGACATTTTTGACTGATTCTGGGTCAACTTCACATTTATGGCTCACCAAAAATCCAATACCAAGACCATTAGAATACCTCATGGCATACAGATCACCTCTAGTGTCCTTCTGAACAACAGTGCAATGCTCAGAAGGACACTTTGATAGTGCATATCATCTATGTGGCATGTCCATATAAGTGCATGTTGTATTCATTATCAAAGTGTCCTTCTGAGCATTGGACCATTGTTCAGGAGGACATTTTTGACTGATTCTGGGTCAACTTCACTTTTATGGCTAACAAAAAGTCAATAATTAAGCTTATTAGAAGAGCTTAAGGGCTTTTTTTATTGCACTATCAAAGTGTCCTTCTGAACAATGCTCTGATGCTCAGAAGGACACTTTGATGATGAATACAGCTTGCACTTGTATAGATATAATACATGTTTGATATGCATTTTCAAGATGTCCTTCTGAGCATTGGGCTGTTGTTCAGAAGGACACTTGAATCAATCTATATACCATAAGATATTTTAAAGGACTTAGAATTTGATTTTTGGTGAGTCATAAAAGTGAAGTTGCCACAGAATTGGTCAAAATTGTCCTTCTGAACAACAGTCTGACACTCAGAAGGACACTCTAAAAATGAATACAACATGCACTTGTATAGATATAATACCTTTTTATATGCATTATAAAGATTTCCTTCAGTGCATCAGACTATTATTCAGAAGGACACTTGAGGTAATCTGTATGCCATGAGGTATTCTAATGATCTTGGAATTGGATTTTTGGTGAGCCATAAAAGTGAAGTTGTCCCAGACTTGGTCAAAAGTGTCCTTCTGAACAACAGTCCAACTCTCAGAAGGACATCTTGATATTGAATATCAAACATGTATTATATCTATACAAGTGCATGTTTAATTTATTATAAAAATTTCCTTCTGAGTTTTGGTCCATTTTTCAGAAGGACACTTTTGACCAAGTCTGAGACAACTTCACTTTTATGGCTAATCAAAAATCAATATGTAAGCTTATAATAAGGAAGCTTCCATCCCTCTTTTTATGCAGTTCTCAAAGTGTCCTCCTGAAAAACGGTCCAACGCTCAGAAGGAAACTTTGATAATGAATACAACATGCATTTGTATAGATATATTACATTTTTACATGAATTATCAAAGTGTCATTGTGAGCATCGGATCATTGTTCAGGAGGAAAATTTTAACCAATTCTGAGGCAAATTCACTTTTTTGGCTCAGCAAAAAATCAAATTCCAAGTCCATTAAAATACCTCATGACATGCAGATTAACTCAAGTGTCCTTCTGAACAACAGGCCAATTCTCAGAAGGACACTTTGATAATGAATAAAACATGAATTTGTATAGATAAAATATATGCTTGATATGCATTATCAACATGTCCTTCTGAGTTTTGGACTGTTGTTCAGAAGGAAACTTTGCACCATTTTTCAGAACATACAATAATATCATTTTTGATGGATGAAGCAATAATCTTGACAAAAAGACTGTTATGCATATTTGTTACTAATAACTTTCTTCCTAGTAGTTTGGTTTCAATATTAATTATCTTGAGTGTAAATATAATCATTCTACCCTCACATAAATTGTGAAGATGTATTAAGTTCAGAAGAAAATCCTTGATATTTTACCAGACAGTTTTTTTGTGAATTTTAGTTTGTTTTTTATTTAACATTCTGGTAGATTTTTGATTCCCTCTTTTTATGTTAACTACATTTACAAAACTATAGAAATACAATACAATTTATTCTATTTAGATTTTTTTAACTGTGAAAAAATCAATATTTTTTTATATGCTTGCTGTCATATTGGAAGCATTCAGCAAAGGAAGAATTATATTCAATTTTAATAAATTTTAAGTTGTGCAATTATAAACTATTTGATAAGCATGCTATTAAGATTATACATTATTCATAGAGCAATTCAAGTAAAAATTAAATTTTTTGGATTTTTTTATATATCTTGTTATACTTAAGTTGAGTCCAAGTTTGTGCTGTGAGGTGACTGAGTGGCCCAAACCAGCTCCTGTCACATGATATGTAGGTATTATCCCAACATTTGGTTAAAATAAGTCTTTTTTAATCATTTTCTGTTTTGGTTTATGTATTAAGGTTTTTATTTGTAAGTATTTTTCTTTGTTTTAGTTTGGAACAGATCCCAAAACAACAAAGGAAAATACACTATTTTTCTTATCATACTAACAATATATGCAAATATGTTTGTATATAGAAACAAATACAATTTTCAAATTAAAGTATCTCCCGATATTAATTTTTTAATGTTAAATTTTTAATTTTCATTGCTTTTCATGTACAAGTGCTCCATGAAAGTATAATTGGTTTCTTTTCTTCTGTTATTAAACCCTGAAGTATCATCAGATTGGAGACCCACTCCCTTCTTAGCTTATCCTATTGTGCAAAATACTTGTGAAAAAATCTGCTTCCATTGATATATTAATCCTCTGTTTCTGTCCCATAAATCTCAACTTTTGTACTTCTTTTCAATATACCTAATAAATTATTAATCTCAATACAATATTTTTATTTGATAATCTAAATATAATCATTAATTTTCTCAAAAATTGATTCATACCCTTTTTCTCATCAATAACCAATTTCTTGAATAACCGGTCAGAATGTCTAGTAACGGAAACCCAAAACCTCCCATCTGTAAATTTTCTCTCTCTATCTCTATTTGTTATATTAAGTTACAATTTTTTTTTCTTAAAATCTGTGATCTATTAGATCCAACTTGCTTTTCATCAAAATCTTGTTCACTTCCCCAATTCAAGCAATTTCAACTAGAAAAACAGCCACCTCAGGGGCAATCTCCACACCACCCCTCTCTTTCAGGTGAAGGGACTGAAATCACTAGAGCTCAGTAGAACAAAATACTCAAATTCACTAAAGACAAGACACAAAAATTTATGTCAACCCTTAGCAAGAGGAAGATTCCCTCTTATATTTTGAACACTTACAATAAGGTGCTGGAGTGTATCATTGATCTTGAAAAATGTAAGTATTAAACTCAAATATATTTTTATTTTTTATTGAAATGATTATTGATCTTTTCTAATTAAACCTTATAAAAATTCATCTTACAAAAAAGGTGTCATGCCACCTGACAAAGTAATTTTCATCAAAGATGATGATGAAAATGACAATGACAAAGTTGATCCCTAAGGTGAAGGTTCAGCATCTGGTGTCAAAAATAAACAAACTCTTTCACAATCTAAACAAGTTAAATTGTTCAAGGGCTCAGCTTTTGTCCAGGCTACTAAATCTCCTCCCAAAGATTCATCTCAGTGAGAATCTCAAAAGTCTAAACAAGCCACCCAAAATTTTTCTAAAAAGTAAGTTTGTTTTGTAGAGATATCAAATTTCTTGTATATTTTTTAACTTCAAAGCTAAATTCAAGTTAATTCTTTTTTTTTATAATTAATTATAGTTTTTTTTTATTTATCATTCAAGTTCTAAAAGACCTCATTCCTCCTCTGAATCTGACAATAATGAAGCATCCTCTCAAGAAAATGATGACAAAGCTGAAGAAGATAACAATGTTGATGAAGAGATATCAACTGATGAGACAACACGTGAAGAAAAAATCATCAATCCTCCTTCTTCTCAGGAACAGGAATCAGTAGATGAAGAAATTGATTCTGATACAAAATTACAGAAGACACCTTCAACTTCATTTCAAAATACTTGATCCCTTGCTCAATCATCTTCTGACATCAATATTTCGATTCTGAAAGGTATCTTATCAAATAAATTGTCAGCTATTTTACCTACTTGGTCACTCCCTTACACTCCTATGATGATCAACAATCCAACATTGCAGAAGCAAATAGCGGAGCAACATCAAATTTTTTATGGTAAAATTAATGGAAAGAAGATACTTAAGGCTGATTAAGACGTCAAGATCTTATTGAATGTGCAAAAATCAGTTTCCCTTGAAAAGCATGATACTACTATGCCAAAGTTGATGTTCTTATGGAAATTTTTTTCTCAATGATTGCCTTGCAAAAATTAATAAATTCTGTATGTATCCATTTATTTCAGTTACTTTGATGTTCTATTTATTACTAATTACTTTCCTTTTTTTCATTCAGCTTTGAAATTTATCAATGTCAACCCTTCACAGATAGGGGTGGTTGATAATATATGTTTTGAAAAACTTGAATAATTGTACAATGCAAAAGAAGCAAATGAAAACAATTGTTCTGCTTCAAAGAGGACTTCACACCCTGAATCATTCTCCTGAACCTCTCCATCCATCAGGATTTCCTCTCCAGATTCCACATCCCTATCCTTCATACCATCCAAATATCCCAAAATAACCTCCTTCAGAATAGCCATACCAGGAATCCTATTTTCCCCATTTGGAAGAGTCTTCATCAAGTCAGCCTTGAAAAGAATCTCCA
This sequence comes from Hemileia vastatrix, assembly GCA_030280995.1. Taxonomy (NCBI): domain Eukaryota; kingdom Fungi; phylum Basidiomycota; class Pucciniomycetes; order Pucciniales; family Zaghouaniaceae; genus Hemileia; species Hemileia vastatrix. Next base: position 14,242,804 of record JASXTE010000011.1, read on the forward strand.
TAACTTCCACCTTTACATCCCTACCCATGGCACTCCAAAATATATACTTGGCCCCATCATCATGTGGTAATATATCATTATATACCAGATAATCCAGAGCCTCCCCAAACTCCTCCATAAATTCCCCATACTGAGAAAGAGAAGTTACACCACCTTTCAATTTCCACTCCCTAGCAATCCCATGAAAGTCCACCATTGAGAAATCAGTAGGCCACCTTTTAACCATTTCAATCTTCAACTTTCCCCAGTCCTGACTCCTATATCCTGCCATGCCAGAAACTTCTTTCTCCACCTCCCTATTACCAATGAAAAAGATTACTTGCCTAACCATGTCCAACAGTGAGGCCCCATAAATCTCAGCAGCAACCTCAAACATAGCCAAAAACCTTGAACCATCCCAAGACTGAATCCTGACCATCCTAGCAATTCCAAGTTACAGCCTCCGATCTCCACCAAAGATAGCCAAAGTCCCCCCCAATAGCCTTAGAGACCTAGGAGGGACCAAATCCAACCGAAAAGAAGACCCCTAGACCAACCACAAAGAGATATAGCACCAAATCCAAAATCCACCAAAGGAGATTCACCAAAGAGAGAAGCCTAGATCACCAGAGATTCCAAAAAGCCAACAGATTCAACCCCACATTGGGCGCCAGAAATGTAGAAAATCCTATAGTACTAGCTATAGGCCTTGACCAAGGGAGTTGGAGTAAAACCAGAAAGAATAACCCCTGTCCCTTTAGAAAAACAAGTGAGATTTACCTGTTGCAGAAAATTGGAGATCTTTTTGCTAGACCCTCTAATTAAACACACTTGACCCCTTTAAAAGTGAAGATAATAGTCCCAGACAGACTACCAGAAAGAGTTGAAATAAACAGTAATATATTCAAACATAACACAAGCCAATGAGACAGTGAGGAACAGAGAGGCAATGAGTAAAGAGATAAAATGATCTTCCTAAAAATCTTCCCACACACGCATCATACAGCCAGTGCACAGACCATCCATCTAAGATCCATGCACAGCAACTCATTTGGCACCTGTACCAGCCAAATTGAATAAAAACCCTCCAGAAGCGCTCCTGAACCTTTTAAAACAGAGGCGGGTGGGCTTCCCGACGTCAGAGGTGCCTCCTGAAGCGGCCTGGCCTCCCTGAAGCCAGAAAACCAATAAAAACATCTAATCTACTTAGAAAAATTCTCTACAACTACTGAAACCCTTAAAACACAAAATTAAGCTATGACAACATTGAGACATGAAACGTAAAGCCAAATTAGCCCTATCTAATGGTACTAAGAACTTAAATGTAAGACTTAAGGTTAGCCCATAAAACGCAAAAAAGAAAATTAAACAGCTATCTTTTATAATGAAAAATGAGGAAATGACCCCTTAAAACTTAGAATATGAAAAATGTCCTCAAAACATGAAATATAGAGAAAACCGGGGCTATCCAATTGTAGTACCCACATACCCGCAGTTCAAATATTCACAGAATAAATCCAGAAAAACACCTAATTCTTCAACCAATGTCAATTAAGACATGCAAAAACAGCACCAAACAGCACAACAAAGGCCCCTGCCAATGTTGGAAGACCACAATGTGTAAGAAGAGAATAAATTTTATTGAAACCTCACAGAAGTCTGATCCAAGTAATCATGAAGATGAGACCATGGAATCCAGTGAGGATTGTAAAAGTAACATATCTTTCAGTGATAATAAATATGAGATATTTGTATTAGAAAAGGATATTATGTTCCTGAATGATGCTATACCTCATACAGATACATCTTTAACTTCCATTGAGGAAGCTGAAATAATTAAAAATGTATTCCATGATACTTGCAAAATAACACCTATCAGAGCACCTGTTATCATATTTGGAAGATAAATGAATGCCATTCTTGACACTGGGGCTGCAGGTAGTGTAGTTTCAATTAATACATCAATGAAACTTGACAGTAAGTACCAGGAAAAACTAAAACCTGTTCAGACAAAGAACTGGAGAGGTTTTGGTTCAGTTTTAAATCCAATTGGCAAATACAAAACTGCTGTATTCTTTAAATATAATAATAGATATGTTAGAGCAGTGTGTGAATTTGTTGTAATGGATAATAATAATTTTAGTAATTGGTTTATTATTGGCAATGATTTATTGACAAAATTTGGCATTAAACTAGATCCTGCAAACAGTTGCTTCACTATAGGCGTGAATGGAAAGAGAAAATTCAAAATATGTTCTGAAAATTCAGTGTATACAATTTCTCCTAAAGAAGAACAACTGCAAGGTGGAAGAACCACCACTTAAGTGGTTGAATTGGACAATGAAATCCAAAAGGTCTCTTTCAGTCCTCAACTCTCAAAAATTGAAGAAGAAAATATTTTGAGATTGAGTAAATCATATCCTATGGCATTTGCTCATGGTTCAAAAGAACTAGGATTGGTAAAAGACCATGAGATGAAAATCACTATAAGCTGTGATTTGGATAATATTCCTGGCAGCTTGAAAAAGAAACCTTACCCAGCATCTCCTGCGAAAAGGAAAGATATTGAAGACAATATAAAAATGTTGTTGGAAATGGGTATTGTTGAAAAAGTAGACACAACACCTAAGTATTGTTTCATTTCACCAGTATTGATCTCTTATGAAAAGGATAAGGCAAGATTATGTGGTGATTATAGAGCTCTGTATACATACACTGTAGATGATATCTACCCTCTACCAAGGATAGCTTCTATCCATGCTACTTTACAAGGAGCAAAATATATTTCCTGTCTGGATGGAAACAAGGGTTACCACCAGATTCCTGTGCAAAGGAATTCTTAGAATTACTTATTAATAACCACACATATGGGTATATATAAGTATGTGAGAATGCCATATGGCCCAAAGAATGCGCCTTCAGTCTTCCAAAAATTAATGGATACTGTTTTCAATCAGGAAATGTTTGAAGGATGGCTTTTGGTCTATATTGATGACATCATAGTGTTTTTAAAAACATATGATGAACATTTAAATCACCTGAAGAGAGTCTTTCAAATGATGGATGAAATTAATATGAAAATTGCATTAAAGAAATGTAAGTTTTGATTTCAATCCTTGAAAGTACTTGAACATTTTGCATCTGGATTATAAATTTGTGTTGACCAGAATAAGGTGGCAGCAACTTAAAACATCGGTATACCTAAAAATGTAAAAGAGGTTCAAAGTTTTTTGGGTATGTGTGGATATTATAGACAGTATATTAAAAATTACCAATCCATTGCAGCTCCTTTAACAACATTAATCAGGAAAAATGAGGCTTTCATTTGGAATAATGAAAGACAAAACACCTTTAATAAATTAAAGGAATGTTTAATGTCAGCTCCAATATTGGGACTGCCAGATTTCACCCTACCTTATATCTTGTACACTGATACAAGCTTCATAGGTTTAGGTGCTGCTTTACAGCAGAAACAGATAATAAATGGAAAATTATCTGAAGTAGTTATCTGTTATATATCCAGAACCTTAAGAAAAACAGAATTAAGGTATGGTGCCACACAGCTAGAATTTTTAGCCGTGGTGTGGGCTTTGGAGAAACTTAATTACTATCTGGAAACCACCAGTTTGAACTTATAACAGATTGCAGTGCAGTAAAATCATTACTAAACATGAAAACACCTAATAGGCACATGTTGAGATGGCAACTAGCTGTACAAGAGTACAGAGGAAGAATGACAATAACTCACAGAGCAGGAACATTGCATTCCAATGTGGATTTATTATCCAGAAGTCCTTTTCCAAATGATGCTGACAACCCAGCTTATGTACCTGAAAATGAGGTTATACATATATTTGGGATTTATATAGTGGATTTAGAGGAAGAGTTTATGCAAACTATATTGGAAAATGATTCATCTAATAAAGATTTGACTAAGCTATCTACCATTCTAAATGATCCAACTAATGCCTCCATGAATGCATTAATTAAAACCTTTCCTCCAAAGTATAGAAATGCGTTGGAAAAAGGTAAAACTGTCAATTGAATATGGATACATATATTACAGGAAGAAGTTAAGTAATGTAATAGTAATACCACCTTCTATGAAAGAGTTAATTTTGAGTACTTGTCATGATGACATCTTAGCTGGTCATTTTGATTTCAACAAAACATTAACCAGAGTTAAAAATACAGCCTGGTGGATAAACATGAAAGAAGATGTACAAAAATACATTGAAACATGTGACTCTTGTCAGAAATCTAAAAGATTAACTGGGAAGAGAGCTGGGTTGTTGCAACAAATAGAGCAGCCAAAAGCTCCATGGGAAATTATAAACATGAATTTCGTAACTGGCTTACCATTAGCAGGAAAAGAAAGTTTCAATTCTTGCTGGGTAATAGTAGATAGATTAACAAAAATGTGAAAATTTATCCCTACTCATAAAGTGGTATCTGCAAAAGACTTGGCAGTACTATGGTAGACTCAAATGATGAATACTGCTGGGTTCCCCAAATCCATTATTTCTGACAGAGACTCGAAATTCACTTCAGAGTTCTGGACATCTTTAATGGAAGTATCAGGTTTCCAATTTAAATTTTCTACAGCACACCATCCACAAACTGATGGGCTGGATGAGAGAATGATACAAACTCTAGAAGACATGATCAGAAGATATTGTGCCTTTGGATTAGAATACAAAGACAATGAGAAATTCACACATGACTGGGTAACATTAATTCCTGGCCTTGAATTTTCTTATAACAGCACAACTCATTCTGTAACAGAGAAGAAGCCATTTGAACTCTGGCTGGGATATGTACCAAATACCCCAGTAAATCATTTAAATAAATTACCAAGGTTAGATTTACACCCTGGTACTAAATCCTTTATTCATATGCAACAAATGTGTAGAAAACATGCAGAAGAATGCATTTTAAAAGCATTTGAATATGAAAAGAAAAGGTGGGATAAATCTCATAAAGAATTTGAATTCAAAAAGAGAGATGAAGTCCTCATATCAACACTACATTTTAACTTAAAAGGTAATGTTAAATTAAAGGATCCCTTGTAGGACCTTTTGTAGTAAGAAAAATGGTTGGTTATAATACAGTGGAAGTCATATTATATGCCCCATATGATAGGAAACATCCGGTTTTCCCTATCTCATTATTGAAACCTTATCATGCAAATGATCCTGACTTATTTCCAAAGAGAAGGGGAAGGCCTAAAAAGAAACCTGAAGAAATTGTGGAAAAAGCAGAGATTGAGAAAATACTCAAGAAAAGAATCCTTACTAAAGAAAAAGGAGCTAAGTATCTATTAAGATTTAAAGGGAAATCAAATGAATTTGATAAATGGATACCTGAAAAAGAAATTTCTAATTTATCCACCCTTCTTAAAAAATTGAAACAGAAATAAATTTCTGTTCAACCATCTGAGGGGTAAAAACCAGTACCCATAATATTTTATTATGTTTATTTCTTTAAAGAATAATCTTTAATGCTACAGAATTAATCTGAATACCTGAAAATTAACAAATAAATAAAATGTATAACTTATCATTTTTTAAATTGTTTTTTTTGGGTGGGCAAGTGCCAGCCTGTATATCCCCAGGACTGAGTAAAAAGTATTTATAAGTTATGTTAAACACATGAACTATACATGGGAATAATAAATGAGAGTAAACAAACAATATACATAAGTAAAATTATGATAATACATAAAAAATGCCATTATAACACCTTATATACACGCATATATCCACCTTTTATAAGTTTCATGTACTTAATATTAAGTTGGTATATGTTAGGGTAATCTTAAGAGCCTTAAGTATAAGGCTACATAATTTTTAAGTACACTGAAAGCTGTTATTTTCACTGTTTTATGCAAAAAACAAGAAATGCACTTTATTTCACTTAAAAGTTGATTATATGCGCCATAAATTTGATAATATCAAAATTGCGCTTTGAAAGATCAATTTGTCTCATTTAGGACTATTGATTTGGCTAATTAAATGCATAAAAATAATACTTTTCAATTTTGGTGTTTTTTATGTCAGAAATGGCTTCTGTGTACTGTCCACATACTTCCTGCTTTTTTCCTGTGTGAATAGCTTCATTTTTAGCAATGTTAGCTTTTTCACACTATAATTACCCCACATTCTTTTCCCACTGTGGGGAAACACGCTAAAATAGGCAAGAGGTGCTTATTTAGTGTCCTAGCTTAATTAATAATGCATTGACCCTGTTTATATGCACTAATTTCATTAATAACCTCATTCTAGGTGTCTTATTTCATAACCATGCTTAAATTTGCCTAAATTTAGTCAAGAATTTACCCGTTCAAGCGCCTTCCATGGACTGCATGTAGTTACCCCACATCTCATGCTCTTGTTTGAGTTTCTGGGTGGTTTCTCAGCCAATATTGGTCATTTTTGAATGGGAATTTTACATAGTATAATGTCAGGATTATCCCCATCATTTCTACAGTGAGTCCCCCTTATTATTAAGCTATTTTTAACCTTAAAAACTCCCTCTTTAATCTTTTATATTACTGTTTAATATGCATATACTCTCTTTTTATCTTATTCTTTACTTTTGATGGATTTTCCTTATTATTACAAGATTTTGGCAGTTGTTAATCTTCTAATTATGTTATGGGTTACTAGGGATGTTGATGGAAATGTCTATTAGTTGGTTTGAGGCTTCATTAACAGTGTCTTGGACTGGTAGCTCAAGGGACTCATTGGAGAACTCATTGTGTATAAAAGGAGGAGTTTTTTGGGTCTTGTTTCAAAATTCTTTAACATTACAATTTAAACCATATAACCAAATAAATTAAAATACATATCAATTAGCATTTATAAAGTCTTTTGAATAGTATTTGAACAATTAAAAAATATTTTTCTACCAACTAAAAAAGATTGTAAGCCATATATAAAATTAGTGATAATTATATTACTGAGACCTTTATTTTGAATTATACTTTACTATTTGTTGGATTTACACTACAGTATTCATATAGAACCATATAAATCTTCTAGACAAAGACTTTTCAAGCTAGTTCACGTCCTTTTAGTTAATCTTAACCTGACATAATTACTATTTTTTTTATTAAAAAAGATTGCTGTTAAATTTTTTTTTCTGTTTTATGGGCTAAGCATAAGTCTTAGGGTTAAGTGCTTAGTACCATCGGAATGAGCTGAGTTTTCTTTACATTTTATGTCACAAGTTTCTTAAAGCATAATTATGTGTTTTACAGGTTTTAGTAGTTGTAGTTAATTTTTCTAAGTATTTTGGGTTTTTTTGGGGTTTTTGGTGGTTTTCTGGCTTCAGGGTGGTAAGGCCGCTTCAGGCAGGCCTCCTGACGTCGGGAGGACTGCCTGCCTCAGTGCTAGAGGGCTGGAAAGTGTCTCTAGGGAGGTTTTATTCAATTTTGTGGCCAAGAACACCATTTGTTGGTGTGCATCGGCTCTTAGTTAGTAGTCTGTTTGTATATAGTGAATAACACAGTTTGGGGCAACTTTAATTATCATACTACCATCCAGAGGTGATATCCTTGTTCCTCACTCAGTTTTCACTGTTTTCTGGCCACAATTGGCTGTTGTTGTTGCAAAGAGAGTTCTTCATTTAAATTAACTTGGAAACTGTTTTCTCTGATATAGTCTTGCAAGCTATATCAAGTATTTTTGCTGTCTCTGGTGTGGATTTGCAACCTACATCAAGTATCATTGCTTTCTCTGGTGGGGAAATTGGTTTACATTTCAGTTCTTTGGTTTGGTAGTCTGTCTGGAGACTACTTTCTTGACTGATCAGGCAGTCAAGTGTGTTGGAAAAGGGGCTTTTGGTAAACAGGAACCAAGTTACTGTAGCAGGTAAATCTCACTCTATTTTTCTAAAGGGACAGGGGATTTTCCCTCTTGTTTTTCTCCAACTCCCTTGGTCAAGGCCTATAGCTAGTACTATAGGATTGTCTACAATGGGTGGACAATGAAAATGACGAACATCATCAGGCACATGACCTACTTTTTTTCTGCAACTGGAAATCAAACGTTGCTCCAAATTTAAGGTTTATATATTGGTAATTGTCATATATATTTTTTGTGACTATAATAGTTACTATCTGTGGGTCTCACTTTGCATATATCATAGTTTACGTATATCTTTTTTACTAAGCACTCTGTAGTGGCATTAATTTACTCACATTACAGGGGGAGGTGCCTGGTAAATAATAATTTTTTTTTCCTACTTGACCAAGATAGAGAAATATTGTTCTTAGTCATAGAAGTAATATAAATTAAATTTATTATAGTATATATTTTTTATTTCAATTATTTCAGTTGACCTTTTTTCCTGTTAATTAAAATATTATATTATTGTTTCAGTTGACAAATTTTCCTGGAAGTAAAATAATAGATATATAAAATTAGTTATATTAATTATATTAAATTATTTCAGTTGAAATTAAGTCCAGGTAATTAAAGTTTTCAGGAGACTCTTAGTCCTGATAATTATCAACATATATATTATTAATTAATTGAGAATTGTGTCAATTATTCCAGTTGACAATTTTTCCTGATAATAAATAAATTATTTTATTATTTCAGTTTATTTATTTGGAATCCTATTAATAAAATAAGAAACATCTTAATTTAATTAATAAAAATTGTGATTATTATTCAGTTGATTTTTTGTACTGATAAACATTATATTTTAACTATTCCAGTTGATTACAAAATACTTATAATTGATTATATACTAGAAATATTTTTTCCTCACTTATTTTTCTTTAAAAAAAGTGGCAGCCATACAACAGATGAAAGCTCCTACCACAGTTAGAGAGCTCCAGAGATTTTTGGGAATGTGTGGATACTATAGAGAGTATATTAAAAATTATCAAGTCATAGCATTACCCCTTACCCAATTAACTAGGAAAGATTTTGATTTTGTCTGGAACAGTGAAAAACAAAGAGCTTTTGACACTATGAAACATTTTTTGATGTCAGCACCAATTCTTGATTTGCCTGACTTTAATCAACCATTTTTTTTATACACTGATGCCAGTTTTATTGGTCTTGGTGCTTCCCTCTATCAAAATCAATTTATGAATGATAAAGTATCAGAAGTTGTAATTTGTTATATTTCAAGAACCCTGAGAAATAATGAATTAAATGATGGTGCCACTCAACTGTAGTGTTTAGCAGTAGTGTGGGCTCTAGAGAAGCTACATTATTATCTGGATGACCAGAAATTTTAACTTGTCCCTGACTGAAGTGCAGTTAAATTCCTCTTAAACTTGAAAACACCTAACAGACATATGTTAATATGGCAGCTTGCTGTTCAAGAATACATAGTAAGGATGACAATAATTCATAGGGCTGGGATTGTTCACTCAAATGTGGATATTTTATCAAGGTTACCTTGGCCAAATGATAACTTAAATCCTTCATATCTTCCTGAAGATGAGATAGCTCACATTTATGGGATATATGTGGTTGATATGGAGGAAGAGCTATTACAGCTTATTCTAAACTCATATGTTAAGGACACTGACTTAAAAAAGTTATTTACTATATTAAATGATCCAAAGAATGCTTCAATACAAGCAGTAATTAAAACCCTCCCACCAAAGTAACAGAAGGCTTTGGAAAAAGTTAAATTTCAATTTATGAAGGCTACCTATATTATAGAATAATTTTGAGTAATGTTATTGTTATTCCTCCTTCTATGAAAGAGATCATCTTGAAAGTTTTTCATGATGACATATTGGCAGGACATTTTGATGTTGAGAAAACAATGATCAGAATTTAGAACACTTCTTGGTGGGTTAATCTGTCTGAAGACACCAAATTATATGTTTAATCCTGTGATTCTTGCCAAAAACTAAAAAGATTGACTGGTAAACACCACACAATATGGGGGGCGGACTTGATAGCAAGTTCGCAAACTTGTACTTAAACTCACCACAGATTGAACACACATTGAGCTATTGATAAAGGAACCATACAATCACGGATGAAAACCACTCAGAAGAACAGTTTTAGGTGGTTGTCTAAGTAGATTTCAGTATGGGTTCAGTATGAGTTCAGTATGAGTTCCATCTGAGTTCCATCTGAGTTCAGGTTGAGGACTTGCTAGCAAGTCCATCCCATATATTGCGTAGTGAAAAGAGCTGGATTAATGCAATATATTGAAGCTCCTGATTCACCATGGAAAATGATGAACATGGATTTTGTAATAGGATTACCCACTTCGGGGAAAGACAGTTATAACTTTGCTGGGTTATTGTGGACAGATTCACAAAAAGAAGTAAATTTATCCCTACTCACAAGGATTTTTCCACTTAAGAATTAGCTTTCTTATGGTGGTCTCATATGTTTAATACTGCTAGTATGCCAAAGCCCACAATCTCTGACAGAGACCCTAAATTTACTTCTGAATTTTGGATGTCTCTGATGGATGTTTGTGGTTGTGATCTGAAACTTTCTACTTCTAATCACCCCCAAACTGATGGATTAGCTGAAAGAATGATTCAGACCTTAGAGGACATGATAAGAAGGTATTATGCCTTTGGACTTGAGTACAAAGACAATGACATGGTCAGCCGGTCATCTAGAAGAAGGTGAAAAAGAAGGTAGAAGGGGAAATAAAAAGGAACTGAAATAAAGAAATATATAAAAAAAAATTTAAAAGACTTTTAATAAAGATAGACGGGGATCAATGTGGTTAATAAAGTAAGTACAGTTTTATTCTCTCTGTTCAATTATCAACTATTAATACTAAAATATTCTTATCACAACCTTTAATATTTTATTTTATTACTTAAATAGGCAGACGCGCAGTTTAAATAGTTGTAAATAAAATGAAATTTATAGTGTAATTAAAAAATATGTTGAGTAGTAAGTGATGAGCATAAATGAAATAACACAAGGCCTTTTATAGGCAAAGGGACCAATGAGGCGCTACCACTGAGTATATACAAAATAATAATAGGATGAAACAAAAAGACAAAAGAAAATAATTGAAACATAACAATGGAGAGAAAAAGATGAAACAAGTAATTAAAATCCCAATTAAGAAAACAATTTTCACGCAACCATTTCCCAAATCATTTAAGTGATATAGTGAGTAATTAAACAATCTCTGAGACATGAGAACCATGTGAAAAAGTAATCAAATCAATTATAAAAATATTTTTTATAGATTTTTTAAGTGAAGCAAATGGAATGTTTTGACGCAAAAAAATATTGTAATCAATTTTAGTGTTAGTCTGTAGAAAATTAATAAGTTGTTTTGACTATGTAATAACTAGTTGAAACATGTAATTAATTTTTCAGCTGAACCAAATTTAGAATTTTAAATTTATTATAATTATTATAATGCATTTAATATTCATCACCAATAAGGGTCAAAAAACAACGTCAATAATTATGGATAATTTTGAATATGAAAAGGGTTCAATTATATATTTAAATTTAAATTTAATGTAATTAAAATATAAGATAATTTAATAAGATATAATTATATTATCAACATGTAATTAATTAATTATTCATTAAATACACATAACACCTCTTTATATGGAATATAATAATTATTTTACTGTATACTAAATTTATATGATAATAAAATTGGTATAAAATTTATTTTAATCATAAAATAATATTTTAATATAATTTATTATGTAATATAAATTTAATATATATAAATAAGCTGCAATTATTATGTCATTTATTAACTCCAATAAAATTGTATGTTTATTACTTGGCTCCTGAGACAGCCTGGCTGACACTCCCTCACTCCAAAAAAAAACAATAAAAAAAATGCTATGATTTTTTCTTTTTATACTTTTTTAATAGAGTAGGAAGGTTTGAAATTTCTTTACCAGGTATCCATGCATCATATTCAGATGACATATTTTTAAATATCAATAAATACTCAGTACCTCTTTGAGAAGTGATAATTCTATCATTGAGAATTTTATCAATTTCTGCAGTTTCTGTGACTTCCTGAGGGTTTTTCATAGGTCTACCCCTTCTTTTTGGAAATAAGTCACTGTTGGAAGTATAAGGTTTTAACAGGGAAATGGGGAAAACAGGATGTTTTCTATCATATGGAGAGTATAACACAACTTCAACTGCATTATCTCCAATCATTTTTTTCACAACAAAAGGGCCCACAAAAGGATCTTTTAATTTGTTGTTACCCTGTAAACTGAAGTGGACAGTAGATATCAACACTTCATCAACTTCTTTAAATGTGTGTTCTTTATAGGATTTATCCCATCTTTTCTTCTCATATTCAAATGCTTTATCAATACAAGTTTGAGCATGTTTTCTGCACAGTTGTTGAATTTGAACAAAAGATTTGACACCAGGGTGTAATTCCAATTTAGGCAATTTACTATTGAGTATTTGAGCAGGAGTATGAGGGACATAACCTAGCCAAAGCTCAAAAGGTTTCTTTTGAGTAACAGAGTGAACAGTGCTATTATAAGCAAATTCAAGACCAGTCAATAAGGTGACCCAGTCATGAGTAAATCTTTCATTGTCTTTATATTCCAATCCAAAGGCACAATACCTTCTAATAATATCCTCTAGAGTTTGAATCATTCTTTCAGCTAGACCATCAGTTTAGGGATGATGAGCAGTAGATAATTTTAATTCACAACCACATATATCCATTAGAGACATCCAGAATTCAGCTGTAAATTTTGGATCTTTGTCAGATATAATGGCTCTAGGGAATCCAACTATATTGAACATATTACACCACCATAAGAAATCCAAGTTTTTGGTGGAGACATCCTTATGGGTGGGAACAAATTTTCACATTTTAGTAAATCTATCCACTATTACCCAACAAGAATTATAATTTTCTTTACCTGCAATAGGAAGACCAGTGACAAAATCCATATTAATGATTTTCCAGGGAGCATCAGGTGCTTCAATTTTCTGTAATAACCCTGCTCTCTTACCAGTCATTCTTTTGGATTTCTGGAATGAATCACAAGATTCAACATATAATTTTGCATCTTCAGACATATTAGCCCACCAAGCAGTGTTTTTGAGTCTAATCAATGTCTTCTCAAGATCAAAATGACCAGCTAATATGTCATCATGACAAAATTTGAGGATAATTTCTTTCATAGAAGGAGAAATTACAATTACATTAGTAAGCTTTCTTCTATAATAAATATATCCATCTTCAATAGAAAAATTTCCCTTAATTAAAGCATTCTGATATTTAGCAGGAAGAGTTTTAATCAATGCCTGAATAGAAGCATTTTTAGGATCATTCAAGATAGTAACTAATTTATTTAAATCAAAATCCTTATCATATGAATCCAGAATTAATTGTAATAACTCCTCTTCCATATCAACTATAAATATACCATGGATATGAACAGTATCATCTTCAGGTACATAAGCAGGATTTTAGTCATTATTCTGCAGAGGCAATCTGGAGAGCATATCAACATTGGAGTGAACATTTCCAGCCCTATGGATAATTGTCATCTGTCCTCTGTATTCTTGAACAGCAAGTTGCCACCTGAACATATGTCTGTTAGGTGTTTTCAGTTTTAAGAGAGACTTCACAGCACTACAGTCAGTTACCAATTCAAACTTTTGGTCATCTAGATAGTAATGAAGCTTCTCAAGAGCCCAAACAACTGCTAAGCACTCTAATTGAGTGGCACCATATTTAAATTCACTATTTCTCAAGGTTCTTGAAATATAACAAATTACAACCTCTGAGGATTTATCATTTATAGTTTGTTTCTGGTGAAGGGCAGCACCCAGACCAACAAAGCTAGAATCTGTGTATAGGACAAAAGGTTTAATGAAATCTGGAAGAGCCAATATAGGGGCTGTCATTAAGCAACTTTTTAATTTATCAAAAGCTTTTTGACAGTCATTATTCCAAAGAAAGGCAACATCTTTTCTGGTCAGTTTTGTGAGAGGCAAGGCTATGACCTGATAATTTTTAATATATTGTCTATAATAGCCACACATACCCAAAAAAATTTGGATTTCTCTTACAGAAGTTGGTGCTTTCACATTTTGAATGGCAGCAACTTTGTTTTGGTCTACACAAATTTGTAAGCCTGACACAACATGGCCAAGGACTTTCAAGTATTGAAAACCAAATTTACACTTTTTTAAGGACAGGGTCATATTGATTTCATACATTTTTTGGAAAACTCTATTTAAGTGAATCATATGTTCATCAAAAGTTTTAGATAAAATTATAATGTCATCAATATAAACCATGAGCCATCCTTCAATTATTTCTTGATGGAAAGTGTTATCCATGACTTTTTGAAAAACTGAAGGAGCATTTTTAGGGCCAAATGGCATCCTAACATACTTATATATTCCCGTATGAGTAGCAATTGGTAAAAAATTTTGTGAATTTTTCTCAACAGGAATTTTATGATAACCTTTATTTCTATCCAGACAACTAATAAATTTTGCACCCTTTAAGGTAGCATGAATTGAATTATTTCTGGGCAAAGGATAAATATCATCTACAGTATAAGTGTTTAATGCTCTGTAATCTCCACATAATCTAGCCTTATCTTTTTCATAAGAAATCAAGACTGGGGATATGACACAATATTTTGGGGTGACATCCACTTTCTCAATAATATTCATTTTTAATAAGGTAGAAATATTATCCTCAATATCCTTTCTTTTTGTTGGAGAAGCAGGATATGGTTTTTTCTTAAGACTAGGAGGAATATCACTCAAGTTACAGGATAAAGTAATTTTCATTTCATCCTTAACAACTCCTAGGACATGAGAACCATGAGCAAAAGCCATAGGGAAAGAGGTAATTGAGGCAATAATAGAATCCTTTTGTTCACTAGTTAACTGATCACCAAAAGAAGCAGTATGTATTTCATTTAATAAATCATCCATTTCAATTGTTTTTCTGCCTTTACACTGGATTAGTGAGTTACAAGACTTTAAAAGATTCCCAGAAGCTTTTCTAGAGGAGGAAATTTTGAATTTCTTTTTGCCATTCAATCCCAAGGTGAAGCAATCATTTGCTGGGTCCAATTTCACTCCAAACATGGTTAAAATATCATTACCCATAATAAACCAATTGCTTAAATTATCATTTTTCATGACAACAAATTCACAAATAGCTCTGACAAAACCACCATTACATTTGAAGAATACAGAGGTTTTATATTTTCCAATAGGAATTAAGGTAGAACCATACCCTCTCCATTTTTCAGAAGTTATAGGTAATAATTTACTCAAATAATCTGTATCTACTGAAGCTAAAGCTTTTTCAGATACTACACTTCCTCCAGCACCAGAATCAAGAACTACATAAAAATTTTTACCATTAATAATAACAGGTGCCTTAAAAGTGGATATGGCTATAGAATTGTTAGTAATATCTTTAATTATCTCAGCATTTTCTACTGAAGATAAATCCAATACACATTCTTCAGATATATTATCTAAATAATGGACATCTTGTTCCAACATTAAAACATCTTTAACAGATTCATTTTCATAGGAGATATTACTTTCACAGTCACTAGAAGAATTATTGACATCCATTTCAGCCTCATCAGTGTCCTCATTGTGTTCAACAAGATCAATTTTCTTGTCACAAACATGACCCTTTTGCCATGGTTTGTTACATTTATAACAAGTATTTGTTGCATTTTTTTTAGGTGCAACTGGGGCAGAGGGTTTACCAGATTTTTCTGGGAGCTTTGTAGAAGGTTTATTCTGATCAATATAAGATTTACCAAGGTAATTCTTTTGTTCATATCTATGGTTGAGTAGTACCTCATTACAAATATTAATGAAAGAAGAATTTTCCCTTACATGCTCAGTTCTAGCCACAATCAAATCTCTAAGAGAATTTGGTAATTTATACAAGATTTTATCTCTCCAAATATCATAATCCATCTTTGGATCAATTGCTCTTAGGATTTTTGTTACTTTCATAAGAAAAACAATGGGCTTTTCAACAGAGGAGGATACATATCTAATATTCTCATACAGTCTTTTCTGAGCTAACCTGAATTTTGAACCACCAAACTGATTCTCAATCAAGGATTTCCAATCATTCCATGTATATTGATTGTTATCTAAAAGGACAGATTCATACCACATCAAGGCTATATTGGAAAATAAAGAAATTAGCTTAGAAACAATTTCCTCATCAGGTAGTTTATAAGATCTCTTTAAATTATCAATTCTTTGGATAAAGTGTTGCCAATCAGAAGAAGAATCACCATCAAAGGTAGTATATTGGTCCAACTTAGGCCAATTTTTCTGACTACTGAGATGGTTCATTTTTTGGTTTGAATTATTCATAATTAATAATTCCTGAAGTTTAGCCAGGTGTTCAGAAATTTCATTATTTACAGAAACAGCTGGTGCATGACCATCACAAGATTTTTTACTAGTAGCAAAAGATTTTACAGACTCATTGTCAGTTTGTTTAATGGTTGAAATATGAGGAAGAAAGGAGGAACTCTGCTCAGGTTCTTTTTCTTTATTTTTATGCAGCTTATGGAAAGCATTCTCATTTATACCATTATTGATGGTTAAGGTTGAGAATTTTTCCAGCAGGTCAGATACATAGTTTCTTATCCTTGGAATTTCAGACATCTGGTCATTTACTTTTGCAAGAGATAAAACATTTCTGTCCTCAGAAACTGTGTGTTTGGCACTTAGTGCATGGAAATCATTCTTTATCTTTTTAAACTCATTTTGTAGAGATTTTATTTCACTTTTTAATGAATAATTTTCTTAAATAAGGGGTTTCAATTCACTCAAGGTTTTATGTAGATTGATATTTTTATCTGAGATAGCTCTATGGTCACTCCTTATTTGTTTTTGTTGACTAAGAACAATATTCAAGGTTTCTTTATTTTTAAAATAAGCTGTATCCTGTACAGAAGAACTTACTTTACATTGCAAGTGCAAATTATTTAATCTATCATTCTCATGGATTAACACATCTCTCAAATGTTTGTCTTTCACAACATTAAAATCAAGGGTATCTTTCAATATTTCTTCAGAAGTTTTCTCAATTAAGGTATAGACTTCAGGGGAAACAGAATCATTATTAATTGCAAGAGAAGGATTGATTAAAGAAGTAGAAGTCAAATGTAAAGGTTCATCAAATGATAATTTGCTAACTACATTAATAGGGCTACTAGTTACATGAAGCTGTCTTTTAACAGGTTTAACTGTTCTTTCACCATTCTCAATAATATTACCTGCAGAAGAAGACTTATTAGAAAACATTCCCAAGTGACTATCAACCAAATTACTTACCATGGCAGAGGAGGAAACTTCCCCTGAGATTGAGTTTGGGATTGGGATTGGGCCTTCTTTCTCCTGCCTTGTTGGGAAGGATGAGGAGGAGGATGGAAATTGGGTGTTCTGGATGGGCCAGGCTGATGATGAGGAGGATGTTGCACATTCTGCTGGTAGTGACTCATTAGATAATCCCATTTCCATTGCTCTACTTCCAGAGTACTTTGATTTTGGGTGAAGGAGCTGGGGGTCTGCGAAGGTTGAGCCTGAAACTGAGGCTGATTGGGAGGCAACTGAGGAGGGGCCTGGGCCTGATTTTGGTTCCTGAGTTCCTGAACTTGATCCCACAAGGTGTCTAATTTTGCCTTGTATTTCATGTTTTCTGTCTTCAGTTCTTTGATGTGACTGGACAGATTGCTGATTTTTTGGGGCAGAGGAAGTTTTTTTATTTTGAATCCTTTTGGAAGACCTTCTTGAGGTACTGGAGGTTTTACTTCCTTCTGTTGTGCTGGGGGAAGGGGGTTTGATTTGTTTACTTCTCCTGTCATTTCCACATCCTGAATTATGTGAATTTTTCTTGTTAGCATAAGATTTTTTATGTTCAACTTTAGAAGAACTCACAGTATCAGCATCATAATCAATTTAAATTTCATCTACTTGCATGTTATCCATTTTCTCAGCCAATTTGTTGGACATAATAGTGGGAAGATTAATTAATTTCTTAAAAAAAATTAATAAAATTTAGTTAATAATTTGCTCAAAATATTAAAAAAAAAATTATTAATTAAATTATAAAAAAAAAAATTTTTTTTAATATAAAGTAATATTTATAAAAAATAATTAATAATAAGGACTGTAAAGGAAAATTGGGAATAAACAATTAAGTTATTTTCAACCAATTAATTAAATTACCAAAATTAAATATGGCAATATATGGGACTAAGTACAAAGTACTATTTAAGTCAACCAAAATTAAACAAAAATTAATAATAATAAAAAATTAATTTAATAATTCAATTTTTATTAATAATAATGTTAATTTCTTCTAGGACTAAGAGGAATTAAACACTCTTTAATGGTCAACTAGGAAAAAAAATTATATATAATAAATGAACACTTACACTCAGTGACTCAGCACAAGGCCAAGATCACTGTTATTGCAGTAAAAAATCTAGTATAAGAATTGATAGGAGCAAAGGTTGACTTACAGTAGTGATCGGGAAATCACCCACAAAAATATATAACTTTTAAGAGTATATAAACCTAAAAGTTAGATCCCTGGTTCGATTCACGTTCGCAGAAAAAGTTCTACTTTTCGCGCAAGGTGGTCTGTGCGTTATGATGTTTGTCCAAAAAAGTTGTAAAAGTCGATCGTCAATTATTCAGAAGGGGACCCCCAATTGTCGGCCGGTTGTCTAGAAGAAGGTGAAAAAGAAGGTAGAAGGGGAAATAAAAAGGAACTGAAATAAAGAAATATATAAAAAAAAATTTAAAAGACTTTTAATAAAGATAGACGGGGATCAATGTGGTTAATAAAGTAAGTACAGTTTTATTCTCTCTGTTCAATTATCAACTATTAATACTAAAATATTCTTATCACAACCTTTAATATTTTATTTTATTACTTAAATAGGAAGACGCGCAGTTTAAATAGTTGTAAATAAAATGAAATTTATAGTGTAATTAAAAAATATGTTGAGTAGTAAGTGATGAGCATAAATGAAATAACACAAGGCCTTTTATAGGCAAAGGGACCAATGAGGCGCTACCACTGAGTATATACAAAATAATAATAGGATGAAACAAAAAGACAAAAGAAAATAATTGAAACATAACAATGGAGAGAAAAAGATGAAACAAGTAATTAAAATCCCAATTAAGAAAACAATTTTCACGCAACCATTTCCCAAATCATTTAAGTGATATAGTGAGTAATTAAACAATCTCTGAGACAGGAGAACCATGTGAAAAAGTAATCAAATCAATTATAAAAATATTTTTTATAGATTTTTTAAGTGAAGCAAATGGAATGTTTTGACGCAAAAAAATATTGTAATCAATTTTAGTGTTAGTCTGTAGAAAATTAATAAGTTGTTTTGACTATGTAATAACTAGTTGAAACATGTAATTAATTTTTCTACTGAACCAAATTTAGAATTTTAAATTTATTATAATTATTATAATGCATTTAATATTCATCACCAATAAGGGTCAAAAAACAACGTCAATAATTATGGATAATTTTGAATATGAAAAGGGTTCAATTATATATTTAAATTTAAAATTAATTTAATTACAATATAAGATAATTTAATAAGATATAATTATATTATCAACATGTAATTAATTAATTATTCATTAAATACACATAACACCTCTTTATATGGAATATAATAATTATTTTACTGTATACTTAATTTATATGAAAATAAAATTGGTATAAAATTTATTTTAATCATAAAATAATATTTTAATATAATTTATTATGTAATATAAATTTAATATATATACATAAGCTGCAATTATTATGTCATTTATTAACTCCAATAAAATTGTATGTTTATTACTTGGCTCCTGGGACAGCCTGGCTGACAGACAGATTCACTCATGATTGGGTTACCTTAATTCCTGGTTTGGAATTTGCTTATAATAGCACTGTTCATTCTGTTACTCAGAAAAAGCCTTCTGAGCTCTGGCTTGTATATGTTTCAAATACTACTGCCCAAATTCTCAATAAATAAATTCCTAAATTGGATTTACATCCTGGTGTGAAATATTTTCTTCAAATGCAACAACTTTTCAGAAGTCATGCTCAAAAATGTATTGAAAAATCTTTTGAATATGTGAAGAAGAGATGGGACAAATCCCATAAAGAATACACTTTTAAAAAGGGTGATCAAGTACTGTTTTCGACAGTCCAATTCAATTTACAAGGTAATAAAAAATTAAAAGACCCATTTGTAGGCCGATTTGTAGTCAGAAGAATGGTTGGTGATAATGCAGTTGAATTTATATTGTATTCTCTGTATGACAGAAAACATCCTGTTTTTCCAATATCTCTTTTGAAACCTTACACATCTGATAGTGATTTTTTTCCCAAAAGGAGGGGAAGACCAAAGAAGACCCCTAATGAAATCACTGAGACAGCAGAAATTAATAAGATTCTAAATGACAGAATAGTTACTGATGAAAAAGATACTGAATACTTATTGAGATTCAAGAATAAATCTTCTGAATATGATTCTTGGATACCTGAGAAAAAGATATCTAATCTTCCTACTCAGCTAAAGAAGTATAAAAAGAAAAAATTGTAGCATTTTTTATTTTATTTTTTTAGAGTGAGGGAGTGTCAGCCAGGCTGCTAGACTTACCCAGTAAAATAATTAATTATTTACTGTGATGAAGCCACACCTTTTTTATTTCTTATATTATTATTAATTATAATATATTTACTTTAAAATTACTTGTAATAAATTAACTAGTTACAAAAAGTAAATTTAGTAAATATTTAAAATTAATATTAAATGTCCCTTATATTTTTTATTATCTAACACCATGCTCAATGACAGGTTAAATAAAATAAATATATATATAAATTCCAAATATTTATTTAAAAGTGAAATTTACAGAAACTTTGAAATAAATAAAATAATTTTGACATATTCAGTAAATACATTATTTTAATACACTCTTTATAGAACAACCTTAATATTTTCAATGTTTTATTCTGGAATTTTCTTTTTTCTCTCATACTCGTGTATATAGGATTTTTTAGTTCCATGATTTCTCTCCCTTTTGCCTATATAAGGGCTCCCCTTTTGGTTGTTTTAAATAATCATTTTACTTACACAATAATTTATTCAATTACTATACAATAATATTTTTATTACTATAACTTATTGTTTTAGTATTTACAACTGTGTAACTCTAATCCATTTAGTTATAATAATAATTGAAATTTTTTTTACCTTTTCAATGAGTAATTAATAAAAAAATAATCCTCTACGGACCTTGACTTTGAAATCCCCAAAAATCCACCTATCATCACTGTTGGACCTCTGTTGAAATCTTCTAGACCAAAAGTACCCCTTGACACAGACCACCTCTAATCTTCACAATGCCCTCTTTACCAATTCCAAAATGCATTAAAATCATGCTCAAGCACTTCCCCCACCTTCAAATGCATATACCGGCCTGCATGTGGCTCTGCTTCATGTAGACACCCACTTCTGAGCCAGAATACCCCAATTTACCTTTAAAAAACACAGTACACTGCCAAAACCTTTAAAACACAAAATTAAGCAAAAATAACATTGAGACATGAATTATAGATCCAAATTAGGTCTAACCAATGGTACTAAGCACTAAACCATAAGACTTAAGGTTAGCCCAAAAAACACAAAAAAAAATTAAGCAGTTATAGTAAAATATGAAAAATGAGAAAAAGAAGCCTTAAAATTTATTATATGAAAAATGTCAACACTGCATGAAATATAGAGAATAACCAGGGCAATTAAATGGTAATTGTCAGCCAGGCTACTAGACTTAACCAGTAAAATAATTAATTATTTTACTGAGTTGAAGCCACGCCCCTCCTTCTTACTAATAATTAATTATCTAATTAAGCATTACTTACAATTAACTAGTTAAGTACAATAAGTAATATAATTAATTAGTGTAAATAAAATGTCCCTTACAATTTTACTCCCTAACACCATGCTCAATGGTATAAGTCAATGGGAATAGAATTTAATAATAAAATTATAATAAAAAAACTTTAAAACAATTATATTACCTCAGTGAGAGATCTGGAATCCCGTGAAAGTAATATAATTAATTAATTATTGTGTAATTAATTGTGACAGTCCAAGGAACTCAAACTTTATTGCTAATAAATTTGATGCCCTTGTTGACATACCAGTTTATTTATTTCGTATGTCATATATGTACTCCTTTTAGTCATTCTTTTTCTCACATTCTTACAGTATATGGTGTAAATTCCGTATATTTTATTCCCTCATGTTTTGCCTATAAAAGGCCTCTTACTTTGTGCTTTTCAGATCATTCATTATCACTTACATTATTATTTCAATTAAAACACTACGATTATTTCTATATTTTATAACTTTAGTATTTACAACCATGTAATTCTAATCTATAATTTATATTGATATCTTAAATTTACCTCTTATATTTGAGTAAAATTAATCAAATTGATTTTAGAAATACATACCTTTTGTTGAGAGACCTTTAAACCCTTAAATATCCTGTGAAAACCTCGAACCAAGCTTCTAGACCAAAAGTACCCCTTGACAGTAATAGCCACATACCAATAGTCCAAATATTCAGCTCATAAAATCAGAAAAACCAATAATCCACAATTAAATGTCAATTAAGACAACCTCAAACAGCACCAAGCATCACAACAAAGGCCCCTGTCAATATTGGAAGACCACAACAGGTGTGTATCTTATTTCACTATTATCTATTTAGCTATACTAAAATGTGTCCTATCATGACCATTAGGTATAACTGTCTCATCTACTTGAATAAGTTGCGCATTACTGATTGGTCCATGGCCTTTATACCAAAGGTCTGTTTCTAATATATTTATATATAACTACTTATTGCAATTTACTCAAGCCAGCCTGTCCTATTTACAGGTATAACTGGCTCATCTACTTGAATAAGTTGTGCATTACTGATTTGTTCACTGGCTTTAAGGCAAAGGCTTCTCATTTACACACAGGACTCTTGAGTCTGTATACTGCTTCTCTCATCAATTTAATTTCCTGGAAGCCTTAATCTATTGTAAGGTAATTTCTTTCTCTTTCTCCTATAAATAATTTCTTGCTATTGTTATTGTGTCATGACTATGGGTAATAGAAAAGCTTGAGATACTGATTTATATACAATAGTTTTTATATTAAAGGTATCTACTTTACATTCTCTTATTATTTTTAGTATGAAATCCATTCCGCTTACGATCGGCTTTAATCTATTGTTGGGTTGGTTATCGCGGTGTTCAATATGTAAAGCTGAGAATACTAATCCTAAGACCCTAATTGTTATATTGATGCTCTCGGTTTATTCCTCTGTTTTCCTGACATTTTCTGACTTTGAGGAAGATAAGTCAGATTTTACAGCTGTATAGTGGTGGGAAGTTCAAGCATTGAAAAATATTTTTGAGAAATTAACCATTAATTATCTATTAATTCGGAATCTGAGACGTAGATAGTAGTATTCATATAGAAAAAGCATACCTTCCACTTTTTCAAGAGATTCATCCATTTCTTCCTTCCAGCGGGAGAATTTTTCATCTAACTCATTTTCTGTATATTTTTTAAGGAATGGTAGCACAGAAAGATAAATAAATATTACTTCAGTATTCTATCACACAAAAGCTATAATTCTATCTGGAAATATAATAGAAAATTAATTACTCACTTAAGGAATTCAACTCTGATGATATATCCTCTGAGTCAATTGTTACAGAAGGCCCAGCTCCCCCAATTGATTTCTTGAATTCTATTTATCAATCAAATATTCAATCATTTCAAGGGAATTTTTATGGATTCGAGAATTGGTTGAGCATCAAATAAAAATCAGATATTTTTATATTAAGATATATATCAAAAAATATTACCCCGCAAGTTTTCACTAATCTTATCCAATCTTTGATCCCAATTTTTATAAAATTTCGTCCTTTCATCCCCTGAATAATTTACAAAGCATGGTATTTAATAATAACAAACCCCGTATGGTCAGTATCTCCAAGTACGGTAGTTGAAATCGAGTTTTAAATATTTAGCAGCTTTATATGCAGGGATAATTAAAAATTAACAGCCGATTTCTTTAAAAAGGATTTATATGTGTATATATTTTTAAATTTTTTATTATAATATAAATATTCATAGTCTTCCGAAAAAGATATGAAAGAATAAAATGTTTTGCTCCGTAAACTCAACGTGATGAGATGTAAGGTGTATCAAAGAAAAGGAAACCTAGCTCACGCTCAACGTCCATCTTGAGTTTCTCAGCTTTTAAGAATTCGTTCAACGCACGCTCGTCACTACGCTTTTCTGGAGAATGATATATATTGTGACAATATATGAATTTATTTATAGACAAGTAAAATACGGCCAATAAAAACAATTCCAAGAATTTTGGAGCCATTTAACACACTTTAAATTTATAAAAGAACCTTTGTAAAGAGGATTTTAAATGAAGTCAGATATCTTTGTAAGGTTTTACAGGCTACGCAGCTGGCAGAAACAGGGGTTGTAACTCGCGATTATATATGCATACGAAAGGGGTTCCCTCTTTCTTAAACATTTTACTATACTTCTAATAATTCTCCCTGTTCCATTTCATTGCGCTAGGAGTTGTAACTTTTTCAAACTATTTTTACGTCGTAGGGTATCATTCATCGCCCAATATTGAGGCAGTAATACGCCTTATTTTTCATTTTTTTAAACATTTAAAAGGTGATTGAGTGGATCTATATTAGAACTCATGAATTTACTTGTAGGACTACTCGTTGGGGTATGAAGCTGAGACGAACATAGAAAGTAAGACCAAAATGGAACTAAAACTGTAAGAATTTCACTAGCATAGATGGAAAAATAAATGAGGGAAAACGAGACTGTGAGGGAAAAGATGTTACAGAACGAGTGAACTGGACGAAACATGATTAAGTTCTTTTTCATGTGTTTTCCTGTCTCATTTTATATTTTATTTTCATTTTTCATTGATTGTTATTATTCGGTAGTATGTGGTAATAGTTGAAACTCTTTGACCAGAAAAAAGAGCTGGTACCTGCTAGCAGGTGCCCATCCCTGACTGAACAATGGTAGTTCAAATGAGAGGAGCACCTGCTAGCAGGTGTCAATTTTTTTTTCCTGGTGATTAAAATAAGAAAAAGGAAGGGCGAAAAATTGCTAAAAGCTGGCGAACAAGACAATATATTTCGTTTCCATTATATTCTTTTTTGCCTTTTTCAAAACTCATACTCAAGGCTGGAACCTTCCGATTCTTATAAAAAACTGAAGATAAACTACACATTTGATACAATCCACCGGATTCCTTAACACCTTTTATTTGAATAGGAATAGAATTATCAAGGAATACTATAGATAATGGATAGATTTTATTAAATTAGTAATATATTCATCTGGACTAGTTCATTGGCCTGATGCCAAAGCCAAAAAAAATGAGTTAGTAGATTTTTCTTATTTTAACATTAATCAACTCAATTAGTTTGGTTAGCGAATATTTTAATCTTTTTGTGGAGGAATTGTAAAGAAGATGAAGTTTCAAAAGTACTATTTCTGACCAGAAACCCATAACCATACTACCGACATTTCTTCAGGGATACATAGGCAGATAACAGTGCAGCACGGTGTAAGCCAACAAGACTCCAAAAAGACCCAGAGAGCTCAGGTTTCTGCGCTCCAGTTGACGCACAAATAAACGGCCACTATCAGTTTTATGTTTTTTTTTTGAATTACTCTCATACTTTTCTCGCAACAGCCATGTAACAAAATTGGATTTTCACACATTATGTCGAAGGAAACCGTCGAGATGGAAATTATTGTGCCGGTACCCAAATCCACGGGTAGTCAGTCTGGCCTGTTCCACTCTCTGGTAGGAATGAGGAACAGGCGAGTGGGTCGCGGCACACTATATACAACACTTGCCGTGTAACCTAATCTAACCTTACTTCTATCATAACAGAAGTCATATCTAATGCTTAATCCATAATTATTTAACATCATATATGTTATTTGTTATTCTACAATAAATGATGACATAGATGTTAGATGTGTTGACACGGCATCAGCTAGACTCCGGATAGAACCGGAGGAACCAGTGATGACGTTTCTCCAGGTAGATATAATTGATAGCTAAGTACATAAGGATCTAGGTCCGTAACATCCCTCCCACTTCGTTATCAACTTATATCAGGATAACTGTACATAAAGAAAACTAGCTAGTGATAATGAAAAGAAATATTGAACTAATTTAATGAGAGTACAGAAAAAGAAAACTGAAGAAAAAACTTAAAAGTAACAAAATATCTAAAATCTAAAGTAAGCTAGTACAATAGTTAGA
This sequence comes from Hemileia vastatrix, assembly GCA_030280995.1. Taxonomy (NCBI): domain Eukaryota; kingdom Fungi; phylum Basidiomycota; class Pucciniomycetes; order Pucciniales; family Zaghouaniaceae; genus Hemileia; species Hemileia vastatrix. Next base: position 14,269,197 of record JASXTE010000011.1, read on the forward strand.
TGTATTTAGCAAGAGTAAAGAAAAGTAAAATGAATAAAGTAAATACATCCCCCTAATCAAGATAGCACCATGCTACCAAGTGCTCTATAAAAATAAAAGTAAAAACTAAAGCACCATTGAGAAAGGATTTGACGAGTAAGAAAAGACAAGTGGCGGTTGAGATTTCAGACAGATGGCACGAAAAGTGAAGATTGAGCAAAATTGGAATTAGGTAAAGGTGCGAAATTGAGATTTTCCAGCCTTGCTCTCAATAGGGTGTACAATTTGTAGAAGTGAGGTGCAAAGGGGATAGGGAATGTTGCCTGTTGGGGTCAACATGTAGCAAAGTTATCAGATTTAGAGAAGGTGGGCGTGCCTTTTAGGGTCACATTGATAAGCAGGTTTTTGAGATTAGTAGCTCATTGAGGCCAAGGGAAAGGGAATTTTGGCGTATAAAAGATTAAGAGGAATCCACAGCCATTTCTGGCCACAAAAGCAAGCAGTAATGAGCCGGCTAAGACCCAAGATGACACCCATATCTGGCATCAAAGGGAGGGGGAAGGTTTGTTAAACCAGCAATAAGTTGTTGGACTCAAGAAGCTGGTGCATTCAACTCTTACTTCATTACAAAGTGGAGCTGCTGAACTACCATGCTGGGACCATAACCTGTTGACACGGCATCAGCTAGACTCTGGATAGAACCGGAGGAACCAGTGATGATGTTTCTCCAGGTAGATATAGTTGATAGCTAAGTACATAAGGATCTTAGTCCATGACAAGATGTTCACGTGTTAGAAATAAGAGTATATATAGATAGTACACACTGATCATGTACTCATTCAATCTTATTCTAACAAACAAACTTGCTAACATATCTCAATTATATTTCATTTATTGTTTGCTACCTTTTATTGTTTTGATTTGTATGATATAACTTGCCTAAACTCATAATACTATCATCACTGGGGAAAGGTATAAATAAATCTCTACTACCTGTTTACTGTAACTGACAAAATGTATTTAGGTGACTGATAAATATATTCAAGAGTTTAGACAAGAAGATATAACTGATGTATCTTATTTTTTTAAAAAAGGTAGACTTTATTAGTTTTTTATTTTTCATTATGATATATATGAAACCTGGGGTTCAATCTTATTCTAACAAACAAACTTGCTAACATATCTCAATTATATTTCATTTATTGTTTTCTACCTTTTATTGTTTTGATTTATAGGATATAACTTGCCTAAACTCATAATACTATCATCACTGGGGACAGGTGACTGATAAATATATTCAAGAGTTTAGACAAGATGATATAACTAATGTCAAGGGGAACTTTTGGTCTAGAAGCTTGGTTCGAGGTTTATACGGGGAATTTTAGGGTTTTATTGAACTCTCAAAGAATAGTATGTATTTCTTAATCAAAATAATTGCTTTACTCAAATAAAAGAGGTAGTTATAAGATATCAATATAAATTATAGATTAGAATTACGGTGTTGTAAATACTAAAGTTATAAAATATAGGAATAAATGTATTGTTGTGAGTGTAATAGTAATGTAAGTGATAAAAAGAATGATTTGAAAAGCACAAAGTAAGAGGCCTTTTATAGGCAAAACATGAGGGAATAAAATATACGGAATTTACACCATATACTGTAAGCATGTGAGGAAAAGAATGACTGAAAGGAGTACATATATGACACAAGAATTAAATAAACTGGTACGTCAACAAGGACATCAAATTTATTAGCAATAAAGTTTGAGTTCCTTGGACTGTCACAATTAATTACACAATAATTAATTAATTATATTACTTTCACGGGATTCCAGATCTCTCACTGAGGTAATACAATTGTTTTAAAGTTTTTTTCTATTATAATTTTATTATTAAATTCTATTCCCATTGACTTATACCATTGAGCATGGTGTTAGGGAGTAAAATTGTAAGGGACATTTTATTTACACTAATTAATTATACTACTTATTGTACTTAACTAGTTAATTGTAAGTAATACTTAAGTAGATAATTAATTATTAGTAAGAAGAAGGGGCGTGGCTTCAACTCAGTAAAATAATTAATTATTTTACTGGTTAAGTCTAGTAGCCTGGCTGACACTCCCTCACTCTAAAAAAATAAAAAAATAAAAAATAAAATAAAAATAAAAAATGCTAAGATTTTTTCTTTTTATACTTTTTTAGTAGGTGGGAAGATTAGATATCTCCTTCCCAGGTATCCAAGAATCATTTTCAGATGATTTATTCTTGAATCTCAATAAGTATTCTGTACCTTTTTCAGCAGTGACTATTCTGTCATTTAGAATTTTTTCAATTTCTGCTGTTTCAGTGATTTCATTTGGGGTTTTCTTTGGTCTTCCCCTCCTTTTTGAAAATAAATCACTATTGGATGTGTAAGGTTTCAAAAGAGATATTGGAAAAACAGGATGTTTTCTGTCATATGGAGAATACAAAATAACCTCAACTGCATTATCTGCAATCATTCTTCTGACAACAAATGGACCAACAAATGGATCTTTCAATTTGTTATTACCTTGTAAGTTGAAGTGGACTGTAGAAATCAACGCTTCATCACCCTTTTTAAAAGTGTATTCTTTATGGGATTTGTCCCATCTCTTCTTCTCATATTCAAATGATTTTTCAATACATTTTTGAGCATGTGTTCTGCAAAGTTGTTGCATTTGAAGAAAAGATTTTACACCAGGATGTATATCCAATTTAGGTATTTTGTTTTTGAGAATTTGGGCAGGAGTATTTGGAACATATCCAAGCCAGAGCTCAAAAGGCTTTCTTTGAGTAACAGAATGAACAGTGCTATTATAAGCAAATTCCAACCCAGGAAGTAAGGTAACCCAATCATGAGTGAATCTGTCATTATCTTTATACTCAAGGCAAAAGGCACAATACCTTCTAATCATGTCCTCTAAAGTCTGAATCATTGTTTCAGCTGAACCATCAGTCTGTGGATGATGGGCAGTAGGAAGTTTCAGATCACAACCACAAACATCCATCAGAGACATCCAAAATTCAGAAGTAAATTTAGGATCTCTGTCAGAGATTATGGCTTTAGGAAAACCAGCAGTATGAAACATATGAGACCACCATAAGAAAGCTAATTCTTTAGTGGAAACATCCTTGTGAGTAGGGATAAATTTACACATTTTTGTGAATCTGTTCACAATAACCCAACAAGAGCTATAACTGTCTTTACCAGAAATAGGTAACCCTGTTACAAAATCCATGTTTATTATCTGCCATGGTGCATCAGGAGGATCAATATGTTGCATTAATCCTGCTCTTTTACCAGTTAATCTTTTTCATTATTGGCAAGAATCACAAGACTCAACATATAATTTTGTGTCTTCAGACATATTAACCCACCAAGTAGTGTTCTTAATTCTGATCATTGTTCTTTCAAGATCAAAATGTCCAGCTAATATTTCATCATGACAAATTTTCAAGATGATTTCTTTCATAGAAGGCGGAATAAACATGACATTACTCAACTTTCTTCTATAATATAGATATCCTTCATCAATTGAAAATTTACCTTTTTCCAAAGCTTTTTGGTACTTTGGTGGAAGGGTTTTAATTAATGCTTGTATTGAAGCATTCTTTGGATCATTTAATATGGTGCATAACCTTTTCAAGTCAGTGTACTTATCATATGAATCCAGAATAAGCTGTAATAGCTCTTCCTCCATATCAACCACATATATCCCATGTATATGAATAATTTATCCTCAGGATCATACGCAGGATTAGAGTCATTATTTGGTAAAGGTAACCTAGATAACATATCCACATTTGAGTGAACAATACCAGCCCTATGAAAAATTGTCATTCTCCCTCTGTATTCTTGAACAGCCAACTGCCATCTGAACATATGTCTGTTAGGTGTTTTCAAGTTTAAAAGGGATTTAACTGCACTGCAGTCAGTGACAAGTTCAAATTTCTGGTCATCTAGGTAATAATGAAGCTTTTCTAGAGCCCATACTACAGCTAAACACTCTAATTGAGTAGCACCATATTTCAATTCACTATTTCTCAAGGTTCTTGAAATATAACAAATTACTAATTCTGAAACTTTATCATTTATCACTTGTTTTTGACGGAGGGAAGCACCAAGACCAATGAAACTGGCATCAGTGTACAAAACAAATGGTTGATTAAAGTCAGGTAAAGCAAGAATTGGTGCTGACATCAAACAGTGTTTCATAGTGTCAAAAGCTCTTTGTCTTTCACTATTCCAGACAAAAGCAACATCCTTTATAGTTAATTGGGTAAGGGGTAAAGCTATGACTTGATAATTTTTAATATACTGTCTATGGTATCCACACATTCACAAAAAACTTTGGAGCTCTCTTACTGTAGTAGGAGCCTTCACCTGTTGTATGGCTGCCACTTTGTTCTGGTCAACACATATCTGTAAACCTGAAACAACATGACCAAGAACATTTAAAGAATGGAAACCAAATTTACATTTCTTCAAAGAAAGTGTCATATTAATTTCATCCATTTTCTGGAATACTTTACACAGGTGGTTAAGATTGTCCTCAAATGTTTTTGAGAATATAATGATATCATAAATATAAACCATCAGCCATCCTTCAATTATCTCTTGATGGAATGTGTTATCCATGACTTTTTGGAAAACTGAAGGGGAATTTTTAGGGCCAAATGGCATCCTAATATACTTATAAATACCCATATGAGTGGCAATCATCAGAAAGTTCTGAGAATTTTTCTCAACAGGTACCTGGTGATATCCTTTGTTACCATCCAAACAGCTGATATAATTAGCACCCTGTAAAGTAGCATGTATAGAGCTAATTCTAGGTAAAGGGTAGATATCATCAACAGTATAAGTATTTAATGCTCTATAATCACCACATAACCTGGCTTTATCTTTCTCATAAGAAATTAGGACAGGTGAGATAACACAATATTTAGGTGTTTCAACTACCTTTTCAATAATATTCATTTTTAAAAGGGTAGAAATATTGTCTTCAATATCTTTTCTCTTTGTGGGGGAAGCAGGATAAGGCTTCTTCTTTAAACTAGGTGGTATATCAGTTAATGGGCAAGACAATGAAAGTTTCATTTCTTCTTTTACTAATCCCAGTTCATTTGACCCATGAGCAAAGGCCATAGGAAAAAACTTTATCAAGTTAATGATGGAATCTTTATCCTCACCAGAAAGTTGTTCTCCAAAAGAGGCATTGTCAATTTCAGACAAAAGGGCATGCATCTCTTTTGTAGATCTTCCTTTACATTGAACTACAGAATTACATGTGTTTAATTCTGGTTTCAATAATTTTTTAGGGGAGGAAATCTTAAATTTTCTCTTCCCATTCATCCCCATTGTGAAACATTGATTTGAGGGATCCAATTTTATGCCATACTTGGTTAAAATATCATTCCCTACAATAAACCAATTGCTTAAGTTATCATTCTTCATGACAAAAAAATCACAAATAGCTCTTACAAAACCATGGTTATATTTAAAAAACACTGTGGCTTTGTACTTACCAATAGGGGACAAAACAGATCCATACCCTCTCCAATTTTCAGAAATGATAGGCATCAGTTTTGATTTATAGTCTTAATCCACTGAAGTAAGTGCTCTTTCAGAAACTACACTTCCTCCAGCTCCAGAATCCAGAACATCTTCAATACTGGTTCCATTAATAAAGACTGGTGCCTTGAGAGGGGCAATAACAATTGAGTTATCCTCAATGTTCTTTATGATCTCAGAATCCTCAACTGTAGATAAAGCATTATTATCAATATCAATAGTATTTAAATAATGAATATCCTCTTCCAGCATCAAGATTTCTTGTTGAGATTCATATGAAATATTTCTGGCACAGTCACTTGATGTATCATCCAGTGCCACTGTGTCATCAGCATGCTCCTCTGTTTTTTCTACAAGATTTATCTTCTTGTCACAAACATGGCCTTTCTGCCAAGGCATGTTGCACTTGAAGCAAGTGTTTGTTGCATACTTCTTTGGTGCAACAGGGGCAGAAGGTTTACCAAAATTTTCCAGAGGTTTCTGTTGGTAAGTGGAGGGTTTCTCCAAAGGGGTCCTAGGAATGAATCTTCTGGCATCATACTTATTTTTTAGAAGTATCTCATTGCAAGTATTAATGAAAGAAGAGGGTTCTTTGGAGAACTCAGTCCTAGCCACTATCAAGTCTCTCAGAGACATTGGTAATTTATAAAGGATCCTGTCCTTCCATAAATCAAACTCTATATTTGGATCCATTGCCCATAAGATTTTTACAAGTTTCATTAAAAACTCAATAGGTTTTTCAGTAGAAGAGCTATATCTAGTTTCCTCATACTGCCTTTGTTGAGCCATTCTGAACTTGGAGCCATCAAATTGTGCTTTAATTAATTTCTTCCAATCCTCCCATGAGAAGTCATTCCCATCCAGGAGAACAGATTCATACCACATTAGGGCAACATTAGTGAACCAAGAAATTAACTTGGACACAATTTCCTCATCTGGGAGTTTGTAAGAATTTTTTAAGTTATCAATTCTGAAAATAAATTGTTGCCAATCAGAGTGAGAATCACCATCAAATGTAGGATATTGGTCACGTTTTGGCCAATTCTTTTGATTTGAAGGAGTCTCCTTAGTACTAGCTTGTTTCTGAGTAAGAAGCAGCTGTAATTTCTCTAATTGGGCTGAAATCTCATTATTTAATCCTTCTGTTGAAGATCCTGGTGCATCATCAGTCTTTGATGGAAACTCAGTGCTATCAACAGGTATTTCTGGAGCTATTTTTACTTTAGAAGAACTAGCCACAGTTACTATTTGAGCATCCTGCACTATATGTTCCTACACAGAAATGTCAGAATATTTCTGGTCATTCAACAATGAGTTCAATTTTTCTTCAATGGTTGTTAGTCTTGTTTTCATTCTTGGAAGACTAGATAAACTCTCATTGATAGTTGCAAAAGATAACTGATTTTTATTTTGAAAAGATGAATAATGGTCATTCAATCTTTTCAGATTTATCTTATCTATCTCCACCTCCTGACAACAGGCAGATACAGTATCTTTTAGTTTAGACAAATCATTTTTTATATTTTGCCATAAGGCATCTTTCTTTTCATCGGTTGCTTTGTAATGAGACAATTCATCAGAGACTCTCTGTGATTCACTTCTTAATGCTTGATAACCCTGATCAGTTAACAAACTATTATATCTCTGAGTCAATTGCATATTGTTCATTATATGATTTTGTTTGGCAATAATATCTCTCAAGTACTCATCATTAATTCTTGCTACATCTGGAGTGCTTCTCAATAAGGAAACTGAGTAACTTTCCAGACTCTCATAGAACTCAGGGTCAAGAGTTTCATCAATTACAGCCATGTCAGGGTTTATCATTGAGGTAGCAATTAAAAGTAATGGATTAGATACATGAGATATCTGTCTACTGCTCCCAGCCTCTACTGGTCTCAAGGTGTCTTCTTCCCTCTCAGATTTACCTGAAAGAACAGAATCAGCCACAAGAAAAGGCACTTGAGAATCAATTGAGGGACGTACCAGGGTTTGCTGGGTATCACCATACTGGGCTTTCTTCTTCTTTTGCCTCCTTGATAAGGGTGGGGAGGAGTGGGGTTGACCTGGTTGGGCTAGATGGACCTGCCTGAGGTAACTGATGCTGATTTTGAGACAGGTAGTCCCACTGAGTGTTTTACCAGTTCCACTGCCACTTGGACACTTCCACCTTCTCTTGGGACTGGGGAGCCAATTGTTGTTGATTCCTGGGAGGAAGAGGTTTCTTCTTCTCTTGAAGAAAGGTATCTGAACTTCTCACTTTTTCTTCCAGAGCATCTACCCTTACCTTTAGTCTCAAGCTTTCTGTCCTTAACTCCTTTATGTGAGTTTACAGATTCTTTACCTGCTGAGACAATGGCATCTTTTTTATCCTGAAGCCTTTTGGAAACTCTTCTGGTGGGTTTATCATAGGCTTCTGATCCTGAGTTGTGTCCACTAGGATTTCTACTTCTTCCATCTCTACATCCTGTTTGGGAAAGGATTCATTAGTTTGAGAAATTCTTCTTGTTAAAGGAGAACTTACAGAAGTAGCCTCATCATAATCAATCAAGTCTAGTTCCTCTTCACATGCAGCAGAACCACTTTGGTCAGTCATTTTAAGATTTTACTGAAATGAAGAAATGAGACAATAAGATTAATTAGTCTTTATTTTTGATTTTTTATTTAAAAAAAATAAATTAAATAAATAAAAAAAATCTTTTTTCAGAATAAAAATCAACTTAAATAAAATTAATTTATTAATAAAAAAAATTTAAAACCAGGATTATAATATAATCAACTGTAGAAATAAATTCAAATTTTTATTAATTATTTTTAATTAATTATTTTCAGGATTTAAATCAACTAATTTATTACCAGGACTTATTGTCAACTGAAGTAATCAAATATGAAGCTTTATTAATTTAACAAAATTTTATTAAACTGATAACTTAACTACCAGGACTTAATGTCAACTGAAGTAATTAAATATAAATTTTTATTTTAAAATTTTATTAAGCTTGATCACTTAACTACCAGGACTTAATGTCAACTGAAATAATTAAATATGAGTTTTATTAATTAAAATATTTATTGAATTACCAGGACTCAAAGTCAACTGAAGTAATTAAATATTAATTATATATTAACTAAAAATATTATTGTCAGGACAATTTTTCAACTGGAACAATTAAATTAATCAGGACAAATGTCAACTGAAAAGATTATAATAATTAATATTAAAATATAATTATTTTATTACCTCTGGGACTAAGAACACTTATTGCTCTATTATGGTCAACCAGGAAAAATAAAAAAAAATATAATAATACAAATAAAATCCAATTACCAGACACCTCCCCCTGTAAAATGAGCAAATTAATGCCACTTACAGAGTGCTGAGTAAAAGGAAATACGTAGCAAATGAAGAGTGAAGAGTAACCCACAAATAGTAATGCGATAATTACCACAATATATACGACATTTAGTCAACATATGAACCTAATTTTTGGAGCGCAGTTTGATTCCCGTTCGCAGCAAAAAATATTTGTCATCTGACGTATGATGTTTGTCATTTTCGTCGCTTTCTTGTCCTTACAGGTACTCAAATGCCGATGGTCCCTTCGATTATGCCCTCAAATCATGATGCGCCGTCGATAATTCAGAAAGGCCCTCAATTGTCAAGGGGAACTTTTGGTCTAGAAGCTAGGTTCGAGGTTTATATGAGGAATTTTAGGGTTTTATTGAACTGTCAAAGAATAGTACGTATTTCTTAATCAAAATAATTGCTTTACTCAAATAAAAGAGGTAGTTATAAGATATCAATATAAATTATAGATTAGAATTACGGTGTTGTAAATACTTAAGTTATAAAAATAGGAATAAATGTATTGTTGTGAGTGTAATAGTAATGTAAGTAATAAAATGAATGATTTGAAAAGCACAAAGTAAGAGGCCTTTTATAGGCAAAACATGAGGGAATAAAATATACGGAATTTACACCATATATTGTAAGCATGTGAGGAAAAGAATGACTATAAGGAGTACATATATGACACAAGAATTAAATAAACTGGTACGTCAACAAGGACATCAAATTTATTAGCAATAAAGTTTGAGTTCCTTGGACTGTCACAATTAATTACACAATAATTAATTAATTATATTACTTTCACGGGATTCCAGATCTCTCACTGAGGTAATACAATTGTTTTAAAGTTTTTTTTATTATAATTTTATTATTAAATTCTATTCCCATTGACTTATACCATTGAGCACGGTGTTAGGGAGTAATATTGTAAGGGACATTTTATTTACACTAATTAATTATACTACTTATTGTACTTAACTATTTAATTGTAAGTAATACTTAAGTAGATAATTAATTATTAGTAAGAAGAAGGGGCGTGGCTTCAACTCAGTAAAATAATTAATTATTTTACTGGTTAAGTCTAGTAGCCTGGATGACAACTGACATATCTTATTGTTAAATAAAAGGTGACTGATAAATATATTCAAGAGTTTAGACAAGAAGATTTAACTGAGTATCTTATTGTTAAATAAAATTTGATCTGCAATACATTACTGTGAAGATGTAGCAAATATATGTATTAATAAGGTAAATATCAACATAATATTAAGGCTAGAAAAGAGAAAAAACAAGGTCAATGCTTTAAAGATGAGTAATGGTCAAAAATATCTAAGGATGGTTGATGAATATAGGTTGCAGGTATTTATTTTGCATATAGTACATGAAAGCAACTGTAGAGGTAATCATAAATGGTATTGTCAGCCAGGCTACTATACCTATCCAGTAAATAGTTATAATTAGATACTTGAGCAGAACTACACCTTTACCTCTCACTTTATTAATTATATTTAATTTATAATTTACTTAAAATTTTTTAACTAGTTAATAAGTAAAATTAAATTAAATATATATTGATAAAAGTTCCCTCAATTTCTAATTCCTTGACAGCATCCTCATGAAAGCTGAAAAGTAGACTAGAATATAATAATACTGTATATTAAATTCAAATAATTCTATTTACATTGACATATACAGAAAACACTAAATAAATTAAATAAATTAAATTAACCTGGCATATACAGATATATACTGTATATGAAAAAATTCTTTCTAGAACATATTTTAAAGTAGAAATTTTTATTGTGGGATCTTTCCCTTGTGATACTCTTGTAAGTAGACCTGTGGCTCTGTATTCTCTCTCTATTTTGCCTATAAAAGGCCCCTCAATCTGGCTGTTTTATTTCATTTCATTCTTTACATTTATTGCAATTTTATATACACAACTCTAGTACTAATATTACATATCCCTGAATATTTACAATATAAATATTTGATGTTTTAAAGTAATAATAATATTTAAAACTGTCAGCCAGGCTACTAGACTTACCAAGTAAAATAGTTGATTATCTTACTGAGGAGAAGCCATGCCTTTTAAATCTTATTAATAATTAATTAATTATTAACTACTTATGTATTACTTACAACTACCTAGCTAAGTACACTTAGTAATGTAGATAATTAATAAAAATAAGTACTTGTCCCATACATATTTTACTCCCTAACACCGTGCTCAATAATACAGGTGAAAGGAATAAAATTAGTACTAAAATATAATAAAATCTAAAAAAAATTCAAATTCCTTTATTAATAAATTTAAAATTCTGTTGAATCTACATATTAAATCAAATATATTGTATTAAATGTGATGGACCAAGGGATTCAGAGTTTTATTTCAAATAAAATAAATACTTTTTATTTATGCACTATTTAGTATTACTTTTTCTATTTCACATACTCTCTTTAATTAAGTTTTTTCCTCTCACACTCTTGTACTAGGGGATGGTAATTCCGTGTTTTATTTTCTCACATTTTGCCTATAAAAGGCCCTTCCTTTTTGTACTTTTTGATCATTCATTACTTACTCACAAACTTTTATAACACATCAACTAAATCACATTTATTACTATTATTTATAAACATTAGTACTTACATCCCCGTAATTCTAAGTTATAAATTATAATAATATTTAAAATTAGCTCTTATACTTTGAGTAAAGAAAATCGAAAAGATTAAGAAATACGTACCTTGTTTTTGAGAGTCCATTAAATCTGTCAGCCAGGCTACTAGACTCAACTGGTAAAATAATTAATTATTTTACTGAGTTGAAGCCACACCCCTTCTTCTTACTAATAAATAATTATCTACTTAAGTATTAATTACAATTAACTAGCTAAGTACAATAAGTAGTATAATTAATTAGTGTAAATAAAATGTCCCTTACAATTTTACTCCCTAACACTGTTGTGGACTTCCAACATTGGCAGGGGCCTTTGTTGTGTGATTTGGCGCTGTTTGTGCATCTCTTAATTGACATCTGTTAAGGAATAGGGTACTTTTCTGGTTTTATTCTGTGGATATTGGGTCTGTGGGTATGTGGGTACTATCATTGGATAGCCCTGGTTTTTCTCTATATTTTATGTCTTGTAGACATTTTTCATATTCTGAGTTTTAAGGGGTCATTTCCTCATTTTTCATTTATAAAAGATTGCTGTTTAATTTTGTTTTTTGTGTTTTATGGGCTAACCTTAAGTCTTAGGGTTAAGTGCTTAGTACCGTTGGATAGAGCTAATTTTTCTCTATAATTCATGTCTCAATGTTGTTATAGTGAAATTCCATGTTTTAAAGGTTTTAGTAGTTGTAGCTAATTTTTCTAAGTAGATTAGTGGTTTTTATTGGTTTTCTGGCTTTAGGGAGGCCAGGCCGCTTCAGGCGGCATCTCCGACGTCGGGCGGCCCGCCCGCCTCTGTTTTAGGAGGTTGGGGAGCGCTTCAGGAGGGGTTTTTATGCGATTTGGCGGGTAAAGGCGCCAGATTGGTGGGTGCGCATGGGCTCTTAGATAGTGGTCTGTGTGTACATAGTGAATAAGACAGTTTGGGGCAACCTTAATCATCATACAACCATCCGGAGGTGATATCATTGTTCCTCACTCAGTTTTCACTGTTTTCTAGCCACAATTGGCTGTGTTTGTTGCAAGTGAGTTCTTCATTTAACTTAACTTTGGAAACTGTTTTCTCTGTTATAGTCTTGCAAGCTATAGCAAGTATTATTGCTATCTCTGGTGTGGATTTGCAGCCTACATCAAGTATCTTTGCTGTCTCTGGTGTGGACTTTGTTCTACATTTCAGTTCTTTGGTCTGGTAGTCTATCTAGGGACTACTTTCTTGGCTCATCAAGCAGTCAAGTGTGTTTAAAAGGGGGCTTTAGCAAAACAGGAACCAACTTACTTTAGCAAGTAAATCTCACTCTATTTTTCTAAAGAGACAGGGGATTTTCTCTCTGGTTTTTCTCCAACTCCCTTGGTCAAGGCCTATAGCTAGTACTATAGGATTGTCTACATTTCTGGCGCCCAACGTGGGGTAGAACTTGCTAGTTCTTTGGAATCTCTGTTTTCTTTGGTTGACTCTTTTTGGTGTTTTGGACTGGATGAATGGCTTCTGGTTCTGCTATTCCTGTGGTAACTGTCATTGGGGGAGATGGTCCTCCTTCTGTGATGGTTAGGGAGTGTGTGAGGATTAAAACTTGAGATGGTACCAAGTTTAATGGGGAGGATGTCAAGTGGTTTCTAGAGAAGTATGAAACTGCTGCTGGAGTGGATGGTGCTTCCTACCTGGACATGGTGAAGCAGATTATCTTCTTCATTGGTGATAGGTCAGTGGAGAAGGAGATTGTGGCCATGTCTGGTTACAAGAAGAGGGATTGTAAATTTTTGTGTAGGGAGATGGTGGATAGATGGAGTGTCAGGTTCACTATGGTGGATCTGAACAAGGTTGTCAGTGAATGGCAATCTTATGGTGGTGTTGTTAACTTACATAGTTACAGTAAGTTTCTGCTACAGTTTGATCCTGTGGTGGAATATTTGGTGGAAGTGGAGGAGCTGGAACATGAAAATGCTGCCAAGGATGTTTTTTGGTATGCCCTGGCTAGAGATGTCAGGATGGATGTGTTGAAGGAGTTATCAAGAAAGGAATTGATGAAGACTCTTTCTAATGGGGAACTGAAGTTGCCTGCCTTGGATAATGTGAAGGAGGCTGTTGAGGCCCATTTGAAGTTATTGGCTGTGGACACCTATCAGGAGGGGTGTGCCAAGTATGTCAGCAAAGTAAGTGAGGCTTTGGCTGAAGAGTAAGTTAGGGAGAAGAAGGAGGAGAAGAATTTGGTGCAGGTTCCCAAACAGGAGAGGGACCCAATGGTGGAGCAGTTGGCTGATCTTACAAAGCAGCTGCATATTTTTGTTCAGGAGGCTAAGAAGGTCAATAAGGCACCTTCTCAGCCTAGAGATTTTGATAGGAGGTCTGGTCGGAGTGATCCTTGGGTCTGCTCTTATTGCAGCAGGAGGGGGCACAGGTCCAATGATTGTTGAGCATTGAACAGGGATGTGTCTGAAGGAAAGGTGGAATTTGATGGCAGGGTTTTCAAGTTCCCTGATGGCTTTTTTGTTAAGCCCAGTGAGGGGCAGGCTCCCGTTGATTTGGTCAGGAGAAGGGGAGGTCTCAATCAAAGGAGGCCAAGGTTTGAGGAGATTCCTGATCAAGGGAAGTCTTCTGGTAAGGAGAATGAGGATGGCAAGGGAAAGGGGAAGGAGGTCAATAAGGTCTCTTTTTCTACTTCCTTTGGTGGTTTGGAGTTGTATTCTTGTGGTGGACAGTCAAGTGGTGAATGTTTGGCTGGTGTTTATGATGTGGAAGCAGGAAAGGTGGGAAGGCCTAAGAGAAGTTCTCAGGCCCAACCAAAGCCAAATGCTTCAAAGGTGGATCCTAAGCTGAGTGCAGCTAGGAAGAGGTACAGCAAAGAGGAGCTGTACAAGATGCAAAGGGTATGGCTGACATGGGCCCCCCTAGTTTTGGCACATTGGACATGAATGGTGAGCCAATGCCAATGGAGGTGGATTCTGACTCTGAGGAGGATTTCCCTTTGGCTTCATTACTAAAGCCTGCTGGAGTCAGAGGTTCTGGTGAGGGATCTGGTTTGGTTCCTGTTAATGGTAAATCTGTTGGTGGTGCTGGTCCTCAAGAATTTTCTAGGACCAAGGTGGTGAAGCAAAGAACTCACTTTGAGAGGCCAGTAGTTTCTGGTCAAGTTAATGTTATGGACTCTGTCCTGGAAAGGATGAATCAGGGTCAGGTTTCCCTATCTTATGGGGAATTGTATGCTATCAGCCCAGGGTTGGCTGATAGACAGAAAAAGTTGTTGACCAGGAGAAGAGTTTCTTCTGGTGAGGTAGAATACATTTGTGATTCTGCTGAAAAGTTTGGTGAGGGGTTGGAAACTCATTTTTCTGCTCCTCTGGGATATGTCAATGTCACTCTGAATGGCAGGGAGGCAAGGGCATTGGTGGATTCAGGTTCTCAGATAAACCTGATTTCTTTGTTTGAGGCAACTCATATGGGCCTCCCCATCAAAACTGATATTGGTGGGAATTTGAGAGGGATTGGTGGCCATGTCACTGAATTGGTTGGAACTTCAGAGTTTGTGAAGTTAGATGTTGGCGGAGCCTCAGGAAAGGTTCATTTTTACATTGCTAAAGGTAATGTAAAAGCAGTTTTGGGTGGGCCATTCTTGATGGATTTTCAGGAAAGAATTGGTTATCAATTTGATTTGGGAATCAGTTTGGAGTTGACTGGTGAAGATGAAAGGAGACTTCACATGAGGTTGACATCCCCTGGAGAGGATGGTTGGGAGACCAGGCCTGGTTTATCTTCAATGTGCCAGTGCATGGACTGTTGCAGGAGACGGAAGGAAGTGGGTGCTGCCTCTGGTTTTTTGGAGTGTGGCTCAGGCTCTATTGAGAGTCTGTCTTTTTTACAGTAATGAGGGCTGATCACCCTAGTGCTACAACCTCTCCCCAAGATGAGGAAATCCCAGGTTGTAGTAGGTCAGCTCCCTTAGAGATATACCAAGTGGATTTTCAACTTTCTTTTTTTAATGTTTCTCTTCTCTGCAAGTATTCATCAAGTTTTTTATCAAGTCTCTGTTCTCTCCCAAGATTTTTAATTATTTTTAATTCAAGTTCAAGGAAAAAGATTGGTTATATATCTTTATTGAAAGATATGCAGAAAAGTTTTGGGGCGGTGAGATTGGGGTCTAAAAGTAAGTCCTCCCAATTGTGCACCGCTAGGGTTTCTTCTACACCTTTCAAAAAAATTACCTGGGCCACACCTGTGAGCATTGGGGAAACCCCTGGTTTTTTTTGTAGGTCAGAAGAAAACTCAAGAAAAGAAGGAAAAAATTTCAAGATAATTCATGAAAATAAAGAAAAAAATCTGAAGATAATGAAGAAAGAAGATGCAAAATATTTTTGTGAAGATCGTCAAGATCTATTTTTGGGCCTCCAGCATGAGGTTAAACTGCAGAAAATTATGAAGAACGAAGATCATCAAGATCAATCATTGGGCTTCCAGCATGAGGATAAACTGCACAATTTTAGAAGGTGTGATTCAGAAGATGAATCAAGATTTGAAGATTTGGAAGTTGGAAGTGAGGATGAAGATGTGGAATTGCGGAAAAGTTTTGGAGTGGTGAGATTCGGGTGTAAAAGTAAGTCCTCCCAATTGTGCACCGCTAGGGTTTCTTCTACACCTTTCAAAATCATTACCTTGGCCACACATGTGAGCAATGGGGAAACCCTTTGTTTTTGTTCCAGGTCTGGTGGTGAAGATTTCCTGAAGATCCCTCAAGTTGAAGGTTGAGCCGAAAAGTATAAGAAGGTAGCACAGAAGATTAGGCCTGTCAATGAGCCTATGCCTGTGGGTTTGAATCCGCCCTTGAAGAGACCTCCTTTTTCAAGAGATCTGTACTGTACTCCTTTGGTGAAGAATCCTCCATAATTTGTAGAGAGGGATAGGGTGACTGTGGAAAGGTTGAAAGTTGTTAATTTTGGTCCTGATGAGTGGTTGTCTGAGGAAGAAAAGAAGTGTTTGTTGCACATTATTGTGCTAAGAGAAAAAGCTGTGGCGTTTGTTGAGGAGGAAAGGGGTGTATTGAAGCACTCTTATGGGGAACCTTACTTGATTCCTGTGGTTTGTCATGAACCTTGCAAATCAAACCTATTCCAATTCCAGCCGCTATTATAGAGGATTTTGTGGAGATTGTTAGGGAAAGAGTCAGGACTGGGTTATACGAAAAATCAACTTCCAGCTACTCAAGTCTGGTTTTCTGTGTAAAAAAGAATAATGGATAGTTGAGGGTGGTTCATGATCTTAGATCCTTGAATAGAGTCACTATCAAGGACGCTGGTATGCCACCAAGTGCATAGGATTTCTTTGAAGCTTTTGCTGGAAGGGTGTGTTATGGTTTGGGTGATATTATGGGTGGTTATGATGAGAGGGAACTCCATACGGATTCAAGGCCTCTCACAACTTTTGACACTCCTTTGGGAAGATTTAAGCTCACTAGGTTGCCTCAAGGAGCAACTAATTCAGTGGCAGTTTATCAAGCACAGATGGCTTGGATTTTACAGGATGAGGTTCCTACTCATGCTGGTATTTTTATTGATGATGGTGGAATTAAAGGACCATCCACTGATTATGGTAATGAGGTGTTAGCGGAAAACCTTGGCATAAGGAGGTTTGTGTGGGAATATGCAATAACTCTAGAGAGAGTGTTGTTTAGGATTGAAGAGGCTGGTTTGACCATTTCAGGGTCAAAATTCTGCTGTTGTGTTCCTGCTTTGGAAATTCTGAGTCATGTGGTATGTAAAGAGGGAAGAATTATGGCGAAGAAGAAGATTTATAAAATTCAGTCATGGCCAAGGCCTAAAAATACTACTGAAGTCAGGGGATTTTTGGGTGTATGTGTATATGTCAGGATTTTTATTAAGGATTTTTCTTTGTTGGCTTCACCTTTAAGGAGGTTGACCAGAAAAGATGCAGATTGGGAATGGACTGAAAAGTGTGAAGAGGCTTTTCAGAAGTTGAAAAAGGTGGTTGGTGAAGATATTGTTCTTCACAAGTTGGATTATGGTGTTGGTGCTGGAAAAATTTATCTGGAAGTGGACTCAAGTTATATTGCTGCTGGTGCTGTTTTGTCTCAGGAGGATAAGACTGGGAGGGTCAGGCCAGTAAGATATGAGTCTGTGGTGTTTAATGTGGTGGAATCTAGGTATTCTCAACCTAAGTTGGAATTGTGTGGCGTAGCTAAAATTTTAAAGAAGCTACAGACGGTTTTGTGGGGGCAGCATTTTGAGCTGCAGGTGGATGCAAAATCTTTGGTTCAGATGATCAATACACCTAGTCTTCCAAATGCTCCAATGACTAGGTGGGTGGCATTTATTCAACATTTTTCTTTTGACCTGGTACACAAACCAGGTAAAACTTTTACTATGCCTGATGGGTTATCAAGGAGGCCACCTACAGATGAGGATTCTGATTCTGAAGAGTTTGACAAAGATGTTCCAGTGATTAGGGCCAGCACAAAGGGTGCTGAGGATTTTTCCTTCCTCCCCCATGAGGCTAAACTGGATGATTGTTCTGACCTCCCCCAAGAGGTTAAACTGGCTGGGCTTTTAGTTTCATTAAATCTCTTTTTGATCTTTTATTTTACCTGTTTCTTTATGGTATCCGCTTTTATCTGGGTTTTCTAATTATGGTATGGCTCTGTGTTATTATTAATAGTGATGGAGGGTCCTTACTGGAGGTCTGGGTGTTGAAACTGCTTGAAGTGGACGCCATGGGGAGGTGATGGGCCCTCACAGTGCTGTAATTGCCGGGGATAGCAGTGACATCATCTGGATTGAAGGTCTGTGCACTCCAGTGGATTTGGGTATAAGTAAGGAGGGATTTTGACGGTTTATTATCATCATTCAATTACTACACTTCAAACAAACACTACACTACAATTATTAACATCTAGAAATATATTATAAAGCCCTTATAAATTGATATTATCTTTATAAAAGCTATAACTATATTTTATTCTTCTATTTTCCACCACTAGCACGCATTTAAATCCAAGTATTGTGAGTTTAACTTGAGTATAACTATTCTATTAGTCTTCCCCTGAGGTTTAATCACTAAATCATTTATTAATAAGTAGTAGGACCATAAAATAACACTATTATATCATACTTATATACTAGACTGTACTGACAATTTTGGTGGCCAGGTATGAATTTGGCTTTTCAGGGTTGGGTTCAATCTTGTGAAGAATGTCAAAGAAGAAGTCACTTGAAACCTAAAGAGGTAGGCCGTGCTACTGGCAAATCAACTGTTTATGGAAGGGTCAGTCTGGATGCTGTCCATATTAAAGAGGGCAGGTATAAATACTTGATTGTTGCTAGGGATGATTTGTCTGGTTGGGTTGAGGCAGTGCTTCTGGTTAATTTGACTTCCAAGAATGTGGCAGAGTTTTTGAAGAAGGAGTGGATTTATAGAGATAAAAGCAGTTTCTTGGGAAGCTAAGGCTGGTCTTTTGGGAAGAGTTCTGGAAGCTGAGCTTCTGGATCTTCTGGAAGGTGCTGAAGATAAAGAGGAAGAGGAAGGACCAAGCTCTGGGGATCTGGTAGGTGTTCTAGAGATGTATTTGTGAGAAGGTGAAGGAGGAGGAATAGGGTAGTTGGAATCTCTGTCACATCTTTTCTTTTTGGAATAGCAAGAATCACAAGCCCTGTTGTAGAATTTGGATTCAGGAGTTGGAAGAGTCAATTTGCAAGGTCTGCACATGTGGATGAACTGTTTTCAGGCATAGTCCTTGGGAGCAGTGAAGAAAGGGAGATTAGAAGGGTTAACATCAGGAGATCCAGCCATGATCTGTGGTGAGAAAAGATGGTGAAAAGGGATAGGAGGAGATTTTTGTCAGTGATGGGTAGATGATGAAGTGAAGGTGGAAGTTCAGCAGTTTGGCTGTAGGGGTGGTCTGTATGAAGTTGGCTGCATCTATTTTATGCAAAATTCCGTCAGTCCATCAAGACTTTAAACTGAAATCTGGTTTCTGTTAGTCCTCCAAGACTTTAAACAGGCTGGTTTCAAGATTTTATCAAGACTAGTCCGTCAAGACTTTAAACTGAACACTGTGTCAGTCCCCCAAGACTTTAAACTGAGGGTTGTAAGTCCCCCAAGACTATAAACTGAGGAAAAAGGGTTTTGTTGTTGGAGTTGGTTTTGAAAGATTGGTGGAGGGTATCCACAGGGGGAGCCTCCGAATTTAGCAAAGGCAAGTTTGAGGGTAATTGATGGGCTGGCAGCTCTATTTACAATTACCCCAGAATGTAAGTTTTTTCTCTGTGTCTTAATGTGGTTGATCTCTGGTTCTGGGTTTATGATTTAGGTTTTTGAGTCCCCCAAGACTTTAAACTGAGGGTTTTTGAGTCCCCCAAGACTATAAAATGATGATGTTCCCCCAAGACTTAAAACTGAGGGTTGTTTTGTGGTTACATCCTATAGAGGGTGTGGTCAATTTTTCTTTTCTGGATTAAACTCAAGTACTAGTGGAATTAAAGAGGGAATCAAGAGATGAAATGAAGTGTTCAGAATTAGCCTTGAACTGGTGAATGAGGTGTCTTCTGTTCTCAATGTCCTGTGGATCTCTAGCAGGAGTGGATTGGAAGTAGTGAAGCAGAAGCTTTTTCTGTTGCGATGTGTGTTGTTGGAACTTGGCCTTGATAGTGGGCAAGTGGTTTTGTGTTGGTGGTGCAATGGATCCTACATTGTTATCATCACTATCAGAAGATGGAGGAACTGAGAAGTCATCAGTTTTAAAGTTGAGGGAAGAAATGAAAGTTCTTTACCATCAGATGGACCAGGGATGGTGGAACTAGTTTTTTTATGGGTTGTGCCACTCTTCTGGGAAGGGTGAAGCTTTTTGATTAATCTGGGTATCAGGATGGATGGCCTAGACCTTTTTTTGCTGGCAGAAGATGGACCAGGTGGAGGTGAAGGTGAAGCTGTTGCAGAAGAAAGTAAACCAGGTCTGTGGCAGGTCTTCTTTCCAGATTGGCAGACATTGCAGGACGTTCTGTATGGATGGACAGGTGGTGTCATGGTGCAGATTAAATTATTGTCGATGCAGTATTGGCAGGGACCCATTTCAGAGGCAGATTTAAGAAGAAGGTTAAACATGGTGGTTGAATGAAGAAAGAATGCGGACATTCTCAATTGGAGGGAGAATGTGGACTTCCAACATTGGCAGGGGCCTTTGTTGTGTGATTTGGCGCTGTTTGTGCATGTCTTAATTGACATCTGTTAAGGAATAGGGTATTTTTCTGGTTTTATTCAGTGGATATTGGGTCTGAAGGTATGTGGGTACTATCATTGGATAGCCCTGGTTTTTTTCTATATTTTATGTCTTGAAGACATTTTTAATATTCTGAGTTTTAAGGGGTCATTTCCTCATTTTTCATGTATAAAAGATTGCTGTTTAATTTTGTTTTTTGTGTTTTACGGGCGAACCTTAAGTCTTAGGGTTAAGTGCTTAGTACCATTGGATAGAGCTAATTTTTCTCTATATTTCATGTCTCAATGTTGTTATAGTGAAATTCCATGTTTTAAAGGTTTTAGTAGTTGTAGCTAATTTTTCTAAGTAGATTAGTGGTTTTAATTGGTTTTCTGGCTTAAGGGAGGCCGGACCGCTTCAGGAGGCATCTCCGACGTCGGGCGGCCCGCCCGCCTCTGTTTTAGGAGGTTGGGGAGCGCTTCAGGAGGGTTTTTTATGCAATTTGGCGGGTACAGGCGCCAGATTGGTGGGTGCGCATGGGCTCTTAGATAGTGGTCTGTGTGTACATAGTGAATAAGACAGTTTGGGGAAACCTTAATCATCATACAACCATCCGGAGGTGATATCATTGTTCCTCACTCAGTTTTCACTGTTTTCTGGCCACAATTGGCTGTGTTTGTTGCAAGTGAGTTCTTCATTTAACTTAACTTTGGCAACTGTTTTCTCTGTTATAGTCTTGCAAGCTATAGCAAGTATTATTTCTGTCTCTGGTGTGGATTTGCAGCCTACATCAAGTATCTTTGCTGTCTCTGGTGTGGACTTTGTTCTACATTTCAGTTCTTTGGTCTGGTAGTCTATCTGAGGACTACCTTCTTGGCTCATCAAGCAGTCAAGTGTGTTTAAAAGGGGGCTTTAGCAAAACAGGAACCAACTTACTTTAGCAAGTAAATCTCACTCTATTTTTCTAAAGGGGCAGGGGATTTTCTCTTTGGTTTTTCTCCAACTCCCTTGGTCAAGGCCTATAGCTAGTACTATAGGATTGTCTACACCGTGCTCAATAGTATAAGTCAATGGGAATAGAATTTAATAATAAAAATATAATAAAAACTTTAAAACAATTATATTACCTCAGTGAGAGATCTGGAATCCCGTGAAAGTAATATAATTAATTGTGACAGTCCAAGGAACTCAAACTTTATTGCTAATAAATTTGATGCCCTTGTTGACGTACCAGTTTATTTAATTCTTATGTCATATATGTACTCCTTTCAGTCATTCTTTTTCTCGCATTCTTACAATATATGGTGTAAATTCCGTATATTTTATTCCCTCATGTTTTGCCTATAAAAAGCCTCTTACTTTGTGCTTTTCAGATCATTCATTCATCACTTACTTTACTATTACAATTACAATAGAACACTTATTTCTATATTTTATAACTTTAGTATTTACAATAGCATAATTCTAATCTATAATCTATACTAATATTTTAAAACTACCTCTTATATTTGAGTAAATTAATCAAATTGATTTAGAAATACGTACCTTTTTGTTGAGAGAACATTAAAACCCTTAAATACCCCGTGAAAACCTGGAATAAACTTCTAGACCCAAAAGGACCCCTTGACAATTGGAGGCCTTCCCGAATTATCGATGGCGTAAATCTAAGGGACCATTGGCATTTGAGTACCTGTAAGGACAAGAAAGCGACGAAAATGACAAACATCATATGTCACATGACAAATATTTTTTTCTGCGAACGGGAATCGAACCGCGCTCCAAAAATTAGGTTCATATATTGACTAAACGTCATATATATTGTGATAATTATTGATATTACTATTTTTGGGTTACTCTTCACTCTTCATTTGCTAAGTATTTCCTTTTACTCAGCACTCTGTAAGTGGCATTAATTTGCTCATTTTATAGGGGGAGGTTTCTGGTAATTTGGAATTTATTTTTTTTATTATATTTTATTTTTATTTTTCCTGGTTGACCATAATAGAGCAATAAGTGTTCATAGTCCCAGAAGTAATAAAATAATTATATTTTAATATTAATTATTATAATTTTTCAGTTGACATTTGTCCTGATTAATTTGAATTTTAATTGTTCCAGTTGACAAATTGTCCTGACAATATAATTTTTTTTAATTAATAAATAATTCATATTTAATTACTTCAGTTGATCTTGAGTCCTGGTAGTTCAATAAATTTTTTTTTAATTAATAAAACTTATATTTAATTACTTTAGTTGACATTAAGTCCTGGTAGTTAAGTGATCAATTTAATAAAATTTTAAAATAAAAATTCATAATTAATTACTTCAGTTGACATGAAGTCCTGGTAGTTAAGTGATCAGTTTAATAATTTTTTTTTAAAGATTCATATTTAATTACTTCAGTTGAAAATAAGTCCTGGTAATAAATTAGTTGATTTAAATCCTGAAAATAATTAATTAAAATTATTAATAAAATTTTTTAATTTATTTCTACAGTTGATTATATTATAATCCTGGTTTTAAATTATTTTTTGAATTAATAAATTAATTTTATTTAGTTGATTTTTATCGTAAAAAAAAACCAAAAAAAGGATTTTTTTATTATTATTTTTATTTTAATTCTGTTAAATAAAAATTAAAAATAAAGACTAATTAATCTTATTGTCTCTTTTCTTCATTTCAGTTAAATCTTAAAATGACTGACCAAAGTGGTTCTGCTGCACGTGAAGAGGAACTAGACTTGATTGATTATGATGAACATACTTCTGTAAGTTCTCCTTTAACAAGAAGAATTTCTCAGATTAATAAATCCTTGCCCCAAACAGGATGTAGAGATGGAAGAAGTAGAAATCCTAGTGGACACAACTCAGGATCAGAAGCCTATGATAAAACCACCAGAAGAACTTCAAAAAGGCTTCAGGATAAAAAAGATGCCATTGCCTCAACAGGTAAAGAATCTGTCAACTCACATAAAGGAGCTAAGGACAGAAAACTTGAGACTAAAGGCAAGGGTAGATGCTCTGGAAGAAAAGGTGAGAAGGATAGAT
The DNA here is from genome assembly GCA_030280995.1 of Hemileia vastatrix. Taxonomy (NCBI): domain Eukaryota; kingdom Fungi; phylum Basidiomycota; class Pucciniomycetes; order Pucciniales; family Zaghouaniaceae; genus Hemileia; species Hemileia vastatrix. The sequence goes on from JASXTE010000011.1 coordinate 14,293,035, forward strand.
ACCTTTCTTCAAGAGAAGAAGAAGCCTCTTCCTCCCAGGGATCAACAACAATTGGCTCCCCAGTCCCAAGAAAAGGTGGAAGTGACCAAGTGGCAGTGGGACTGGTTAAACACTCAGTGGGACTACCTGTCTCAAAATCAGTATCATTTACCTCAGGCAGGTCCGTCAAGACCCAACCAGGTCAACCCCACACCTCCTCACCCCTATCAAGGAGGCAAAAGAAGAAGAAAGCTCAAAATGGTCATACCCAGCAAACCCTGGTACGTCCCTCTATTGATTCTCAAGTGCCATTTCTTGTAGCTGATTCTGTTATTTCAGGTAAATCTGAGAGGGAAGAAGACACCTTGAGACCAGTAGAGGCTGGGAGCAGTAGACAGATATCTCATGTATCTAATCCATTACTTTTAATTGCTACCTCAATGATAAAGCCTGACATGGCTGTAATTGATGAAACTCTTGACCCTGAGTTCTATGAGAGTCTGGAAAGTTACTCAGTTTCCTTATTGAGAAACACTCCAGATGTAGCAAGAATTAATGATGAGTACTTGAGAGATATTATTGCCAGACAAAATCATATAATGAACAATATGCAACTGACTCAGAAATATAATAGTTTCACCACACAATATGGGGGGCGGACTTGCTAGCAAGTCCGCAACCTTGGACCCAAACTCACCATAGATTGAACACACATTGAGCTATTGATAAAGGAACCATACAATCAGGGATGAACACCACTCAGCAGAACAGTTTTAGGTGGGTGTTCAAGTAGAGTTCAGTATGGGTTCAGTCTGAGTTCAGTCTGAGTTCCATCTGAGTTCCATCTGAGTTCAGGTTGAGGACTTGCTAGCAAGTCCACCCCCTATATTGCGTAGTGTTTGTTAACTGATCAGGGTTATCTAGAATTAAGAATTGAATCACAGAGAGTCTCTGAAGAATTGTCTCATTACAAAGCAACCCATGAAAATAAAGTTGCTTTATGTCAAAATATAAAAAATGATTTGTCTAAACTATAAGATACTGTATCTGCCTGTTTCCAGAAGGTAGAGATAGATAAGATGAATCTGAAAAGATTGAATGACCATTATTCATCTTTTCAAAATAAAAATCAGTTATCTTTTGCAACTATCAATGAGAGTTTATCTAGTCTTCCAAGAATGAAAACAAGACTAACAACCATTAAAGAAAAATTGAACTCATTGTTGAATGACCAGAAATATTCTGACATTTCTGTGAAGGAAAATATAGTGCAGGATGCTCAAATATTACCTGTGGCTAGTTCATCTAAAGTAAAAATAGCTCCAAAAATACCTGTTAATAACACTGAGTTTTCATCAAAAACTGATGATGCACCAGGATCTTCAACAGAATGATTAAACAATGAGATTACAGCCCAATTAGAGAAATTACAGCTGCTTCTTACTCAGAAAGAAGCTAGAACCAAGGAGACTCCTTCAAATCAAAAGAATTGGCCAAAACTTGACCAATATCCAACATTTGATGGTGATTCTTCCTCTGATTGGCAACAATTTAATTGCAGTATTGATAACTTAAAAAATTTTTACAAACTCCCAGATGAGGAAATTGTGTCCAAGTTAATTTCTTTGTTCACTAATGTTGCCCTAATGTGGTATGAATCTGTTCTCCTGGATGGGAATGACTACTCATGGGAGGATTGGAAGAAATTGATTAAAGAACAATTTGGTGGCTCCAAGTTCAGAATGGCTCAACAAAGGCAGTATGAGGAAACTAAATATAGCTCTTCTACAGATAAACCTATTGAGTACTTAATGAAACTTGTAAAAATCTTAAGAGAAATGGACCCAAATATGGAGTTTGATTTATTGAAGGACAGGATCCTTTTTAAATTACCAATGTCTCTGAGAGACTTGATAGTGGCTAGGACTGAGTTCTCCAAAGAACCATCTTCTTTCATTAATACTTGCAATATGATCCTTCTTAACAACAAGTATGATGCCAGTAGATTCATTCCTAGGACCCCTTTGGAGAAACCCTCCACTTACCAACAGAAACCTCTGGAAAAGGTTGGTAAACCTTCTGCCCCTGTTGCACCAAAAAAGTATGCAACAAACACTTGCTTCAAATGCAACAAGCCTTGGCAGAAAGGCCATGTTTGTGACAAGAAGATAAATCTTGTAGAAAAAACAGAGGAGCATGCTGATGACACAGTGGCACTGGATGATACATCAAGTGATTGTGCCAGCAATATTTCATATGAATCCCAACAAGAAATCTTGATTCTGGAAGAGGATATTCATTATTTAAATACTATTGATATTGATAATAATGCTTTATCTACAGTTGAGGATTATGAGATCGTAAAGAACATTGAGGATAACTCAATTGTTATTGCCCATCTCAAGGCACCAGTCTTGATTAATGGAACCAGCATTGAAGTTGTTCTGGATTCTGGAGCTGGAGGAAGTGTAGTTTCTGAAAGAGCACTTGCTTCAGTGGATCAAGACTATAAATCAAAACTGATGCCTATCATTTCTGAAAATTGGAGAGGGTATGGCTCTGTTTTGTCCCCCATTGGTAAATACAAAGCCACAGTGTTTTTTAAATATAAACATGGTTTTGTAAGAGGTATTTGTGACTCTGTTGTCATGAAGAATGATAACTTAAGCAATTGGTTTATTGTAGGGAATGATATTTTAACCAAGTATGGCATAAAATTGGATCCCTCAAACCAATGTTTCACAATGGGGATGAATGGGAAGATAAAATTTAAGATTTCCTCCCCTAAAAAATTATTGAAAACAGAATTGAACACTTGTAATTCTGTAGTTCAATGTAAAGGAAGATCTACAAAAGAGATGCATGCCCTTTTGTCTGAAATTGACAATGCCTCTTTTGGAGAAAAACTTTCTGGTGAGGATAAAGATTCCATCATTAACTTGATAAAGTCTTTTCCTATGGCCTTTGCTCATGGGTCACATGAACTGGGATTAGTTAAAGAGGAAATGAAACTTTTATTTTCTTGCCAATTAACTGATATACCACCTAGTTTAAAGAAGAAGCCTTATCCTGCTTCTCCCACAAAGAGAAAAGATATTGAAGACAATATCTCTACCCTTTTAAAAATGAATATTATTGAAAAGGTAGTTGAAACACCTAAATATTGTGTTATCTCACCTGTCCTAATTTCTTATGAGAAAGATAAAGCCAGGCTATGTGGTGATTATAGAGCACTAAGTACTTATACTGTTGATGATATCTACCCTTTACCTAGAATTAGCTTTATACATGCTACATTACAGGGTGCTAAATATATCAGCTGTTTGGATGGTAACAAAGGATATCACCAGGTACCTTTTGAGAAACATTCTCAGAACTTTCTCATGATTGCCACTCATATGGGTATTTATAAGTATATTAGGATGCCATTTGGCCCTAAAAATGCCCCTTCAGTTTCCCAAAAAGTCATGGATAACACATTCCATCATCAGATAATTGAAGGATGGCTGATGATTTATATTGATGATATCATTATATTCTCAAAAACATTTGACGACCATCTTAACCACCTGTGTAAAGTATTCCAGAAAATGGATGAAATAAATATGACACTTGCTTTGAAAAAATGTAAATTTGGTTTCCATTCTTTAAAAGTTCTTGGTCATGTTGTTTCAGGCTTACAGATATGTGTTGACCAGAACAAAGTGGCAGCCATACAACAGGTGAAGGCTCCTACTACAGTTAGAGAGCTCCAAAGTTTTTTGTGAATGTGTGGATACTATAGACAGTATATTAAAAATTACCAATTCATAGCTTTACCCCTTACCCAATTAACTAGAAAGGATGTTCCTTTTGTCTGGAATAGTGAAAGACAAAGAGCATTTGACACTATGAAACACTGTTTGATGTCAGCACCAATTCTTTCTTTACCTGACTTTAATCAACCATTTGTTTTGTACACTGATGCCAGTTTCATTGGTCTTGGTGCTGCCCTCCATCAAAAACAAGTGATAAATGATAAAGTTTCAGAAGTAGTAATTTGTTATATTTCAAGAACCTTGAGAAATAGTGAATTTAAATATGGTGCTACTCAATTAGAATGTTTAGCTGTAGTGTGGGCTCTAGAAAAGCTTCATTATTACCTAGATGACCAGAAATTTGAACTTGTCACTGACTGAAGTGCAGTTAAATCCCTTTTAAACTTGAAAAGACCAAACAGACATATGTTCAGATGGCAGTTGGCTGTTCAAGAATACAGAGGTAGAAGGACAATTATTCATAGGGCTGGTATTGTTCACTCAAATGTGGATATGTTATCTAGGTTACCTTTACCAAATAATGACTCTAATCACGCTTATGATCCTGAGGATGAAATTATTCATATACATGGGATATATGTGGTTGATATGGAGGAAGAGCTATTGCAGCTTATTCTGAATTCATATGATAAGGACACTGACTTGAAAAAGTTATGTACCATATTAAATGATCCAAAGAATGCTTCAATACAAGAATTAATTAAATCCCTTCCACCAAAGTACCAGAAGGCTTTGGAAAAAGGTAAATTTTCAATTGATGAAGGATACCTATATTATAGGAGAAAGTTGAGTAATGTTATTGTTTTTCCTCCTTCTATGAAAGAAATCATCTTGAAAATTTGTCATGATGACATATTAGCTGGACATTTTGATCTTGAAAAACAATGATCAAAATTATGAACACTGCTTGGTGGGTTAATATGTCTGAAGACACAAAATTATATGTTGAGTCCTGTGATTCTTGTCAAAAATCAAAAAGATTAGCTGGTAAAAGAGCAGGATTAATGCAACATATTGAACCTCCTGATGCACCATGGCAGATTATAAACATGGATTATGTAACAGGATTACCTTATGCTGGTAAAGACAGATCTAACTCTTGTTGGGTTATTGTGGGCAGATTCACAAAAATGTGTAAATTTATCTCTACCCACAAGAATGTTTCCACTAAAGAATTAGCTTTCTTATGGTGGTCTCATATGTTTAATACTGCTGGTTTTCCTAAAGCCATAATCTCTGACAGAGACCCTAAATTTACTTCTGAATTTTGGATGTCTCTGATGGATGTTTGTGGTTGTGATCTGAAACTTTCTACTGCCCACCATACACAGACTGATGGTTTAGCTGAAAGAATGATTCAGACTTTATAGGACATGATTAGAAGGTATTGTGCCTTTTGCCTTGAGTATAATGATAATGACAGTTTCACTCATGATTGGGTTACCTTACTTCCTGGGTTGGAATTTGCTTATAATAGCACTGTTCATTCTGCTACTCAAAGAAAGTCTTTTGAGATCTGGCTTGGATATTTTCCAAATACTCCTGCCCAAATTCTCAATAACAAAATACCTAAATTGGATATACATCCTGGTGTAAAATCTTTTCTTCAAATGCAACAACTATTCAGAAATCATGCTCAACAATGTATTGAAAAATCATTTGAATATGAGAAGAAGAGATGGGACAAATCCCATAAAGAATACACTTTTAAAAAGGGTGATGAAGTGTTGATTTCTACAGTCCACTTCAACTTACAAGGTAATAACAAATTGAAAGATCCATTTGTTGGTCCATTTTTTGTCAGAAGAATGATTGGAAATAATGCAGTTGAGGTTATATTGTATTCTCCATATGACAGAAAACATCCTGTTTTTCCAATATCTCTTTTGAAACCTTACACATCCAATAGTGATTTATTTCGAAAAAGGAGGGCAAGACCAAAGAAAACCCCAAATGAAATCACTGAAACAGCAGAAATTGAAAAAATTCTAAATGATAGAATAGTCACTGCTGAAAAAGGTACAGAATACTTATTGAGATTCTAGAATAAATCATCTGAAAATGATTCTTGGATATCTGGGAAGGAGATATCTAATCTTCCTACTCTACTAAAAAAGTATAAAAAGAAAAAATCATAGCATTTTTTTTATTGTTTTTTTAGAGTGAGGGAGTGTCAGCCAGGCTAATAGACTTAACCGTTAAAATAATTAATTATTTTACTGAGTTGAAGCCACACCCCTTCTTCTTACTAACAATTAATTATATACTTAAGTATTACTTACAATTAACTAGTTAAGTACAATAAGTAGTATAATTAATTAGTTTAAATAAAATGTCCCTTAAAATTTTACTCCCTAACACCGTGCTGAATGGTATAAGTCAATGGGAATAGAATTTAATAATAAATATATAACAAAAACTTTAAAACAATTATATTACCTCAGTGAGAGATCTGGAATCCCGTGAAAGTAATATAATTAATTAATTATTGTGTAATTAATTGTGACAGTCCAAGCAACTCAAACTTTATTGCTAATAAATTTGATGCCCTTGTTGACGTACCAGTTTATTTAATTCTTATGTCATATATGTACTCCTTTCAGTCATTTTTTTTCTCACATTCTTACAATATATGGTGTAAACTCCGTATATTTTATTCCCTCATTTTTTGCCTATAAAAGGCCTCTTACTTTGTGCTTTTCAGATCATTCATTCATCACTTACTTTACTATTACAATTACAATACAACAATTATTTCTTTATTTTATAACTTTAGTATTTACAACAGCGTAATTCTAATCTATAATATATACTAATATTTTAAAACTACCTCTTATATTTGAGTAAATTAATCAAATTGATTTAGAAATACGTACCTTTTTGTTGAGAGACCATTAAAACCCTTAAATACCCTGTGAAAACCTCAAATAAACTTCTAGACCCAAAAGGACCCCTTGACAAAACCCCTTAAAATCCTTGTAGGATCCTTGAATAAATCTTCTAGACCAAAAGACCCCCTTGACAATTGGAGGCCTTCCCGAATAGTCGACGGCACATCGTTAATTGAGGCAGGATATCCAAGGGACAATCGCCATCAAGGTACCTGTAAGGACGAGTGAACGACGAAACGACAAATGTCATATATCACGTGACAAAAATTTTTGCTGCAAACGGGATTCGAGCCAGACTCCAAAATTTAGGTTCATATACTGTCTAAACGTCATATATTTTGTGGTAATTATTAAAATTACTATTTGTGGGTCACTTTTCACTCTTCATTCTCTACGTATTTCCTTTTACTCAGCACTCTGTAAGTGGAATTAATTTGCTCATTAAACAGGGGGAGGTGTCTGGTAACTTTGAATTATTTTTTATTAATTATTTTTTTTATTTTTCCTAGTTGAAAATAATAGAGCAATTGTGTTCTTAGTCCTAGAAGTAATAAAAATTATATTTCAAATTTAACTATTATAATTTTCAGTTGACTTTTGTCCTGATAAATTAAATTTTATTTGTTCCAGTTGACAAATTGTCCTGACAATAAAATTTTTATATAATTAATAAAATTAATATTTAATTATTTCAGTTGACATTAAGTCCTAGCAATTAATTATTTTTTTCAGTTGATTTAAAATCCCGATAAATAATTATCATAAAAATGTTAATAAAAAATTTAAATTTATTTCTTCAGTTGATTATTATATCCTGGTTTTAAATTGTTTTGAATTAATAAATTGATTTTTATTTTAGTTGATTTTATCCTGAAAATTTTATTTTATTTTTTTTCTTTTAAATAAAAAGTAAAAATATAAACTAATTCATCTTATTTTCTCCCTATATCATTGCAGTAAAAATTAGAAATGACTGATCAAGGTATCTCTGCTGCACGTGAAGAGATAATTTGATTTTATTGATTATGATGAGGCTACTTCTGTGAGTTCCCATTTAACTAGAAAATTATATAAAATTAATCAATCATTGCCCCAATCAGGAGGTATAGATGGAGGAAGTGGAAATTCTGGTGGAAACAACTCAGGAACAGAAACCTATAATGAACCCCCCAGAAGGACTTACAAAAGGCTTCAAAATAAAAAAGATGCCATTACCTCAACAAGTAAAGAACCTGTCAACACACATCAAGGAATTAAGGACAGAAAACTTGAAATTGAGGTCAAGAGTAGATGCTCTAGAAGAAAAGGTAAGAAATATAGATGTTTTTCATCAAGAGAAGAGGAGAACTACTCCCCCCAGGGATCTTCATCAATCTGCTCCCCAGCAGACAGTGAAAGTAGAAGTATCCAAGTGGCAGTGGGATTGGCTGAAAACTCAATGGGATTACCTGTCTCAAAATCAACAGACGCCCCAAGCAGGTCCATCAAGGCACAGCCAAGTCAACCCCACACCTCCTCACCCCTATCAAGGAGGAATAAGAAGAAAAAACAATATGATCTTGCCCAGAAAACCTAGGTAAGCCCCTCTATTAATTCTCAAGTACCATTTCTTGTAACTAATTCAGTTCCCTCAGGTAATTCTGGAAGAGGAGATGAGACTGTGAGACCTGTAGAGGCTGAGAACAGTAGACAAATTGCTCAAATTTCAAATGTATCTAATCCATAAGTTCTAATTGCTACTTCAATGATAAATCCTGATATGGCTGTTACTGATGAAACACTTGAACCTGAGTTTTATGAGATGCTGGAAAGTTACTCTGTTTTCTTATTAAAAAACACTCCAGATATAGCAAACATTGAAGATGAATATTTGAGAGATATTATTGCTAAACAAAATCATACAATGAACAACATGCAACTGACTCAGAAATATAATAGTTTGTTAACTGAACAGGGTTATCAAGCATTAAGAAGTGAATCACAGAGAGTTTTTGATGAATTGTTTCATTACAAAGCAACCCATGAAAAGAAAGTTGCTATATGGTAAAATATCAAAAATGATTTGTCTAAACTGAAATATACTGTATCTGCCTGTTGCCAGGAGGTGGAGATAGACAAGATGAATCTGAAAAGATTGAATGACCAATTTTCATCTTTTCAAAATGAAAATAAGTTATCTTTTGCAACAATCAATGAGATTTTATCTAGTCTTCCAAGATTGAAACCAGACTAACAACCATTGAGGAGAAATTGAACTCATTGTTTATTGATCAAAAGTTTTCTGGAATTTCTTTGAAGGAACAAGTAGTACAGGATGCTACAGAGTTACCTGTGGCTAGTTCATCTAAAAATAAATTAGTTCCAGAAATACATGTTGATACCCCTGAGTTTCCATTAAAAATTGATGATGCACCAGGACCTTCAACAGAAGGATTAAACAATGAGATTACTGCACAACTAGAGAAGTTACAGCTGCTCCTTACTCAGAAACAAGCTGTTACTAAGTAAACTCCTTCAAATCAAAATAATTGGCCAAAACTTGACCAGTACCCAACATTTGATGGTGATTCTTCTTCTGATTGGCAGCAATTTATTTGCAGAATTGACAACTTTAAAAATTCTTACAAACTCCCAGATGAGGAAATTGTGTCTAAGTTAATTTCTTTGTTTACCAATGTTGCCCTAATGTGGTATGAATCTGTTCTCCTTGATAGGAATGACTATTCATGGGAAGATTGGAAAAAATTGATTGAGGCACAATTTGGTGGCTCCAAGTTCAGGATGGCTCAAGAAAGGCAGTATGAGGAAACTAAATATAGCTCTTCTACTGATATACCTATTGAGTTCTTAATGAAACTTTTAAAAATCTTGAGGGCAATGGACCCAAATATGGAGTTTGAGTTATGGAAGGACAGGATCCTTTATAAATTACCAATGTCTCTGAGAGACTTGATAGTGGCTAGGACTGAGTTCTCCAGAGAACACTCTTCTTTCATTAATACTTGCAATGAGATACTTCTAAACAACAAGTATGATGCCAGAAGATTCATTCCTAGGACCCCTTTGGAGAAATCCTCCACTTACCAACAGAAACCTCTGGAAAAGGTTGGTAAACCTTCTGTCCCTGTTACACCAAAAAAGTATGAAACAAACACTTGCTTCAAGTGCAACAAGCCTTGGCAGAAAGGACATGTTTGTGACAAGAAGATAAATCTTATAGAGCAAACAGAGTATCATGCTGATGACACAGTAGCACTGGATGATACATCAAGTGATTGTGCCAGCAATATTTCATATGAATCTCAACAAGAAATCTTGATGCTGGAAGAGGATATTCATTATTTAAATACTATTGATATTGACAATAATGCTTTATCTACAGTTGAAGATTCTGAGATCATAAAGAACATTGAGGATAGCTCAATTGTTATTGCCCCTCTCAAGGCACCAGTCTTGATTAATGGAACCAGCATTGAAGTTGTTCTGGATTCTGGAGCTGGAGGAAGTGTAGTATCTGAAAGAGCACTTGCTTCAGTGGATCAAGACTATAAATCAAAACTGATGCCTATCATTTCTGAAAATTGGAGAGGGTATGGATCTGTTTTGTCCCCCATTGGTAAATACAAAGCCACAGTGTTTTTTAATATAACCACAGGTTTTTAAGAGCTATTTGTGATTTTTTTGTCATGAAAAATGGTAACTTAAGCAATTGGTTTATTGTAGGGAATGATATTTTAACCAAGTATGGCATAAAATTGGATCCCTTAAACCAATGTTTCACAATGGGGATGAATGGGAAGAGAAAATTTAAGATTTCTTCCTCCAAAAAATTATTAAAACCATAATTGAACACATGTAATTCTGTAGTTCAATATAAAGGAAGATCTTCAAAAGAAATGCATGCCCTCATGTCTGAGATTTACAATGCCTCTTTTGGAGAACAAATTTCTGGTGAGGATAAAGATTCCATCATTAACTTGATAAAGTCTTTTCATATGGCCTTTGCTCATGGGTCACATGAACTGGGATTAGTTAAAGAGGAAATGAAACTTTCATTGTCTTGCCCATTAACTGATATACCACCCAGTTTAAAGAAGAAGCCTTATCCTGCTTCTCCCACAAAGAGAAAAGATATTGAAGACAATATTTCTACCCTTTTAAAAATTAATATTATTGAAAAGGTAGTTGAAACACCTAAATATTGTGTTATCTCACCTGTCCTAATTTCTTATGAGAAAGATAAAGCCAGTTTATGTGGTGATTATAGAGCACTAAATACTTATACAGTTGATGATATCTATCCTTTGCCTAGGATTAGCTCTATACATGCTACCTTACAGGGTGCTAAATATATCAGCTGTTTGGATGGTAATAAAGGATATCACCAGGTACCTGTTGAGAAAAATTCTCAGAATTTTCTGATGATTGCTACTCATATGGGTATTTATAAGTATGTTATGATGCCATTTGGCCCTAAAAATGCCCCTTCAGCTTTTAAAAAAGTCATGGATAACACATTCCATCAGGAGATAATTGAAGGATGGCTGATGGTTTATATTGATGATATCATTATATTCTCAAAAACATTTGATGACCATCTTAACCACCTGTGTAAAGTATTCCAGAGAATGGATGAAATAAATATGACACTTGCTTTGAAGAAATGTAAATTTGGGTTTCATTCTTTAAAAGTTCTTGGTCATGTTGTTTCAGGCTTACAGATATGTGTTGACCAAAACAAAGTGGCAGCCATACAATAGGTGAAGGCTCCTAATACAGTTAGAGAGCTACAGAGTTTTTTGGGAATGTGTGGATACTATAGACAGTATATTAAAAATTACAAAATCATAGCTTTACCCCTTACCCAATTAACTAGAAAGGATGTTACTTTTGTCTGGTATAGTGAAAGACAAAGAGCCTTTGACACTATGAAACACTGTTTGATGTCAGCACCTATTCTTGCTTTACCTGACTATAATCAGCCATTTGTTTTATATACTGATGCCAGTTTTATTGGTCTGGGTGCTTCCCTCCATCAAAAACAAGTGATAAATGATAAAGTATCAGAAGTAGTAATTTGTTATATTTCAAGAACCTTGAGAAATAGTGAATTTAAATATGGTGCTACTCAATTGGAATTTTTAGCTGTAGTGTGGGCTCTAGAAAAGCTACATTATTACCTAGATGACCAGAAATTTGAACTTGCCACTGACTGCATTGCAGTTAAATCCCTTTTTACTTTAAAAACACCTAACAGACATATGTTCAGATGGCAGTTAGCTGTTCAAGAGTACAGAGGGAGAATGACAATTATTCATAGAGCTGGTACTGTTCACTCAAATATGGATATGTTATCAATGTTAAATTTACCAAATGATGACTCTATCCTGCTTATGATCCTGACGATGAAATTATTCATATTCATGGGATATATGTGGTTGTAATGGAGGAAGAGCTATTACAGCTTATTCTGGATTCATATGATAAGGACTCTGACTTAAAAAAGTTATGCACCATATTAAATGATCCAAAGAATGCTTCAATACAAGCAGTAATCAAAACCCTTCCACCAAAGTACCAAAAAGCTTTGGAAAAAGGTAAATTTTCAATTGATGAAGGATATCTATATTATAGAAGAAAGTTGAGTAGTGTCATTGTTATTCCTCCTTCTATGAAAGAAATCATCTTGAAAATTTGTCATGATGACATATTAGCTGGACATTTTAATCTTGAAAAAACAATGATCAGAATTAAAAACACTGCTTGGTGGGTTAGTATGTCTGAAGACACAAAATTATATGTTGAATCTTGTGATTCTTGCCAAAAATTAAAAAGATTGACGGGTAAAAGAGCTGGATTAATGCAACATATTGAACCTCCTGATGCACCATGGAAAATAATAAATATGGATTTTGTAACAGGATTACCTATTGCTGGAAAAGACAGTTATAACTCTTGTTGGGGTATTGTGGACAGATTCACAAAAATGTGTAAATTTATCCCTACTCACAAGGATGTTTCCACTAAAGAATTAGCTTTCTTATGGTGGTCTCATATATTTAATACTGCTGGTTTTCCTAAAGCCATAATCTCTGACAGGGACCCTAAATTTACTTCTGAATTTTGGATGTCTCTGATGGATATTTGTGGTTGTGATCTGAAACTTTCTACTGCCCATCACCCACAGACTTATGGCTTAGCTGAAAGAATGATTCAGACTCTATAGGACATGATAAGAAGGTATTGTGCCTTTGGCCTTGAGTATAAAGATAATGACAGATTCACTCATGATTGGGTTACTTTACTTCCTGGGTTGGAATTTGCTTATAATAGCACTGTTCATTCTGTTACTCAAAGAAAGCCTTTTGAGCTTTGGCTTGGATATGTTCCACATACTCCTGCCCAAATTCTCAATAACAAAATACCAAAATTAGATATACATCCTGGTGTAAATTCTTTTCTTCAAATGAAACAACTTTGCAGAAATCATGCTCAAAAATGTATTGAAAAATCATTTGAATATGAGAAGAAGAGATGGGAAAAATTCTATAAAGAAAACACTTTTTAAAAGGGTGATGAAGTGTTCATTTCTACAGTCCACTTCAATTTACAAGGTAAAACAAATTGAAAGACCCATTTGTTGGTCCATTTGTTGTCAGAAGAATGATTGGAGAAAATGCAGTTGAGGTTATTTTGTATTCTCCATATGACAAAAAACATCCTGTTTTTCCAATATCTCTTCTGAAACCTTACACATCGAATAGTGATTTATTTTCAAAAAGGAGGGGAAGACCAAAGAAAACCCAAAGGAAATCACTGAAACAGCAGAAATTGAAAAAATTCTGAATGACAGAATATTCACTGCTGAAAAAGGTACAGAATACTTATTGAGATTCTAGAATAAATCATCTGAATATGATTCTTGGATACCTGGGAAGGTGATATCTAATCTTCCTACTCTACTAAATAAGTATAAAAAGAAAAATCATAGCATATTTTTTTATTGTTTTTTTAGAGTTAGGGAGTGTCAGCCAGGCTACTAGACTTACCCAGTAAAATAATTGATTATCTTACTGAGGTGAAGCCATGCCTTTTAAATCCTTATTAATAATTAATTATTTATTAACTACTTATGTATTACTTGCAACTAACTAGCTAAGTACACTAAGTAATGTAGATAATTAATAAAAATAAGTACTTGTCCAATACATATTTTACTCCCTAACACCGTGCTCAATAATACAGGTGAGAGGGAATAAAATTAGTACTAAAATATAATAAAATCTAAAAATAATTCAAATTCCTTTATTAATAAATTTAAAATTCTGTTGAATCTACATATTAAATCAAATATTTTGTATTTAATGTGATGGACCAAGGGATTCAGAGTTTTATTTCAAATAAAATAAATACTTTTTATTTACGCACTATTTAGTATTACTTTTTCTATTTCACATACTCTCTTTAATTAAGTTTTTTCCTCTCACACTCTTTTACTAGGGGATGGTAATTCCGTGTTTAATTTTCTCACATTTTGCCTATAAAAGTCCCTTTTTGTACTTTTTGATCATTCCTTACTTACTCACAAACTTTTATAACACATCAACTAAATCAAATTTATTACTATTATTTATAAATATTAGTACTTACATCACCGTAATTCTAAGATATAAATTATAATAATCTTTAAAATTACCTCTTATACTTTGAGTAAAGAAAATCAAAAAGATTAAGAAATACGTCACTTATTTTTGAGAGTCCATTAAGCCCCTTAAAATCCTTGTAGAATCCTCGAATAAATCTTCTAGACCAAAAGACCCCCTTGACAAAAACTCTTACTTTTTAACTGAGTAAAACAAAAGAAAATTTTCTACATATACAAATATTGAAATGTAGAGTTTTTCCCTACCCTTCATTGCTGTTGGACTGCTGAAAAAAAACTTTTAGACCAAGAGACTACTCAGACAACTGAGGCATCTCAAAATTGTCACCAACCCATTGATATCTTGATTCAGACAACTGTAGGACCATTGAATCCAGCACCTATAGCAATTTTTGGATGAACACTGTACAACAAATGACAAACTTCAAAAACACCTGGCTGTAAGTTTTGCCACAACTGGGATTCAAATCTTGCTCCAAATTTAAGGTTTATATAGACGTAATGGTCCTATAATTTTGTAGTGACTATAGTGGATACTACCTGTAGGTCTCACTCTGCATATTTCATATTACACATATATCTTTTTTAATCTACACTCTGTAGTTGGCATTTAGTTGCTCAAATTACAAGGTGAGGTGTCAGGTATATATATATATATTTTCCTAGTATACCAAGATAGAGAAGAATTGTTCTTATTCATAGAAGTAATTGAATTTAAACTATTTAATTAAAAGATTTTATTAAATAATTATTTCAGTTGACTTTTGGTCCTGGTAGAAAAAAAAGAACAGGATATAAATTAATTATTTGATTAAAAATTATATTAATTAACTAATTATTTCAGTTGACTATTGGTCCTGACAATTAATAAATTATTTAATGATTTCAGTTTAATATTAGTCCAGGTAATTAATAATAAATTATAATATTTTTAATATTTTTGTCACTTGTTTTTTTTAACAATAAAGAATAAAAACTGACAAAAATATGAATATTTTTTTTTCAGCTCAAGTTATACAAACAATGTGTCAGGCTGATATCAAGTGAAAAGACATGAACTAGCTTGAATGGTCAGTGTCTAGAAGAGTCAAATGGTCCTATATGAATACTGTAGTACAAATCCAATAAGCATTAAAATATAACTCAATATAAGGGTCTCAGTAATATAAATCTCACTAATTATATATGTGGCTTACAATCTTATAGTTGGTAGAAAAATAGATTTAATAATTCAGATACTATTCAAAGACTTTATAAGTTCTATTGATATGCATTGTAATTGGATTGGTTATATATTTGATTGTAATGATAAAGAATGTAGAAAACAAGACCCAAAACCTCCTCCTTTTATACACAATAACTTCCCCAATGAACCCCTTGATTTACCAGTCCTCTACACAGTTATGAAGCCTCAATCAAACTAATAGACATGCCCATCAACATCCAAATTGACCCATAGCATAATTAGAATAATATCACCTGCCAAAATCCTGTATTAATGGGGCTAATCCATCAAAATTAAAGAATAAGTAAAAAAGAGAGTATATGTGTATTATAAATTAAAATAAAAGACAAAAAAAGAGAAAATTATAGCTAATAAATGCTTAATAATAAGGTTGATTAACAATTGAAATGATGGGGCTAATCTTGACATTATACTACGTGAAATTCCCATTCAAAAATGACCAAAATTGACTGGGAAACCAACTAGAAACCCAAAAAAGGGTGTGAGATGTGGTGTAACTACATGCAGTCCTTGTCAGGCACTTGCATGGGTAAATCCTTGACTACTTTTAGGCAAATTAAAGCGTGGTAGTGAAATAAGGCACCAAGATTGAGATAATTAATGAAATTAGTGCATATAAAGAGGGTCAATGCATTATTAATTAAGCTAGGACACTAAATAAGCGCCTCTTGCCTATTTTAGTGTGTTTCCCCACAGTGGGAATAGAATGTGGGGTAATTATAGTGTGAAATAGCTAAATTTTCTAAAAATGAAGCTATTCAAACGGGAAAAATGCAGGTAGTATGTGGCCAGTACACAGAAGCCATTTCTGGCATAAAAAACACCAAATTTGAAAAGTGTTATTTTTATGCATTTAAGTAGCCAAATCAATAGTCCTAAATGAGACAAATTGAACTGTCAAAGCAAATTTTTTATATTCTTAAATTTATAGCGCATATAATCAACTATTAAGTGAAATAAAGCGCTTTTCTTGTTTTTTGCATAAAACAATGAAAATAACAGCTTTAAGTGTACTTAAAAATTATGCAGCCCTATAATTAAGGTTCTTAAGGTTACCCTAGCATATTCAAACTTAATATTAAGTACATAAGACTTATAAAAGTTGGATATATGCGTGTATATAAGGTGTTATAATGGCATATTTTGTATATTATCATAATTTTACTTATGTATACTGTTTGTGTACTGTAATTTATTGTTCCCATGTATAGTTCATGTGTTTAACATAGCTTATAAGTACTTTTTACTCAGTCCTGGATATATACAGGCTGACACTCGCCCACCCAAAAAAACCAATAAAAAATGATAAGTTATTTATTTTATTTATATATTTGTTAATTTTAAGACATTCAGATTAATTCTGTAGCATTAAAGATTATTCTTTAAAGAAATAAAACATAATAAAATATTATGAGTACTGGTTTTTAACCCCTAAGCTGGTTGAACAGAAATTTATTTCTGTTTAAATTTTTTAAGAAGGGTGGATAAATTAGAAATTTCTCTTTCAGGTATCCATTTATCAAATTCATTTGATTTCCCTTTAAATATTAATAAATACTCAGTTCCTTTTTCACTAGTAAGGATTTTTTTCTTTATTATTTTTTCAATCTCTGCTTTTTCAACAATTTCATCAGGTTGCTTTTTAGGCCTTCCCCTTCTTTTTGGAAATAAGTCAGGATCATTTGCATGGTAAGGTTTCCATAATGAGATAGGGAAAACTGGATGTTTCCTATCATATGGGGCATATAATATGACTTCCACTGCATTATTACCAAACATTTTGCTTACTACAAAAGGTCCTGCAAAGGGGTCCTTTAATTTAACATTAACTTGTAAGTTAAAATGTAGTGTTGATATTAGGACTTCATCTCCTTTTTTGAATTCAAATTCTTTATGAGATTTATCCCACCTTTTCTTTTCATATTCAAATGCTTTTTGGATGCATTTTTCTGCATGATTTCTACACATTTCTTGCATATGAATAAAGGATTTAGTACCAGGGTGTATATCTAGCCTTGGAAATTTATTTAAATGATTTACTGGGGTCTTTGGTACGTATCCCAGCCAGAGTTCAAATGGTTTCTTCTCTGTTACAGAATGAGTTGTGCTGTTATAAGCAAATTCAAGGCCAGGAATTAATGTTACCCAGTCATGTGTGAATTTCTCATTGTCTTTGTATTCTAATCCAAAGGCACAATATCTTCTGATAATGTCTTCTAGAGTTTGTATCATTCTCTCAGCCAGCCCATCAGTTTGTGGATGGTGTGCTGTAGACAATTTCAATTGGCAACCTGATACTTCCATCAAAGATGTCCAGAACTCTGAGGTGAATTTAGGGTCTCTGTAACAGATTATGGCTTTGGGGAACCCAGCAGTATTCATCATCTGAGTCCACCATAGTAATTCCAAGTCTTTTGCAGATACCTCTTTATGGGTAGGGATAAATTTATACATTTTTGTTAATCTATCTACTATTACCCAGCAAGAATTGAAACTTTCTTTTCCTGCTAATGGCAAGCCAGTTATAAAATCCATGTTTATAATTTCTCATGGAGCTTTTGGCTGCTCTTTTATTGTAAAAACCCTGCTCTCTTCCCAGTTAATCTTTTAGATTTCTGACAAGAGTCACATGTTTCATTGTATTTTTGTACATCTTCTTTCATGTTTATCCACCAGGCTTTATTTTTAACTCTGGTTAATGTTTTGTTAAAATCAAAATGACCAGCTAAGATTTCATCATGACAAGTACTCAACATTAACTCTTTCATGGAATGTGGTATTACTATTACATTATTTAGCTTTTTCCTGTAATATATATATCCATCTTCAATTGACAGTTTACCTTTTCCCAACACATTTTTATACTTTGGAGGCAATGTTTTAATTAATGCACTCATGGAGGCATTAGTTGGATCATTTAGAATGGTAGATAGTTTAGTCAAATCTTTATCAGATGAATAATTTTCCAATATAGTTTGCATAAATTCTTCCTCTAAATCCACTATATAAATCCCAAATATATGTATAACTTCATTTTCAGTTACATAAGCTGGGTTATCAGCATCATTTAGCAAAGGCCTTCTGGATAATAAATCCACATTAGAATGCTATTTTCCTGGTCTGTGAGTAATTTTCATTCTTCCTCTGTACTCTTGTACAGCTAGTTTTCATCTAAACATGTGCCTATTAGGTTTTTTTATGTTTAGTAATGATTTTACTGCACTGCAATCTGTTATTAATTCAAACTTCTGGTCTTCCAGATAGTAATGAAGTTTCTCCAAGGCTCACACAACATCTAAACATTCCAGCTGGGTGGCACCATACCTTAATTCTGTCTTTCTTAAGGTTCTGGATATATAACAGATAACTACTTCAGATAATTTTCCATTTATTATCTGTTTCTGCTTTAAAGCAGAACCTAACCCTGTGAAGCTTGCAACAGTGTACAAGATAAAAGGTAGGGTGAAATCTGGCAGTTTCAATATTGGAGCTGACATTAAACATTCCTTCAATTCACCAAAGGTGTGTTGTCTTTCATTATTCCAAATGAAAGCCTCATTTTCCTCTTTAATCACCACAGGAAATCAGGGGGTGAACTGCTAGCAGTTCCCTCTTTTTAAAACTTTCAGGAAGAGGTTGGGAAATAGTTGGGGAAATTTTTTGAAAGAATTAGGAAACTGATTTTAAATTATATGAAAAAATTTTGAAAAAAAAGTTGGCCCTAAATTGAGCCTCAATTTATCCCTTCTTGAGCAGAGCTTTGGATTTAAGTTGAGCATCAGTTAGAACAAATTTGAGCAATGGTTGAGCCACAACACTTAACATACCATAATATTCAATTTTATATATAGATCCATTTAATGTTGGGAGGTCAGGTTTGATATTAGTAGAAATATCTTAAATGACACATAGTATACTAGGTCTGGAATATTATTTCAATTATCAATTTTATTTCCACAAATATATAAAAAAGAATACTATTTAAGTCCTTTTTAAAAATTTTATTAATAAAAATATAACTCTGTAAAAATATTTGCACATAATTCAAAATTTTCTAGACAAAAGTTGATATTGAGCCCTTATCAATAGAAATTTCTCATTGTTCCTTGGAATAAAAAAGTATAAGACAATGTTCAAAAAATTTAATGTAGGAGAAAATATATATATATATATTATAAGGGGAAAAAATAGTAATGTATTTTTTTAAAAATTTACACCATTAAAGAAACTAATTTTAATATATTGGCACAAAAATTAGGCTCTAAAATAATGCACTTTTTTTAATTATTCATCTGTATTTAGTTATTATTAAAATGTGAGTCAACATTAATCATTAACATACATGAAGAATTCAATTTTGAATATTCATCCAATATTATATATATTCTCTACTTTATTCTCTTTCAAAACTTTGCTCTCACCCTCTCTTTCTTTAAACAACCACCATCACCATAAAATTCATTTAATTAAAATGTCAAATTTAAGATGCATTGGACAATTCTCTTTAAATTTTAAACCTATTTTTCCAAAAGAAAGATCTGTATTTAATGAAGTATCCACTCCAGTTATTATGCAACGAGGAAGATCTTTAGTTCATGTTTTTGGATTATTCAAAGAAGGAGAAGCAAAACCTATTGGTGATCTTTCTAACAAGCAGAGCAGCCAAATTGGACAACTACTTGGAGAAATTGGATCTGGATCTCAAATTTTAACTGAGGAAAGGGCTTTAAATCCCCAAATACCTTATTATTTTTGCTCTTACTTGGTTCTACTTTTAAACAGGCAGTATAGAATTTGTGGCCACTTTTTTTGTTTGACTGATTTTATTAGTCAGGCTAAAGAAGTATTTCTAAATGTTCAAATTGATTTGACACCGATTCCACACTACAATCCAACCGTCTTCTTCAATATTACTCATTCTTTTATTCACACAACTTCTGAAATTTCTGGGACAAGGGATAATCAAATGGAAAATCTATCTATACGTGGTATGAAAACAACTCTGAAAACGCATCAGATTCAAGCTATCAATTTTATGATAGACAATGAAAATAACTTATCCAAAAAGTTAGAAAACCTGTGGAGGCATGCAGACAACAGCTGGCTGAGAGTAGTTTTTAATAATTATTATGAACAATTTCTTGAAGAAGAGTTATCCTCTGCAGGAATTGGTTCAATTGTAGCTGATGATATGGGCTTAGGAAAGACCCTCTCAACTCTTGGCCTAATTACTG
Source organism: Hemileia vastatrix (assembly GCA_030280995.1). Classification (NCBI taxonomy): domain Eukaryota; kingdom Fungi; phylum Basidiomycota; class Pucciniomycetes; order Pucciniales; family Zaghouaniaceae; genus Hemileia; species Hemileia vastatrix. The sequence continues at coordinate 14,313,866 of JASXTE010000011.1, forward strand.
CAACTCAAAGTGAAGCCAGACAATTCTGACTCTTGAGTGGTGGACAAGAGAAAGATAGGACATCAGCAAATCTCATCATTTGCCCACTTGCAACATTATCAAACTGGGTCAATGAAATAAGAATTCACTTTGAAGATAATGCACTACCTTTCAAGGTTCTTTATGGGAAGGATTCAAAGAAAATTAATTTTGAGGAGCTTCAGAACCAACTAGTTGTTTTGACTACCTATGAGACAGCAAGTCAATCTTCTTCAAAAAAAACTCCTCAACCTATTCCGCCAGTAACTCATAAACTCATTTGGTACAGAATAGTTTTAGATGAGGCTCAGTAAGCATTCATTTGAATTACTAATAATTTTGAACATAATATTATAAAAGCTGATGAAATGTTTAACATAATTTAAAAGTTTAATCAAGAATCCACAGTCGCACAAGAATCAGAATATATTGGCCTTGGAGGCTGAGTATTGACTATGCTTGACAGGGACACCACTTCAGAACCGGACAACTGATCTTCAAAGCCTTATATCATTCCTCAGAATTGAAAGATGGCAAGAAAACTGGATATGGATTAATTTTCTTATGAATGGCTTAAACAGAAGAAGCTCTGGCTCAATAAAATTAATAAATACTCTCATGAATGTCATATGCCTGCAGAGGACTAAAGAAGCAATCTTATCACTTCCTCGACAAACTGAGCAAGGAATATCTGTAGAATTATCAGAACATTGGCACTCAAAACTTACGAAGCTTCAAGAACTTTTTTCTGAGAATTATGGGCCTTCTCAAAACACCAACCTCCCTTGGGGCTCAGCTGAGTTTCTCTGAGAACTGTCAATTTTACTGCAATTTTGTAACCACCCTTTCTACGAAAACCTGGACCAACCTCCAACATTTCTTTTCACATGGAAACATTCAGAAAAGATTATACATCTAATCAGTCATTTAGAAATTTTCTTTAGTGGAGAAAGGGGGATAATTTGTCCCAAGGCTGTTAAATTTTCAGAATATGCAAACTTTTTGGAAATATGAGGAATTCTATTAATTATCTCAATAACTTATTTTTAGCTTAAACAACATTTCAATAATATATCCATTGAAACAGTATAAAAAAGGCTTTAGATGACCATGGAATTAGCTACACAGAGCTTGTAGTAAAGTTGAGCATGAAAAAAAGGGATGAAAATCTGGACAAATTCAAAAATGATGAAAGATGTCAAGTTTTGCTTGGTGCGATCAAGTCTGCAGGAGTTGTAATAGACTTGAGGTTTGCACTAAATGTATATATAATGGTAAGTCAAAGAGTCTTATATTGAAATAAAAAAGGTTGAAAAGAGAATTTTTTTAAAATATTGAAACTGTCAGCCAGGCTACTAGACTTAACCAGTAAAATAATTAATTATTTTACTGAGTTGAAGCCACGCCCCTTCTTCTTACTAATAATTAATTATCTACTTAAGTATTACTTACAATTAACTAGTTAAGTACAATAAGTAGTATAATTAATTAGTGTAAATAAAATGTCCCTTACAATTTTACTCCCTAACACCGTGCTCAATGGTATAAGTCAATGGGAATAGAAGTTAATAATAAAATTATAATAAAAAAACTTTAAAACAATTGTATTACCTCAGTGAGAGATCTGGAATCCCATGAAAGTAATATAATTAATTAATTATTGTGTAATTAACTGTGACAGTCCAAGGAAGTCAAACTTTATTGCTAATAAATTTGATGTCCTTGTTGACGTACCAGTTTATTTAATTCTTGTGTCATATATGTACTCCTTTCAGTCATTCTTTTCCTCACATGCTTACAATATATGGTTTAAATTACATATATTTTATTCCCTCATGTTTTGCCTATAAAAGGCCTCTTACTTTGTGCTTTTCAAATCATTCATTTTATTACTTACATTACTATTACACTCACAACAATACATTTATTCCTATATTTTATAACTTTAGTATTTACAACACCATAATTCTAATCTATAATTTATATTGATATATTAAAACTACCTCTTTTATTTGAGTAAAACAATTATTTTGATTAAGAAATACTTACTATTCTTTGAGAGTTCAATAAAACCCTAAATTTCCCCATATAAACCTCGAACCAAGCTTCTAGACTAAAAGAAACCCTTGACAGAAACAGGAGCCTAATTGGAATCCAGCAGTTGATTGTCTGTATAGAATGGGCCAACAAAATGAAGTTCATGTACTAAAGTATTTTGTAAGGAGAAGTATTGAATTCAGCATTTATAAGATACAAAGAAAAAAGATTGAGCTATCAATGTATGTGAAATTTTCTTTATATAAAGTTGCATCATAGCTAAAAATATTTATCTGCTCTAATTTTTTAAGGTTAAGTGTCCCAAACATTGAAAACGAGGAATATGAGTCTGCTAGATTATTGATTAGGGAATTCATCAATAACTAACATTATAATTTGAAATTTGTTCAAGTATGTAGGAAATGTTTATTGGGGCTTGAAAATTAAGAAGTCTTAATTGTTGGGGATTAAGAGAAGCAAGATATAATGAAGAATAGCAGTCACTTGGCAGACCCCTGGGGACTGGAAAAGAATTAAAGTGAGTCTCAATTGAGGATACCAAATTAAATCTATCATATAATGCGAAGTTCTTAAGTATTTCACCTGAATAAGAGGAAGTTTCTCAGATTTGAATGTGTTTCTGGTCGAGATTTTGTGCAAGTCTTGAGAATTCTTCAAATCTCCATGGCAATAAAATCTGCTTAAAAGAACCTTCATCATCAATTTTGGTGTCTGAGCAACATTTGACGTTTTTGAAAAGATTCTCATAGGTTTCAACACTTGGAAGTTGTTTAAGAAGGTGAGTTCAGTTAAAAGAGTTCTGAAAAAGATTGTCAAATTTATATAAGCTTGTGTAAAAAAAAGATAAAAATATTAGTTCTTACTTTCTTTTTTATTTTATATTTATACTTTCTTATTTTAACTATTTCACGGAAACTATCAGAATCTTTTCCAAGTTGTAATTTATCAGCATAACCTATAAACCAGCGGTGAAGAACACCCATTTGATTTAGGTAGGAAATATGAGTAGAGTCCATTGAATAAGAAACCAAATAATTATTTTCCAAAGCTTTATCCCAGTGCTTAATGATAATTTTTTCCAAAACTTGATTCCACTTGTGAAACCAATCAAGATTCCAAGCAAACATTTTTCCAGGAAAGTTGCATTGATGAAGAAAGTGGATAAAAGCATTGTGGAATATAGCAGGTATTTGTTCAGAAACACGGTAATTTCATTCAGGATATGGCAAATTAATATCAATGTTGAGAGAGCTTATATTGAACAATGAGAACCTATGTAGTTGTTCTTTGGTGGGGTTCAGCTTCCATTCATTAGACTGAGGTGAAATATTCAAAAGCACATGACAGAAATTGTAAATAGACCTGCAAAAATGAGAAGTTGATCAAGGGAGTATCTCATTGAATCTTTTATTAAGTACACGGGTATTAGTAGGTATTTTTCCCTGAGGAAAATAAGAACAACTAGAGCTCATCATATACATTATGAAAAGCAAAATGAACAAAAATATAAAATTTTGAAAGGATATGGCAACAAAAACACTACTATAATAAATTTTTTATTTTGAAAATAATTAATAATGAAGAGTTGAGCGGACGGACAGATGAGCTTTCTCATGAATATCTTTCTCTATAAAATATGGATATCTATGTATGTTCATAATTAATTCAAAACAAAATAACTCAGCTGTAATAGAAAATTATTGCATGATAAACGGGTAGAAATATAATGCAGAATCATTTTGATTTTCCAACTTATTTTGATAATATTTTAATGCAAATAATGACTTTATTTGAGCTTGTTGATTGTGCTGACAAACTTATTTTAAAAATTTATATTAACACCTTATTAGTATGTATATATTTTATTTACCAAGATTACTCGGAAACCATACCAATTTTTCAGAGTTTGGAATAAGCAATTTAATGTAAAAATTATGTTTTTTGGATTCTGGAAGCTTTACTTTGATGACCTCTTAGATTTGAAAATTTTAAAATAATATATTTTGTTGAAAAAATATTTATTTTTCAGACTGTAATTCTATATTGTGAAAAATAAATATTATAAATTTTTTTATATCTTATAGTGATTATTAGTGAAAACCCTTCTGTTACTTGGCAGAATTTTATTAATGCAGGTGATTGTAGAAAAAAAAACGGCAACACTTAAATAACTTTATTATTATAAATTAAATGGTATTATTTTGATTCAAGTTATATCATAGTTTCTCCTATATTTAAAAATGTGATTAATTTGTATTCTCTTATAGTATTATGCTTTGTGCAAAATAAGCTGTTTTATAAACATGTATGCAACATTGAAAAATGTAGCGAGTCTGAAACATTTTGCTGATGCACAGTATGGATACCTACTTAATGCATGGTTTATCTGCATGAAACAAATATTCAAAGAAATCTATGGTAACCAACTTGTTGATAAACTTCTTGAGACGTAAAAATTAGCTTATTTTAGTAAGTGCTTCACAATAAATAAATAGTTTGTTCAATTGCTACCATCCAGTAACATATTTATTATATCCAGAAGTATTAAAATGCCACCATTTTTTTGCATTTGTAAATGTGAAGAGCTTGGATGTTCATCAAGAAAGCATCAGACCTCATTGGGAAGCTTTGAAGTTGGTGTAGCTTTCAAAACATCTCAGTCATACTCCAAACATGAAGAAGAAATAAATCGCAAATCACAGATGGTTGGTACACCCAGCGCTACACCTAACTTAGAATCCAACATCCAAGATCTTGTAAGACATAAATATTTGGTAAATAAAGAGAAATTATGTTTCAATTAATCTCTATTTTTTTCTTTGCTTAGGGGCAGCCTGTTTTGGAAACAATTCAATCTCTACCACGGTCAAACAATTTGAATTTGGAAGAGCTTTATAGCCAAAAGATAATGTGGCAAGCAGCAAAACTTTCTCTTATCCATCATTTAAGCAAAGAAGGTTGTGCTGAATTTTTGCATTATGAAGTCCACAAACTCAAACCTCTTAGTGACATAGGTAAACTAGATGCTAGCACAATCATCAGCCTGATTCCACTTTCTATAGAGACAGTTTTTAGTCGATTGCAACTCAATCCATTATTTGTAACCAAGACATGCTGTGCTAAGTGCTTTGCTCTTTATGAGTATATTCCCAAACACCAACAATCGATCTTATTGTGTACTGAACCTTTTTATTCATCCTCAAAGCGCTATTTGAAAGATTTAGGACAGAGAGAAGAAACTGTCAATTGTGATTAAAGTTAGTATTTGGCTAAGTACAAACAAGAAGAAGCAATCTACCATCCTCGTAAAACATTTCATCAAAACAGTTTGGTTGAATGGCTTTCAGGAAATCTTAAACTAATCAAATTTGAGACGCTGATTGAGAAAAAAAATGATTTTCTAGAAAACATGGAAAGGGATGTGATGAAAGATGTATATGATGGTTTTGTATGGAAAAATTTTCCGGATATTTCTACAACTCAAAATAGAAGTGTTGATGGATAGACAAAAACACAAAATAATTTAATGTTTATTTTATATGTTGACTGGTTTAGGCCGGGTCGCAATTGTATTGGAGGTCATCAGAAATCTGTGGGTAATATCTTGTTGGTGTGTATGAACTTGCCTACAGAAGATCAATAAAAAACTGAAAATCTGTTTTTGTATGCTATTATTCCCGGTCCAACTGAGCCAAAATGTAAACAAATAAATCATCTTCTGAAGCCTCTTGTCAATGAACTAAAGAATCTATGGGATGGCATATTTATTGAAAAAACACCTCACTATCCACAAGGCCGAAAAATAAGGGCTGCATTATTCTCTTTAATAGGAGACATTCCAGCAATGCAAAAGATTGCTGGTTTTTCAAGTCACTCAGCCACTAATTTCTTCTCTGTCTGTCATATTTCAAAAGATGAAATTGGTGAGAATCAAGTCGAAAAATTTTCCTTACATACTCATGAGGATCATATGCACTGGGCAGAGAAGTGGAAAAAGTGTCAGTCACATTGGGAGCGGGTATCTATTGTTAGGAGTCATGGGGTTTGATGGAGCGAGCTAAATAACCTTGTATATTGGCATCCTATGGAATATTGCTCAATTGACTTGATGCATTCACACATGCTTGGAAATCTTAAAGATCACAGTCTAACTTTTTATCTAATACAAAATGCCGCAATTGACCTAGAAAAAAAGCTGACAAAGGAAAAAAATTGGCTTGTAAGAAGAGACAATGATGATGCAAATTCTGATATATTTCTAAATAAGCAATATAAAAAACTTAGAAGCAGCTTAATCAGCACTGATGTCAATAATATTGAACCAGTGGGACAGCAAAAAAGACTATGATATACAAGTACAACAAGACCATCACAAACATATCTTAGAATGGATATTGGAGGAGCTGAATCAGAAGGATCAAACAGCTGGACAAAGTCATCAAGTTCTGAACATCACTTTCAAACCTTAGAGTTTGGCTCCAAACATGTTTCTGAAAGTGGAAGTCAAAATTCAACCTATAAGTTAAGGCAAAAAAGTATCAGTATATCCAAAAGTGAAAGATCTAATTCATCTGTTGAGACTATTAGAAGTAAGGAAGATAAAAAGAAGGGCAAAGATAAAGAAAGCAAAAGAACTAGAAATCCACAATTGTCAGCCACTGAGCTAGAGGCAGTGTGGAATGTGATAGAGCAAACAAAAAAACCTTCCTGGATTTCACGAGTGCCAAAACAAATAGGATCTAAAAAGTCAGGTTCCCTCAAAGCTGCGGAGTGTCATGTACTTTATACTTTTTACTTTCCTTTGTCACTTATCCTCCTTTGGGTAGAAAAATAAAATCAAGCCAAGACATCTGTGACGTCAGACCACAAACCTAGAGAATATTATCTTCTCAAATCACTCACCACTTTAAGTTCAATTACCAACTTTTTGACTTTAAAAAATGTGTTTGCCAATGAAGTTGATGAATTAAAACAACTGTTATTGGAGTATCATAACTGCTTGGAAGAAGGTTGGAAAAATATCATCTTTAAGCCAAATCTTCATTTCACTCAACATTTTCTAGAAATGATTAAAAGTTTTGGTCCACCTGTAGGTATGGCTACTTTGGCTGCTTAAAGAGTTAATTATATATTATCGGAAATTTCAAAAAATCATCATCCAGGTATTTAGTTTGGTAATTGGGTGCTTAAAAATGCAAATGAGCTAATTTATTTTTATTGAACATTGAAGAAATACCACGGACCATGCTCAAGCACTGGCATTGGAAGTCTAGGGTATTAGAACTAGGTGAAGCTGAAGATGATGCTCAGTATGGATCTAATATTAAAAAAATTGAGCGCAATACAAAAAAAAGACATTTCCATTTCCTGAGGCATAATTTACAAAATGGGTAAGGGCACTGTCAGTATAGTCTAGTATATAAGCATGATATAATAGTTTTATTTTATGGTCCTACTACTTATTGATAAATGATTTAGTGATTAAACCTCAGGGGAAGACTAATAAAATAGTTATACTCAAATAAAACTCACAATACTTGGATTTAAATGCGTGCTAGTGGTGGAAAATAGAAGAATAAAATATAGTTATAGCTTATATAAAGATAATATCAATCTATAATGGCTTTATAATATATTTCTGATTGCTAATAACTGTATTGTAGTGGTTGTTTGAATTTTAGTAATTGAATGATGATAATAAACCGTCAAAATCCCTCCTTACTTATACCCAAATCCACTGGAGTGCACAGACCTTCAATCCAGATGATGTCACTGCTATCCCCGGCAATTACAGAACTGTGAGGGCCCATCACCTCCCCATGGTGTCCACTTCAAGCAGTTTCAACACCCAGACCTCCAGTAAGGACCCTCCATCACTATTAATAATAACACAGATCCATACCATAAATAGAAAACCCAGATAAAAGCGGATACCATAAAGAAACAGGTAAAATAAATAATCAAAAAGAGATTTAATGAAACTAAAAGCATATAAAGGAAACAAATAAAATGTCCAAGCCCCCAATAACATCCCCAAGCATCCATATTAACCCAAAAACATCCTTCCAACCCATAAATCCGTGAATAACCATCCAAGGAAGTAATTTTAGTTGTCCAAACTGGGTGTATGCGCCTGATATATGTGTCCATGCTTCTGTAGGCGTTGTGAGTCCACTGATTTTGTCCATATGACCTAAAATAAGCAGAAAAACAAAGGTTATAGGCTATTAAGGGGCTAAAACCCACTTATATACCTAAATATACATAATATACTGCATATTTCACTGAATATGATATTTATGTATACATATAAGCTTATGTATGTCAATAATTACTTCATATCACTTAAGATAAGTATATTATGACTCCATTACCACCTTAATAAGTATTATTAGGCCATGGATAAGCTATTTAAACTATTATAAATTATATAATAGAATAATAATTATATATATATATAATAAAATAATATATATTATTATTTTAACCTTATTTTTAAGATATAAGCTTAATCTACTTAAGGTTATCTTATTTTAAGCATAAGAAATACTCATTCCTAAGGATATTTAGGCTGACACTCCCTCACCCCCCAAAAAAAACAATAAAAAAATGTTAAGACATTTTAATTAAAACTAAGGAGTAAAATAAAAAAATAATTTTTATAATACATATACTGAATGAACAGTATTATTTAGATTTAAATTTTTTCAAGAGATTTTTAAGATCAGAGATTTCATTTTCTGGAATCCACTGGTCATATTCACTTGATTTATTTTTAAATCTTAATAGATACTCAACTCCTTTTTCTTTAGTAAGGTGTCTTTTTTTAAGTATCTTTTCAATTTCTGCCTTTTCAACTATTTCTTCAGGTTGCTGTTTATGCCTTCCTGATCTTCTTGGAAATAGAGCAGTATCATTAGAATGGTATGGTTTTATAAGAGAAATAGGAAATACTGGATGTTTTCTATCATAAGGTGCATATAGAATAACCTCAACAGCATTATTACCAACCATCTTTTTAACTACAAATGGTCCAATGAATGGATCCTTCAATTTAACATTACCATTTAAATTGAAATTTAGCGTTGAAATAAGGACTTCATCACCCTCTTTGAACATTTGTTCTTTATGGGCTTTATCCCATCTTTTCTTTTCATACTCAAAAGCCTTATTTATACATTCTTGAGCATGTTTTCTGAATAATTCCTGCATCTGAAGAAAAGATTTAGTACCTGGATGAATATCCAATCTAGGTAACTTATTAAGAGTTTTAGCAGGGGTATTAGGTACATAACCCAACCATAACTCAAATGGCTTTTTGCCAGTGACAGAATGTACTGTACTATTATATGCAAATTCTAAACCTGGGATAAGGGTTACCCAATCATGCGTGAATTTGTCATTGTCTTTAAAATTAAGACCAAAAGCACAGTATCTTCTTATCATATCTTCTAAGGTTTGTATCATTCTCTCTGCTAGCCCATCCGTTTGTGGATGGTGTGCTGTAGAAAGTTTTAATTGACACCCTGAAACATCCATAAGTGACGTCCAGAACTCAGAAGTAAATTTAGGATCTCTGTCAGAAACTATTGCTTTGGGGAAACCTGCTGTATTTAACATTTGTGTCCACCGTAAAAAAGCTAAGTTCTTTGCAGAAACCTCTTTGTGGGTAGGAATAAATTTACCCCACTTTGTAAATCTATCTACAATTACCCAGCAGGAATTATAACTCTTATGCCCTGCTATCGGAAAACCTGTTACAAAGTCCATGTTAATGATTTCCCATGGAGCTTTTGGTTGCTGAATTTGTTGTAATAAACCAGCTCTTTTTCCTGTTAATCTTTTAGATTTTTGACAAGAATCACATGTTTCAACATATTTCTGAACATCCTCAGACATGTTAATCCACAAAGCTGTGTTTTTTACTCTGGTTAATGTTTTATGGTAGTCAAAATGACCTGCTAATATATCATCATGACATATACTTAACATTAACTCCTTCATTGAAGGGGGAATTACAATTACATTACTTAATTTTTTCCTGTAATATATAAAACCATCCTCACTTGAAAATTTCCCTTTTTATAATGCCTCTTTATACTTAATTGGTAATGTTTTTATTAAAACATTCATTGAAGCATTATATGGATCATTTAATATTGTAGTTAATTTACTTAATTCAGGATCTGAATTATAATTATCAAGAATTGATTGCATAAATTCATCCTCAAGATCTACAATATAAATGCCATAAATGTTAATAATCTCTGACTCAGGAACATAAGCAGGATTATCATCATTATTAAGCAGAGGTACTCTAGATAACAGATCTATATTAGAGTGCAAGGTTCCTGCTCTATGTGTAATAGTAATCTGGCCTCTGTATTCTTGTACAGCTAATTGCCATCTAAACATGTGTCTATTAGGAGTTTTCATGTTTAAGAGTGACTTAACTGCACTACAGTCAGTGATTAACTCAAATTTTTGGTCTTCAAGGTAATAATGTAGCTTTTCAAGAGCCCATACTACTGCCAAACATTCAAGTTGAGTAGCACCATATTTCAATTCACCACTTCTCAGAGTACGTGTAATATAGCAGATTACTACTTCTGACATTTTACCTTCAATAAGTTGTTTTTGATGCAAAGAAGCACCCAGTTCAATAAAACTTGCATCTGTATATAATACAAAAGGTAATTGGAAATCTGGTAATCCCAAGATAGGAGCTGTCATTAAACATTCTTTCAACTTATTAAAAGCTTGTTGTCTTTCATTATTCCAAATGAAAGCTTCTGATTTCTTTATCAGTGTGGTCAGTGGTGCAGCAATTGATTGGTAGTTTTTTATATATTGTCTATAATAACCACACATTCCAAGAAAAGATTGTACATCCTTCACATTTTGAGGAATGCCAATATTCTTTATTGCAGCCACTTTATTTTGGTCTACACATATTTGTAAGCCAGATACAATATGACCAAGCACTTTTAAAGATTCAAACCCAAATTTACATTTTTTCAATGCAAGGGTCATTTTTATTTCATCCATTTTCTGAAATACTTTCCTTAAATGGATTAAGTGTTCATCAAAAGTTTTAGAGAACACTATGATGTCATCAATGTATACCATTAACCATCCTTCAATTATTTCATTATGGAATGTTATATCCATTAACTTCTGAAACACTGATGGAGCATTTTTTGGTCCAAATGGCAATCTGAAATACTTATAAATTCCCATGTGTGTTGTTATCAACAAAAATTTCTGTGAATTCTTTTCAACAGGAATTTGATGGTACCCTTTATTTCCATCAAGGCAACTTTTATATTTAGCACCTTTAAGGGTAGCATGTATAGAGGCAATCCTTGGCAAGGGATAAATATCATCTACTGTAAATGTATTTAATGCTCTATAATCACCGCACAGTCTTGCTTTATCTTGTTCATAAGAAATTAGCACTGGTGATATTACACAATATTTTGGTGTAGTTTCAACCTTCTCAAGAATGTTCATTTTTAATAACATCTTAATATTATCCTCTATGTCTTTCCTCTTCATTGGTGAAGCAGGGTATGGTTTCTTTTTAAGACTAGCAGGAATATTATCCATATCACAGGTTAAACTAATCTTCATTTCATGATCTTTTACAAGGCCAAGTTCATTTTTACCATGTGCAAAAGCCATTGGAAAAGCTTTAATTAATTCCAAAATATTATCTTTCTCAGTTTTACTTATCTGAGTGCCAAATGATGCTTTTGAAATTTCTGTTTCCAGAAGTTCCATCTCATTGGATTCTCTTCCTTTAGACGGGGAATTTGTTACTGACTCAATGTGTAAGACTGTGTTAAAAGAATTTATTTTAAATTTCCTCTTACCATTCATGCCAATTGTAAAATTGTTATTAGCAGGGTCTAATTTTACACCAAATTTAGTCAGAATATCATTTCCAATGATAAAACAGTTACTACAGTTAGTATTATCCATTACTACAAAGTCACAAGTTACTCTTACATAACCATGTTGATGTTTAAAGAAAACAGCAGCTTTGTATTTACCAATGGGGTGTAGCACTGATCCAAAACCTCTCCAATTTTTATTTTGAAGTGGTTTAAGCTTAAACTTAAATTCACTATCAATTTTCTGTAATGTATTAGTGGAAACAACTGAACCAGCAGCACCTGTGTCCAGCACTATATTAACATTTTCACCAGAAATGATAGCTGGAACCGTGATAGGTGTCATTCTAAAGTTATCAGCTTGTATATCCTTAATGATTTCAGCATCCTCAAAATTCATTAAAGATTCATTTGAGTCCATATTTAATATTGGATTTTCAAAGATGGAAAAATCATCTTCCAACATACAGACTTCATTTTCATCACTATATGAGATATTGCTGTCATAATCACTTGATTCTTTACTTTTTTCAGTTTCAGTTTCAGATTCACGTTGATTTTCAACAATATTTATGTTTTTCTCACATTTGTGACCTTTGACCCAAGGTTTGTTACACTTATAACAAGTATTTGTTTCATACTTTTTAGGTACTACAGGTGCAGTAGGTTTTTTCTGCTTCTCCTGAAGTGTTTTTGAATTCTGAGTTTTTACAGGTTCAACATTTTTCTTATAAGTGGAATACCTTGATTCATACTTATGGTTTAATAATATTTCATTGCAAATATTAATAAAGTCAGAATATTCAGTAATATTTAATGTTCTAGCTACAACAATGTCTCTGACAGATATAGGTAATTTGTATATTATCTTATCTTTCCATAAGTTAAAATCCATATGAGGCTCAATGGCTTTTAATATTTTGTTTAAATTCATTAAAAATACCATAGGTTTGTCACCATTCAACGGATTATACCTAGCCTTCTCATAAAGTCTCTGCTGAGTAAGCCTGAATTTAGAACCTCCAAATTGTTTTTCAATAAGTTGTTTCCATTCAGCCCAAGAGTAGTCTCTACCCTCACTTAAGACAGCTTCAAACCATAATAAAGCAACATCCTTAAATAAAGAAATTAATTTTGATGTTATCTCTTCATCTGGTAACTTATATGAGAATTTCAAGTTGTCAATTCTTTGAATAAAATGTTGCCAATCAGAGCTGGCTTCCCCATCATAAGTTGGGTACTGATCTATCTTAGGCCAGTTTTTCTGATTGGATTTTATCTCACTAATCTTAGGTAAATTCAACAACTCATTCACTTTTGATAAATGGTTTTGTATTTCTTCCTGCACGGATTTGTGACTTACATTTTCAGATTTGACACTACCACCAGATGGTTTTAATTGTGGTGGTACAGGGAAGGAATGAGATTCACTTCTGCCAATGAAAGGATTATTATTATATTGATTATACTTATGATAATCCTGGTTCATTAGTAGATTGGCAGTTTCAATATCAACTTTAGTTAATCTTTGTAGCAACTCAGAGACACTTTGATTTGTCTGGGCAAAAGATAACTTTGTTCTTGATTCAGTTTTTAATAAATGTGTTTCATATCATTTTTCTAACTCACAAAATTTGTTTGAAAGGTGATTATATTTATTACTCAATGAATCATATTTAAGAGTTAGAGACAAATGTTCTTTCTCTAATTCTTTATTACGTGTTGCTAATTGAGAAATGTTTAATGTCAAGGATGAAATTGTATCACTAGTGAGCTTAACTGTCTGTTCCTCACAATCAGTCATTCTATTCCACAATGCTGAAACAATTCTATGGACAGTTGGATTATTGTTAAAATATTCCATGTCCTCCTTTTCAATTCTCTCAATCTCCTGTGAACTTCTCATCTCACTAGTAGGTGGTTGAAACTGAGGATTAACTGTATTATCATTGTATATAGTACTGTTATTGTGGACAAAAGACAAGTCAGGTGTATCTACTCTAAAACCTAAATTTCTTAAATCCTCCTCTATTTTTTGTACAGATTTAACATCAATAGAATTACCTATATTGTAGTTATCAGTATAATGTCCAATCTGAGAGGGTAATTTACTTACCAAGGGATGGTTGCCAGTCCTGATTTTTGGCGCTTTTTTCCCTTGTAAGGGTGAGCTGAGGAAGTCAGATGAGGGGGTGGATCCCTGTTGCAACTGTGGCTTGTCCACTGTTGGTGAAACCAGTCCCATTTCCATTTGTCTACCGGGATTTTCTCCTGGGAGTGAGTGGACCCTCCTTGGGTAGGGGGTTGCTGATTTGATTGACTGGGCTGGCCTCCCTTTAATTCTGCCATTGCCTGATTCATCTGCTGAAACCCTACCTTGCAATTGTTTTGCAACTGCTCTACTTCTTTGAACATGAGAGATTTTGATTCCTCCAACTTCAGAACCTGTTTGGCCAGGTGGGACAGTTGATCCTGAAGAGGAGGAGACGTCTTTTTTATAGTTATCTTTTTTAAGAGGGCGTCCTTTTCCTGTATACTCATGCTTTCTGGCTGGGGGTACTGTTGTCCCTCCATGGTGACGTCCTGGAAAGTTTTTGTTAGCTTTAGACCTGGTATTATAAGCAGGCTTTTCACTTACACTGTCCTGGGGAGCACTCATATTGTTCAGAATGACAATATTTTACGTCTACAAAAGGAAAAACTCTATGGAATTAGTAGACAAAAGATATTAGCAATTATATTACTAATAAAAAAGCAATGGAGCTTACCCTGAATTTATATCTTTATTTATTTAAATAAAATGTAAGAAAAAATCGAAAAAATCTGTTAAAAATATAATAATAAGTTTAACTAGACCTCTATAAGGGTGAATAATTAACTTACCAAGCTTTAGCCAAATACCAATTTAATTGGGTGTTATATTGGTGTCCAAATACCAAGTGAAATTGGGTTTATATTGGGTACAGTTACTACTGTAAATACCTAATTTTTATGATAAAAAATTAGTACAATTATTTTAAGGGTTCTTTTCCGTAATCACTGAGTTATGATGACCCACTAATATGCAGCAGACCCAAATATTTGGTTATTTTGAGCTATACTAAGGTAAAAATCACGTCCCAAGGCTTATACTAAATAGTAAGTAAAATATAAGGAAAGACCCCCAATTGTCAGTATAGTCTAGTATATAAGTATGATATAATAGTGTTATTTTATGGTCCTACTACTTATTGATAAATGATTTAGTGATTAAACCTCAGGGGAAGACTAATAAAATAGTTATACTCAAATAAAACTCACAATACTTGGATTTAAATGCGTGCTAGTGGTGGAAAATAGAAAAATAAGATATAGTTATAGCTTATATAAAGATAATATCAATCTATAATGGCTTTATAATATATTTCTGATTGCTAATAATTGTATTGTAGTGGTTGTTTGAATTTTAGTAATTGAATGATGATAATAAACCGTCAAAATCCCTCCTTACTTATACCCAAATCCACTGGAGTGCACAGACCTTCAATCCAGATGATGTCACTGCTATCCCCGGAAATTACAGCACTGTGAGGGCCCATCACCTCCCCATGGCGTCCACTTCAAGCAGCTTCAACACCCAGACCTCCAGTAAGGACCCTCCATCACTATTAATAATAACACAGATCCATACCATAAATAGAAAAGCCAGATAAAAGCGGATACCATAAAGAAACAGGTAAAATAAATAATCAAAAAGAGATTTAATGAAACTAAAAGCATATAAAGGAAACAAATAAAATGTCCAAGCCCCCAATAACATCCCCAAGCATCCATATTAACCCAAAAACATCCTTCCAACCCATAAATCCGTGAATAACCATCCAAGGAAGTAATTTTAGTTGTCCAAACTGGGTGTATGCGCCTGATATATGTGTCCATGCTTCTGTAGGCGTTGTGAGTCCACTGATTTTGTCCATATGACCTAAAATAAGCAGAAAAACAAAGGTTATAGGCTATTAAGGGGCTAAAACCCACTTATATACCTAAATATACATAATATACTGCATATTTCACTGAATATGAGATTTATGTATACATATAAGCTTATGTATGTCAATAATTACTTCATATCACTTAAGATAAGTATATTATTACTCCATTACCACCTTAATAAGTATTATTAGGCCATGGATAAGCTATTTAAACTATTATAAATTATATAATAGAATAATAATTATATATATATATAATAAAATAATATATATTATTATTTTAACCTTATTTTTAAGATATAAGCTTAATCTACTTAAGGTTATCTTATTTTAAGCATAAGAAATACTCAGTCCTAAGGATATTTAGGCTGACAGGCACGCTTAAGAAAAGAGACATCTAAATGGGCTTTTTTACCATCAGAGAAGGTAGGAGACCAGGTAGTTGAAAATATAGCAAGCATATTGGTCCATGGAAAGCATTATACAACTCATGACCAGAATCCTGGGAATTCTACCATTTAATTCTACTTTGGAAAAGATAGTCAGTTTGGGCATATTGATCAGCTTTTTAGTTCAAAGGACAATAATGAAAAAGTCTATCTAATTGTTAGTCCATTTAAAGAGCTTATACCAGAAGATAAAAAAAAGGATCCCTATGAGGCATTTCCACAAGTGCGTTGCCGTTTAGTAAGAGTAGAAAAAGCGACACAAATTGTGATAAATCAAGATTCAATTATTGGAAATGCCGCCACTTTACAGCACCAAAGGGGAATGTTTGGAATAAAGTACGATGTTATCACTGCTGTTGGACTTCAGACACTAGTAAGTAAAAAATTAAACAACATGGACATTTTATTTTTGTTAATATGGTTAAAATTATTTAGGATTGGTAAGAATTTGGAGGATTTGGAAATTTTGTAATAGATCTTTGGAACAGCTAGATGCAAGATTAATAAATAAAACTTTTTTAGATTTTGCCTAAATGTTTAAGAAAACAATAACAAGGGCGTTCATTACGGTTTAGAAACCCTGCTATTCAAGAGTGAAATTTTATTGTAAATGTAAATCTAACTAAAAGGAATTCAATGTACTATAAAAAGTCTACCTATACTTGAAAAATATTATAAATAGTTCAGAACCAGGGTTGAAAAATCTAAGGACCATATTTTTCAAGCCAATAAAACTGAGTTTTCCACTAATTTTTTTGCTTGAATATTTCATTCATTAAACTCACAATTAAAATGTATAACTAATTTCTCTTTATTATTATCTTGTCTATATTCTGAAAGTTAATAATTTTTTTATTTTTTATTTTTTATAAAGCACAGAATGTTTAATACTGGTGATGCCATGCAGATTGATAATCCATTAGAAAGTAATGTTTGAGTGCAAAATAATCCCCCCCTCAAAATCCTAGAATGCCTCCATCGGGTCCTGCTCCCCCTGAAAGACCTAGTGAAAATCCAGGTAAACCCTAACCTCCTCCTCAGTCTTCATCAGATCCCCAAATTTGATCAACTGATTGCTCTTCTAATATCACAAATACAGATGGTCAATCCGCACCTGGTAATTTTCAGCAGCAAGCAGAAAGTGTAGGTAATGATTGGGCTAGTATGTTGTTGAATCAGTTTCTTGGAAGCGGTGGGGGATCCACTTCTAGTAACCCAGCAGCCAGTACCAGTGGACCTGGTGAGTAAACTTTTTCAACATGCTTTTATGTTTTAAAATAGGTTTACCAATTTTTATTTTCAAAAATTTGAAGTTAATCCCTCTCTTATAATTCAAGCTACTGATCAGCGCAGAATACTTGATTCTGAGTCACTTCAAAATGACTGAAACTTGCAAATGGTTAGAAGCATAGTTACAAGGTGTGATGTACCAAGGAGCTCAGATTCTATTAACCAAAATATCTATCACTTTTTGAAGTTCTTTCTTGGTGGACCCATTAATGTATCTGAGTTTCCTAAAGGCCCAACAAATAGAGAACTTACAGATTGGAAAAATTGGCATGAGTACAAGCTATTGACAATTGAAACAGCATTAAAAAAGGTTCAAAACGCACCACAGGAAAATTCAGCTGCTGATTGTCAATTTCTTTTAACAAATACTGCTATATTGTTACATTTCAAAATTCATCTAACAACTTTTATTTCAACACCTGAGCCCCAAGGACTAAAGGGAGGAGCTGCTGTACCGATCTCTGTAAAACATAATTTGGAACGAGATCTTCAAGAGAAAGGATTTTGTCGACTCACTTTTGATTGGAACTGTCAAAATTTTTCTGAGTCACTATGGAATCAAGTAATGGGGAGTGTAGTATCAGACCATTGTACTAAGTGGCTCTCAACATTGAAAAATATTGATTCAGAAAAACTCAGGTTTATACCAATCATCGTTGAGCAATGGGTGGTCAACAAGGGAAAGGAGATTTGAAAGGTGGCTGGTCAAAACTGTGAGGTGATTGAGGCAAGTAGAAAGGAAAAGAGATCAAGAGCACAGATAAAGCGTTATCAAACAAAGGTATTTATTCAAAGCATAATAACTAAAGAAAGTCTATTACTAATTTGATTTGATTTTAGATTTCAAAAAACTTCTACAACATTGCAAGAAAAAAGTGCTTTGATCAGCCAGGCTTTGTAGCACTTTTTCATGATACAAGTCTCATGTCTGATTTAGAAGAAGCCCCACCTGATCCAGAAGAGAATTGTCCTAAACAAGTAGTTCCTGGATGGAGAAATCCAAAACTCAATGAAATTTTAGATAAAATGGACAACTTGACTAAAAAGATGGCCCATTCAAATGTTGAAAAGGCTTCAATGAAGAAACTTTATGATCACTCAACTAAAAAGACAGCTTCAACAGATGGTATCTTGAATGTGCCCAAATTTCTGCCAAAAAACTGCTATTCACCTGGATATTTAGCAAATTTGTCGGTTAATGAGAGGGAGTTACTTGAGGTTTGTGAAGATATAGATTTTGCCAAAGTTAATGAAGCACTAGATCGAGCAGCAGCAGCTTAAATTTTTTACCCCACTGGTAACCATGTATATAGAGTGATAGTAATCATTTTTTAAATATAACATTATTATTCTTTCTTATAAAAAATTCCAATTGATGTATAAGATAAACGAGAGCAAAAGAATTCATGATTTTAAAATTATTGAGGATAGAAAAACAGATATATATTTTTGTAAAACTTTAAGACATGATAAACTTTTTGATTAAAGAATGTGAAATTTTTTTATGCACAATATATGAAATTGAAATAAATTAAATTGAAACTCTTCTCAGATACTTACAACAAGATCAAATTAAAGCCTAAAACAAGAATAGAATTAGACTCTAAATTTCAATTCAAAATACCTGTTTTTCAATAAATATAATTGCTTTTTATTGGCTAAATGCCACCAATGATTAGTATAAAAATGAACATGTGAAAAAATTTATGAAAGTGAACACCATCCCTCACCAAAAAAGAAACATCATTAAAGGCACTCAATAATCCATTACCATAGTTAATAAACAAAATATATACAAAAAATTAAAGCATTCAACCGATAGGAATTCATTTTCACAAGGATCTTAAGAAATTTTTTATTTAAACTTCACTTTTCACAACATAATTGAAAATTATTAATCATTAAAAAGCAAAATATCATCAATTTATATTTGTTTTTCATGCCTTAAAAAAATTAAAGAGGCTTTAATAACATGTAATTGATAAACATACTTCAGTAGAAATTAAGTATTGTGCTATGTGTCCAGTACAAGTTCAGCCGAACTTGTGCTGGGCACTTTGGCCAAGACCAGTGACTAAATATTGCAAGGAAATCCAAAAAAAATGGCCCATATAATTAAGATAATTGATGGCATCAAATTGTTTTTTGGTAAATATTTCCAGCACAAGTTTGGCCGAACTTATGCTGGACACTTTTATAGTTTGAAGTTGGTAAGGTGCATGTTTTTTTAAGAGAAGTGAGGTGTTCCTCATAAAAGTGTCCAGCACAAGTTCGGCTGAACTTGTGCCGGACACTTTTACCAAAAAAAAAAATTGATGCCATCAAATATCTTCATTTTCTAGCCTAATTTTTTTAATTTCCTTGAAGTAATAAGTTACTGTCCATGACCAAAGTGTCCAGCACAAGTTCAGCCGAACTTGTGCTGGACACTTTTATAAGGAACACCTCACTTTTCTTAATAAAACATGCACCTTACCAGCTTCAAATTTGAAAAGTGTCCAGCATAAGTTTGGCCGAACTTGTGCTGGACACTCTGGCCAAGACAAGTGACTAAAAATTGCAAGGAAAACCAAAAAAAATGTCCCATGTAATTAAGATAATTGATGGCATCAAAATTTTTTTTTGGTAAACATGTCCAGCACAAGTTTGGCTGAACTTGTGCTGGACACTTTTTTAATTTGAATTTTTTAAGGTGTATGTTTTTTTAAAAGAAGTGAGGTGTTCCTCATAAAAGTGTCCAGCACAAGTTAGGCTGAACTTGTGCTGGACACTTTTAACAAAAAAAAATTGATGCCATCAAATATCTCCATGTTATAGCCTAACTTTATTTAATTTCCTTGAAGTAATAAGTTACTGTCCATGACCAAAGTGTCCAGCACAAGTTTGGCCAAACTTATGCTGGACACATTTTTAAGGAAAACCTCACTTCTCTTAAAAAAACATGCACCTTACCAACTTCAAGTTGGAAATGTGTCCACCATAAGTTCGGCCAAACTTGTGCTGGACACTTTGGTCATGGACAGTAACTTATTACTTCAAGGAAATTAAAAAAAAATAGTCTATAACATGAAGATTTTTGATGGCACCAATTTTTTTTTTTGGTAAAAGTGTCCAGCACAAGTTTGTCCAAACTTGTGCTGGACACTTTTATGAGGAACATCTCACTTCTCTTAAAAAAACATACACCTTAGCAACTTCAAATTATGAAAGTGTCCAGCATAAGTTTGGCCGAACTTGTGCTGGACATATTTACCAAAAAACAATTTGATGCCATCAATTATCTTAATTATATGGGCTATTTATTTTGGGTTTTCCTTGCAATTTTTAGTCATTTGTCTTGGCCAGAGTGTCCAGAACAAGTTTGGCCAAAATTATTCTGGACACTTTTCCAATTTGAAGTTGGATAGGTGTATGTTTTTTAAGAGAAGTGAGGTTTTCCTTATAAAAGTGTCCAGCACAAGTTCGGCCGAACTTGTGCTGGACACTTTGGTCATGGACAGTATATTATTACTTCAAGGAAATTAAAAAAAAAATAGGCTAGAAAATGAAGATATTTGATGGAATCAATTTTATGAGTAGCACCTCACTTCTCTTAAAAAAACATGCACCTTACCAACTTCAAATTGGAAAAGTGTCCAGCATAAGTTCGGCCAAACTTGTGCTGGACACTTTTACCAAAAAAAATATTGATGCCATCAATTAACTTCCTTTTATAGCCTATTGATTTTTGGTTTTCCTTAAAATTTTTAGTCACTGGTCATGGCCAAAGTGTCCAGCATAAGTTCGGCCGAACTTGTGCTGGACACTTTTCCAATTTGAATTTGGTAAGGTGCATGTTTTTTTAAGAGAAGTGAGGTGTTCCTCATAAAAGTGTCCAGCACAAGTTCGGCCAAACTTGTGCTGGACACTTTTACCAAAAAAAAAATTGATGCCATCAAATATCTTCATGTTATAGCCTAATTTTTTTTAATTTCCTTGAAGTAATAAGTTACTTTCCATGACCAAAGTGTCCAGCACAAGCTCTGCTGAACTTATGCTAGACACTTTTCTAATTTGAAGTTGGTAAGGTGCATGTTTTTTTAAGAGAAGTGAGGTTTTGCTCATAAAAGTGTCCAGAACAAGTTTGGCTGAACTTTTTCTGGACACTTTACTCAAAGCAGTTTGATGGATTCAATTGTCTACATATTCCTTACCATTGTCTTTTGGTAAAGAGGGAAACCTTTAACTATAGGTAGTTGTTTTGAGTATATTATAAGTAGTTGATATTTCCATTTTAAGGTAATGGAGTACAATATTTTTTGCAATTACTAGTAATTTATTTCCCTCAATATTTCTAAGATATTGGTTATAATTTTTATAACACCTATTCCTAATATTCCTCTTTGATTTGAGTATTTTTTTTAGTCCTGATTTAAAGGTTTTTACTATTTTATCAACTAAGCTTTACATCAATGTAAAAAATACCCTGATTAATCCTGCTATATTTTTTTGACTGTTCCTATTAAATAATAGCTCAATTAAGAAACATATATCCATTATCTATTTTCTTTTTCAACTTAGTTATCTCAGTGGAAAATGTTCATCAATTACTATTGAATGATGTTTACAAATACGTAACCTTGTACAAATCTGTAAAATACTTTTAAAAAATTGTGACTTTGGTACTTGGTTATTGGATTTTATATGGCAATAATTTCAAATAATTTTATACTTTATTCATATGCTAAGATTCTTAAGTGTTTCTATTTCCAATTTATTTTATCAATTTAACTTTAACTAAGTTTGGACTTGGTTTGTGCCAGGGGGTGTCAGCGCAGCCCAAAAAAGCTCCTATCATAGAATAAATTAATTTTCTTAATAATTTTATATAATACTATTTAGTGTTAACTTTTTTTATCACCTTTTTTTAAATTATCTTTTTCCTTTGTTTTTGTCCCCTATTTTTTATAACACATAAAGATGCCAAAATTTCCAATAATAGATCCCTTTGTCATATTGCATGAAGTCAATATTTACAAATTAATTTAAATATTTAAATTAGTTAAACTTACATTCACAACTATTTACCCTTTGCGATTATCAAATTATAAATTGGACATTTTCTTTGTTTGTCATACTTTTAAGCCCCCAATGTGTATGTCTAGTTACTTCCCTTTTACTATTAACCCCATTATTATCATCAGACTATTTTCCAATATGCTTGCTAGCTTGATGCCATTGTAAAAGAACCCCTATCAAAAACCTGCTTCTGGTAATATATAAACCCTCTTGTTTTGTACCACATTTCTCAATTCTTTTATTTCTCTCAATTTTACTACTATTATCTTTTGGTTATCACATTTATCTGTGTTAGTACAGCTTGAAAATACAAATAGTAATATATAATTTTTATCTCTTTATTACCTTGATATAAGAATTTTTCATTTTTTTCAAGTAATAAGTCATTAAAATGCCTCGTGATAAACAGACACCTCCTTTGTGTAAGATCTATTGCTTTATCTCTTATATCTTCTTAGACTAACTTTTCTTTTCCATTAATATATTTGATATATTAGCACCAAGTAGTTATTTGAAAAAATCTCATCAGCATCCTTGATTCGAATCCTTCACACTCAAGAAACAACCACCACTAGGCATGTCTCCAAACCCCCTTCTCTTGCCAACAAAAGGACTGAAATTACCCAATCTCAATATGGCAAGATACTTGAATTTTCTAAAGGCAAAACTGAAGAACTACTGTCAACTCTTAGCGAGAAGCCTTTGCCATCTTATATTTCAAATGCCTACAACAATGTGCTTGAATACATTGATGACCTAGAAAAATGTTAGTTATTATTTTATATTAAATTCTTTAAACTCAGAAGGATAGATTATTGACCCTTTTTCTTTAAAACTTATTCAAATTCAGCTTATGAAAAAGGTATCATTCTTCCTGATGATGTCATTATCATCAAAGATGATGATGATAATGAAATACCTGGCTCTGAAGGCTATGCATCAACATCTTGAGAGGGAGATAAGACTATTCTTTGACGTTCAAAAAGAATGAGACTTTCTAGGGGCTCTAGTTTTGTCAGTGCTACTAAAACTCCTCCTGCCAAGGATTCCTCTTACTCAGCATCTCAAAAATCTAAACAAACTAGACAAAATGTGTCAAAAGGGTATGTCATTTCTTTCATGAGTAATATAGCAATCAATTTTATATTAGTGTTTAAAGCTATCTCCAAATTGTTTACTTTCTTATTTATTATTTCTTGTCTTTTTCTTATCTTTTAATCCAGCTCTAAAAACGACAATCACTCCAAAGCATCAACTAATAGAAAATATTGCTCTAATGAAGAAGAAATAGAAGAAGATGATGATGATGAAGTTTCAAAATATGAAGCTTCTCTAACTCAAAAAGATGATGAAGCTACTTCTGCTGATGAGGTTGAATGAAGAAATTGATATACCTAGCCAGCCACACAAAAATACTTCAAGTTCAAAGAAACAGCTTATAGTTGCCGTATCTTCAAAATCTAAAATTGAAATGTCCAAAATCCTACGGTCTTTATCATCATCAATAAAAATTGCTAAAAACTCCCTTCCTTATACTCAAACAATGATTAGAAACTCAAAATTAAAGAAGCAAATATCTGAAATTCATCGATTTTTTGATGGTAGAATCAATGGTCAAAAGGTACTTAGGGCATGGCCAGAAATCGATCAGTTATTTGAAATCCGTTTTCTGCTTCTTCTGAAAAGCCACACAAAATTTCCCACAAATTCAATTTTCTATGGACGAAATCTGCTCATGACAAAATGCTTACAAAAATTAATGAACTCTGTATGTATCACTTACTTGAAGTTGGTTAATTTATTTTGTGATAACTAATTGTTTTGTTATTTTTTTAGCTTTGGATTTTCTTAATGTTGACACTTGGCAGATCTGGGTGGTCAATAATTTGAACTTTGAAAATTTGGAAAATTTTTGTAACTCTGAAGAACCAAACTCAATTAATCTTTCTCCGTTGAAGAAGACTGATCACCCTGAATCATCAATGATACGCATGCTATCAAGACTAGTTAGCCCAAGTGCTCACCAGTGTTCTTTTTGGGCATCCCTTGTCGTGTCATCTCTTTATCTTGCTTCTCAAGAGTTTACCCTTCCTGCTGAAGAATCCGACTTCAATCCAGATTGTCCTATTGAACATGCCCTACATATTATAGCCTGCCTTACACATCTGAAAAGCAAAGTTCCCGATACATTCAACAGCTCGACATCACAGTTAATTGCTGCGAATTTCTCAATCACTCCCCTGTGCCAATTTAGAAACATAATAATCAAAGTCATGATTTCAATAATTATTTTAAAATCAAGAGAGGCTGCTGCAAATATAACTCAAGCTGAAAGCAAGAAACAACGACGTTCAAGGAATAAAAAAACAGATATGCAGCGATTTGATGAGTCTCATAATGATTCTATTCAGAAGATGAATCAAGAATATGCACACCATAAATATCAATCATTTACTTTTTACTTGGTTGATGGTGTTTGTGGATTATTTCTTTCCTCACAGGACCACCGGCTTGTGTCAGCTTCAGAATTTTTAGAATTCATAACACAACTTTTCCTCCTTAGAAAATACTGTGATAATAATAATCTGGGCAGTGAAAAAATTTGGAAAAACCTTAATTTTTATATCTTTAATATTATCAAACCCTTAATAGATAATTCTGGGCCTATGCCACTTGATTTTAATACTCCCACCATGAGCCATATTGCTAAAGCAATGGCAGCTGATTTTCTTGATTGTTGGAATCTTATTAAGCTGAATTCTTCATTTATCTCTATTGTTGATGTAATTAATACATAATCCTACTTCATGTAAATATATACTTTATCCTATCACTACATTTTTTTGTGTAACTCAAATTATTTACTTATGTGAGATTTATTACCAAATCTGAATAAAGATGCTTAAACTATCAATATATATTATTGTATAAATTTCTTACACCTTTTTGCTATTCATTAAATATTATTGCAATAATCATAACTCAAAATCATGATGGATCAATTATTTGAAAAAAAATTAAGAATAAATTATAAGTCATTTTTCTCATAACACTATATATTTCTTCATAATGGCAATACATCTTAGCATTTGTTGCAAATTTTAAGATAATTATTACAAAAACTTGAAACAGTTTTCTATCAATTCTTTTCAGCATGTTAAAAAGTTAAAAGTATTAAGTGTAATGAATTTTTGCTCACAATTCATCAAAACCTTTTCTTAAGTAGACTTTTCTTAATATAATTTCTATAATTTCTAGGTGCATAATTATCTTAATTATACTAAGTATTCTCTATGAAAAACTCCTGGAAATAATTTTCAATTCATTTAATAATAGTAACATATATATGTACCATGATAAAATAATATCTAGACATTTAAATAATGAGAAGCCATCATATTGGTATGAAATCATATTAAAGGGTCTTTGAAAAACTAGTTAAATTTAAAAAAAATATTTTTATCAGTGTCAATTATTTTGAAAAACAATATTTACTCTACATTTTGATGATCTATAATTTAGCTTGATGTATTTTGATTCATATTTTATATTGATTATTTTTTACACTTACAGATTCATGTATAGATATCAAATTTTGTTCAATAATTTGGAGAAAAAGATATTTAATTCTTTCTATGAAAGCAAAAAAATAAAAGAAAGCAACTAGGGTACTCCTTATTAAGAACTTAAAAATATTATTTCTATAAATATTAAAACAAACCCTTTTTAGATTGCCATCCTTCTTGTTCATCCTTAAATGTCAATAATAAGTTATTGAAATGTTATTTTTCTTCTAAAATTTCATATGAATCAAATTCTACTTACATCTACCTTAATAGATCAATTTCAATAAAAATTTATCTACAATATTTTTCTCGGTTTTTAAGATTCATTCAACTCCAAGAAAAAATAAAAATTCTTCCACAACTCTTAAAATTAATTCAATGGATAAATATTCAAACACTTTAAAATAAATTTCAATTTGATTTTGTTATATTTATCTTAAAATATATTGAGGTCCACTCTCTGACAAAAGTAAAAGCCCTTTTATAATTATTAATATTTTATTATAATAGGGGGTATCAATGTTCAGGGATCCACAATTAGGGATCAGGAATTTTTTTTTCCGGGATCAGACATTATTAATTGCGGAAGATTCTTATCCACTAGCCCCGGGGCTAGTGGATAAGGAATACACAATAATGCATTATCCCACTTCTTATACCCCAATTTTCATTCCTAATTGCTGATCCCAAACTCATCACATCCATGAGCAATTCACATGGTTTCAAATCACATATCCTGACCTTATGTCATTCTGGAGCATAACACACCTACATATCTGTTCTTAAGCCCTAAAATAAAATTTTTATCTGCACACCTCACTCAAAGATTGGTCCAAGTCACCCTCACCACTCGTAAATTTGTCAAAGTCACTCACAACACTCAAACATTTGTCTGAGTCACCCTTATCACTCATAAATGTGTCTAAGTCACTTGCAACACTCAAAAATTTGTCTTATTCACTCTCACCACTCAGAAATGTGTCTAAGTCACTTGCAAAACTCAAAAATTTGTCTGATTCACTCTCACCACTCAGAAATGTGTCTAAGTCACTCGCAACATTCAAACATTTGTCTGATTCACTCTCACCACTCGTAAATTTGTCTAAGTTGATTGAAACACTTAAAAATTTGCATAAGTCACTTTTACCACTTGAAAAATTGAATCAGCCCACTGATTTTGTAATTAATCTACTACTAATGAATTATTTATGTATGTACATTTAAGTAAAAGTTACAAAAAATTGATTATATAAAACATAATCATATGGTTCTTATGAGCTTGGTGAAGATATTGTTCCATGTAAATTTTAAATCGAGCTTGATTTCCATGATTTTATGTAAATAATATATCTTAATGTTATTTACACATGAAATTATACAATCATAGGCTACCTCAATCATTCATGTCATAACTGTTTTTTGTTCATGATTTCAAGTTTTTTTGAGAATTGTGCAGGGAAGACTTTGTGAGTGTGAGGTATAAAGAATGGGCCTATAAAATACAGCAAGAGGAGGAAGTGATTAGGGACCAATCAAGACAAAACAGGAAACTCGGCCAAAAATACAACTGACCAGTACAATGCTGTTGAGAGTTGGGGTGAGCGCAGATGAGCAAACAGACTGGACAAGATAAGGAAGAATAGATGGCCAAGTTGTGGTTATGAAAAATTAAGTAAAAAAATGTCGTATAAGAGGTGAACATTGACACGTAAAGTGTCTAATAACCCAATTATTAGCAAAAATAATTGCGGAAGATAATTGGGGTATAAGGATTTTTATCCGCAACTAAATTAATTGCGGATCCCTGAACATTGATACCCCTTAATATAATAAAATTTACTTAAAAATGATGTAGTAGTTTCTATTTTACATACTTGGGTTTATAAATTTAAAAAAAAATTCAATTAGATACATAGAAATATCATCATATAATTCAGCTTTTGGAATTCTGAACCTTAATTAAAGATAGATGATGAAGGCTAAGTCAAGATATACAAAGAAATTTAAATTCATATTAATTAAATATTCCTCTTCTACAAGGTAAATTTTAAAATTAGAATTAATTTTTATTAGAGATCTAAATTGATTGATAGATTCTTCATTATCAAGATATCTCATTTCCTTTTATTGATTATTTTACTTCTACTTTTGAACTTATATGCTTTACTAAAATATAATTATGTGATGAAAAATATTCAATTTATCAAAAAAAAAATCATAAGTCACAGTAGTGTACGAATTTCAGTAAATTTAAGATTGAATAATGCCACTAAATTAATTCAAGTTAGATATGAAAGTGAATAATGAATGACTCAAAGAAAAAAATTAATATTTAATTGTCCATTAATTTTTTTTTCTTTTTACTTAAATAAGAATAGAATAATACATGGTTTTACTTTAGTTATTAATAAGAAAAAACATATTTCAAAAATTAGCAAATTTTTAATATTTTTAAAAACAATATTAATAGTACAGATCTATTTATTTTGATGCATATGATCTTTTAGTTTCTGTTTGCAATAATTAAGCAAGTTACAAAGCTATATTTTGTTTCTTATATTTTATTTTACATGTAGCAATGATAATTTTTTATTGTAATATTATTTTTCAATTTTTACATCCATTTTTTTCACACTTTTATTGTTTTAGGTTTTTCACTAGATTATACATAATTATCAGCTTCATAAAAAGGTTTTATAGAGGTGTGTTTACATATATCATTCTACCACTAAACTAAAACTATACCTGTACAATAAAATCACATTTTTACCTATCACTACTTAATGGTCTTTTCCTTTTTTTATTAACATGTATATCAGAATCTTTTTCTGTATTTATTTTTTTAATATCTTTAGTAACATTAAATATATAGTAATTCACTAACTTTTTTTTTTTGTTAAATCAGTCTTTTCATTGTACTTAGAAAGTTTCATGATAAGAAAATTACATCTTTCTAAATCTTCATTAATATTTAAGTACTAAGAAATATCTATTTCAAACTCTTGGAGTTTTTTAAATGTATTGAAAAGTCTTGTACTAACTTGAATAGAAGAGCCAATGCAAGTGAATCCACAAATTTCATAACATTGTGAAGTGAAATGATTAAGAAGGTTTGCTGGCCATAGAATTGCTGTGATACCATTAGTGGCCTCCATGTCTACTTTGCAAGATAATTCAGGAAAATGAAGCTCTCCACCTTTTTGACGTGGTTGATTTGAGTCATAAGATTGATGAAGAGAATTTTTCTCAGTGTCTTTAGGCATGAAAATTCCAAATGTATACTTGCTACGGTCTGAGTCACAGTGAGGACTATTCAAAAACCCGTTTCCATTTGAGCCTGTTGTCCAAGTAACCTTGCCAGCAAATGGTTCAATTTCTTGATCATCAAAATTTTCTCCAAACCCAGGAGTCCTGTCAGGCTAAGATCAAGTACAAGGACGTGAACTAGCTTGAATGGTCAGTTGTCTAGAAGATTTAAATGGTCCTGTATGAATACTGTAGTACTAATCCACTAAGTTGTAAAATATAATCAAATATAAAGGTCTCAGTAATATAATTCTCACTAATCTTATATATGGCTTACAATCTTTATAGTTGGTAGAAAAATAGATTATATAAATTCAGATACTATTCAAAAAGTCTTATAAAAGTACTAATTGATATGTATTGTAATTGGTTTGGTTATATTGGTTAAATTGTAATGATAAAGAATGAAGAAATACAACCCAAAAACCTCCTCCTTTTATACACACTGAGTTCCCCAATGATTCCCTTGATGTACCACCCAATACACAGTTAATGACGCCTCTAAACAACTAATAGACATGCCCATCAACATTCCCAGTAACCCATGACATAATTAGAAGAGTAACAACTGCCAAAATCCTGTAATAATAAGGGAAATCCATCAAAATTAAAGAAAAAGACAAAAAGAGAGTATATGCCTATAAAACAATAATATTAAAGACTAAAGGAGACTTTTTAAGGTTAATAATAGCTTAATAATAAGGGGGATTTACTGTAGAAATAATGGGGCTAATCCTGACATTATACTACGTGAAATTCCCATTCAAAAATAACCAAAATTGACTGAGAAACCACCCAAAAACTTAAAAAAGAGCGTGAGATGTGGGGTAACTACATGCAGTTCTTGGCAGGCTCTTGCACGGGTAAATCCTTGACTAAAATTAGGCGAATTTAAGCGTGGTGATGAAATAAAGTGCCAAGAGTGAGGTTATTAATGAAATTAGTGCATATAAATAAGGTCAATGCATTATTAATTAAGCTAGGACACTAAATAAGCGCCTGTCGCCTATTTTAGTGTGTTTCCCCACAGTGGGCGTAGAATGTGGGGTAATTATAGTGTGAAAAAGCTAACTTTGCTAAAAATGAAGCTATTCACACGGGAAAAAAGCAGGCAGTATGTGGCCAGTACACAGAAGCCATTTCTGGCATAAAAAACACCAAATTTGAAAAGTGTTATTTTTATGCATTTAAATAGCCAAATCAATAGTTCTAAATGAGCCCAATTGATCTGTCAAAGCGCAATTTTGATATTCTCAATTTTATAGCGCATATAGTCAACTTTTAAGTGAAATAAAGCGCATTTCTTGTTTTTTGCATAAAACAATGAATATAACAGCTTTAAGTGTACTTAAAAATTATGTAGCCTTATACTTAAGGTTCTTAAGATTACCCTAACATATTCCAACTTAATATTAAGTACATAAGACCTATAAAAGGTGGATATATGCGTGTATATAAGGTGTTATAATGGCATTTTTTGTGTATTATCATAATTTTACTTATGTATACTATTTGTGTACTCTTATTTATTATTCCCATGTATAGTTCATGTGTTTAACATAACTTATAATTACTTTTTACTCAGTCCTGGAGATATACAGGCTGACACTCGCCCACCCAAAAAAAACAATAAAAAAAATGATAAGTTATACATTTTATTTATTTATTTGTAATTTTTAGGTATTCAGAATAATTCTGTAGCATTAAAGATTAAACTCTAAAGAAATAAAACATAATAACATATTATGAGTACTGGTTTTTAACCCCTCAGCTGGTTGAACAGAAATTTATTTCTGTTTAAATTTTTTAAGAAGGGTGGATAAATTAGAAATTTCTTTTTCAGGTATCCATTTATCAAATTTATTTGATTTCCCTTTAAATCTTAGTAAATACTCAGTTCCTTTTTCTTTAGTAAGGATTATTTTCTTGAGTATTTTTTCAATCTCTGCTTTTTCCACAATTTCTTCAGGTTGCTTTTTAGGCCTTCTCCTTCTTTTTGGAAATAAGTCAGGATCATTTGCATGGTAAGGTTTCTTTTTTAGACTGCCAGGAATATTATCCAAATCACAGCTTAGAGAGATTTTCATCTCATGGTCTTTGACCAATCCTAGTTCATTTGAACCATGAGCAAATGCCATAGGATATGCTTTAATCAATCTCAAAATATCTTCTTCTTCAATTTTTGAGAGTTGAGGACTGAAAGAGGCCTTTTGGATTTCATTTTCCAATTCAACCACTTCATTGGTGGTTCTTCCACCTTGCAGTTGTTCTTCTCTAGGAGAAATGGTATATACTGAATTTTCAGAACATATTTTGAATTTTCTTTTACCATTCACGCCTATGGTGAAACAACTGTTTGCAGGATCTAGTTTAATGCCAAATTTTGTCAATAAATCATTGCCAATAATAAACCAATCACTACAATTATTATTATCCATTACTACAAATTCACAAACTGCTCTAACATATCCATTATTATATTTAAAGAATACAGCAGTTTTATATTTGCCAATTGGATTTAATACTGAACCAAAACCTCTCCAGTTCTTTGTCTGAACAGATTCTAGTTTTTCCTGGTACTTACTATCAAGTTTCATTAATGTATTAATTGAAACTACACTACCTGCAGCCCCAGTGTCAAGAATGGCATTCATTTCTTTTCCACATATGATAATAGGTGCTCTGATAGGTGTTATTTTGTAAGTATCATGAGATACATCTTTAATTATTTCAGATTCCTCTATGGAAGTTAAAGATGTGTCTTTATGAGGTATAGCATCATTCAGGAACATTATATCCTTTTCTAATACAAATATCTCATTTTCATCATCACTGTAAGATATGTTACTTTTGCAATCCTCACTAGATTCCACATTCTCATCTTCATGATTACTAGGTTCAGAATTCTGTGAGGTTTTAATAACATTTATTCCCTTCTTACACGTGTGACCCTTAACCCAAGGTTCATTACATTTGTAACAAGTGTTATTTTCTTGTCTCTTAGGGACAAGGGGAGCTGAAGGTTTTTTCTTCTCCACTGGTAACTTACTTGTAGTAGGTTTTACCACGTCAACACTTTGTCTGTAATTACTATACTTGGTTTCATATTTGTGGTTTAATAATATTTCATTACATATATTAATGAACCCAGAGGTATCTCTGATGGTTTCAGTTCTAGCTACAATAATTTCTCTAACTGATATAGGTAACTTATATATTATCTTTTCTTTCCACTCTTCTTAATCCATTTTTGGATCCATGGCTTTCATGATTTTTATTAAATTCATTAAAAATACCATAGGATTATCTCCATCATTTGGATTATATCTGGCTCTTTCATACAATCTTTGTTGAGTGATTCTAAATTTTGGGCCACCAAATTGCCTTTCAATTAGTGCCTTCCATTCATTCCAGGAGTAATTAATTCCCTCACTCAATACAGATTCAAACCATAATAAGGCCACATCTGTAAATAAAGATATTAACTTTGAAGTAATTTCTTCATCAGGTAATTTGTATGAAAATTTTAGGTTATCAATTCTTTGTATGAATTGTTGCCAATCAGATTTTGAATCCCCGTCAAAAGAAGGGTACTGATCTAACTTAGGCCAGTTCTTTTGGCTAGTTTTTGCTTCCCTAACCTGAGGAATATTGAGTAATTCACTTACTTTAGAAAGATGATCATTTATTTCATCTTTTACTGATTTTATATTCTCAGAGCCCATGACACTATGTTCATGTTCCATCATTGGTTTATCATCAGAGTGTTTCATAAAAACTGGTACTCTTTCTACATAAGAGGTATTATCCTTTATTGTTTCAGTATTTTTCAAAATGTTAGCTACTTCAATTTCTACCCTTTGTAACCTATCTTTTATTACAGGTACATGAGTTAAAGTATCATTTACATTTGAAAAAGACAATTTTACACGTCCCTCTATGGTAGCCATAATATTCTGAGAGTGTTCTAATTTACTTTCTAAATTTCTAATCTCAGATTTTAATCTTTTATTCTCATTGATTAATTCATTATTTGAATTTTCAATAATTTTTAATTTATTGGCTGTGGTACTCAATGATTGTGTTAGTTGTAATAATACATTTTCTGTATTAATGTTTGACTCTTTTGAGAACTCTTCCAATTTTTCAATTCTCAATAATAATTTACTTATTATTTTTGATTCCATTGGATTCTCTTTTAAAAAATATTCTATTTTTTCCGTGTCCAATGCAGAAGACTCATTATCAGGGTCAAGATTTAATTCATTTGATTCCATTTTTATATTAATAGTATTTTCCTGGTGATCAATAAAACTATTTACATTGTCCTCATGTAAAGACAAGTTTAACATATTCTGTTCAAATGAATAATCCTTTAAATCCTTATCAATAATATCCAATATTTCCTTATCAATCTCATTACCTATAAGTAATTTATTTTCAGGTTGATATAATTGATCATAAGAAGTTGGATGACTTACCAAGGTCTTATCCCACTTCCCCTGCCTCTCCTTGCCTTTCCCCTGTAAGGGTGACTGCTGGAGCCCTGCTGTTGAGGATTGTTGTAGTTTTGGGCGTACCAATCCCATTTCCATTTGCTTACAGTAATTTTTTGGTCCTCCTCTTGGGCTGGAGGTGTTGCTATGGAATTGTTGGGTGCCACTGTTGGTGGTTGAGTCTTTATGTCCACTAGAGCTTGGTTGACTTCTATGAAACCTTGAGCTGCTCTCTTTTCCAGATTGTTGATCTGGTCCACTATATTGTTGACTCTTATTTTCAAGGTGTTCAGTAGGGTGGATAGGGAGTGAACTTGTTCTTGTAAAGTATTTTTTGTTTTCTTTATTGAAACCTGCTTTAAAAGCTTTTCCCTTTCCTCCAGAGACATTGACGGAGTGTTGTTGATTATGGGAGAGTCCTGGCCCTCCATTTGAATGTCCTGTAACAGGTCTTTCAGCTCTAGGTCTTAAGTTATAAGGTTTTACCTTATTACTTACAATGTCATTGTTGTCACACATTTTTACGTGGAATTTAAAGAATTGAAAGTTTAGATATGAAAACTTCAAAAAGGAGTTTTATCAGTATTTATCAATACCACTGAAGACAATTTTATTGCTTACTTATTGGTATGAAGTGAATATTTAAGTGCCAAAAGTCAAATATGCTTTTATGGGGTCACTTGATTTAACTGGTCTACAATATGTAGCCGTGTTTTTATATTCAAAAGAAAACAACTGTCAGTATGATTCTTTCTAAATATTTAATGAATTTTACAAACCAATAAAAGAAAAGATTAAGAGTCCTGTTAAAAGAAAACAATTAATCAGTTTAATTGGTTTATTATCTGCAAAGATCACAAATTTAATTGGTCTATTGACAGACTCCCACTAAGAACAATTATATGTTAAATTAGTGGTAAAAATTTTATCTGCAAAGATCTCAAATTTAATTGGTCTATTGACAGACCCACTAATAACAATTATAAGTTAAATTAGTGGTAAAATTGTTGATTCAATATCACAATTTTATAATATAACAGGGCTTCTTTTTCTGAAATCACTATATAAGTGACCCCAACCTGTTGTAATTATCCAAATATTTCTATAGGGATATTATTTACGTGCACCTTCTTTTGAAAATTTCACTTACAGGATTATAACAGAATTCTTGAGGAAAGGCCCCCAATTGTCAGGCTAAGATCAAGTACAAGGACGTGAACTAGCTTGAATGGTCAGTTGTCTAGAAGATTTAAATGGTCCTGTATGAATACTGTAGTACTAATCCACTAAGTTGTAAAATATAATCAAATATAAAGGTCTCAGTAATATAATTCTCACTAATCTTATATATGGCTTACAATCTTTATAGTTGGTAGAAAAATAGATTATATAAATTCAGATACTATTCAAAAAGTCTTATAAAAGTACTAATTGATATGTATTGTAATTGGTTTGGTTATATTGGTTAAATTGTAATGATAAAGAATGAAGAAATACAACCCAAAAACCTCCTCCTTTTATACACACTGAGTTCCCCAATGATTCCCTTGATGTACCACCCAATACACAGTTAATGACGCCTCTAAACAACTAATAGACATGCCCATCAACATTCCCAGTAACCCATGACATAATTAGAAGAGTAACAACTGCCAAAATCCTGTAATAATAAGGGAAATCCATCAAAATTAAAGAAAAAGACAAAAAGAGAGTATATGCCTATAAAACAATAATATTAAAGACTAAAGGAGACTTTTTAAGGTTAATAATAGCTTAATAATAAGGGGGATTTACTGTAGAAATAATGGGGCTAATCCTGACATTATACTACGTGAAATTCCCATTCAAAAATAACCAAAATTGACTGAGAAACCACCCAAAAACTTAAAAAAGAGCGTGAGATGTGGGGTAACTACATGCAGTTCTTGGCAGGCTCTTGCACGGGTAAATCCTTGACTAAAATTAGGCGAATTTAAGCGTGGTGATGAAATAAAGTGCCAAGAGTGAGGTTATTAATGAAATTAGTGCATATAAATAAGGTCAATGCATTATTAATTAAGCTAGGACACTAAATAAGCGCCTGTCGCCTATTTTAGTGTGTTTCCCCACAGTGGGCGTAGAATGTGGGGTAATTATAGTGTGAAAAAGCTAACTTTGCTAAAAATGAAGCTATTCACACGGGAAAAAAGCAGGCAGTATGTGGCCAGTACACAGAAGCCATTTCTGGCATAAAAAACACCAAATTTGAAAAGTGTTATTTTTATGCATTTAAATAGCCAAATCAATAGTTCTAAATGAGCCCAATTGATCTGTCAAAGCGCAATTTTGATATTCTCAATTTTATAGCGCATATAGTCAACTTTTAAGTGAAATAAAGCGCATTTCTTGTTTTTTGCATAAAACAATAAATATAACAGCTTTAAGTGTACTTAAAAATTATGTAGCCTTATACTTAAGGTTCTTAAGATTACCCTAACATATTCCAACTTAATATTAAGTACATAAGACCTATAAAAGGTGGATATATGCATGTATATAAGGTGTTATAATGGCATTTTTTGTGTATTATCATAATTTTACTTATGTATACTATTTGTGTACTCTTATTTATTATTCCCATGTATAGTTCATGTGTTTAACATAACTTATAATTACTTTTTACTCAGTCCTGGAGATATACAGGCTGACAAGTCCTGAGCTTTTGACAGAGTTTTACTGCTTCTTGATACTTAAGATTAGATATATTTTGATATAAAAATTTTAAGAATAACTCTATTCACTTCATGCAACAATCATACTCTGCCAAATCTACAGGCTTAGAAGCATATTTACCTATAAATGTAATTAAAATAATAATAGATTAAAACTATTCATAAATAAAACTATATAATACTTACAAATTAATAGAGACTTTTTCCTATCTAAACACTGACCACCAACAAACATATTACCAAATCCACCACCATTTTTATGAGATTTATTTTGTAAAACTCCATTTTCACAATACAAAAAGCCTTTGATGCACTGAATTGTTGCTTCAAGAATGTTTAATCGAATGAGATCTTCAATAGAAAATTTTTTCACTATAACACTTGGAATTGAGGAGTGGATTGGATGGAAAATATAACAGCTAGAATTCGAAGTAAAATACTGTTCTGGATTAACTAAATTTTTTACAAAACTCCTAGAAAAATATTTTGCCCTCTTTCAATCTGTCTCAATACCGTAATTTTCAACAATAAGTAATGCATTCTTGATGTTGTTTGATTTTGTTCCTCAGCGGTGATTTTTCTTTATAAACAAACTTTGTGAAGCCTGCATCTTGTAGTGTAGTGGATAAGAAATTAATTTAATTCAAAAATAAATAAAAAAAGTTCAAAAGAATGCAATTGTTAAAGTTAACACCCCCAAAAATAATCATTATTTATTCTTAATAATAAATTAAAAATCATATCCAACGTGCATGTAGAAAACATGAGTATTAGCTTCATTTAAAATATTAATCAAGTATTTGGTATTAAAGCTTCATTTAATTGCTTACAAGTATAGTATTATTCCGTATGCGTTGGGCACACAAGATTCAACTATACCCTAAACATAATTAATTAAATGTGAAGCTTAAATCCAACACCCAATTATTACAATAAGTACAGCAATAATACATAAGTATGTGTTGATTCTTTATTTAATTTTTCTCCATATATCAATAATATATCAAACCACCAGATATCCATAATTTATAATGTTGAAAGGTATAGTTTCCTTAAACAAGAATCAACTATACCTCTACCATTAATAGAATTACAGGAGGCCAATACAATAAATTATTGATATGTAGAAAAAAATTGATCCCATACTCATGTGGATACTATGATATTTTATTTTATTTTATTATTTAATATATAATGATTGAGAATAATAAAAACTTTAAAAATGAAATAGTGAAAAAAAGATATTCTTACTTGAAATTTTAAAAAAATCCTTGGGTAGAAGTTGATTGATCGATAAATGGACAACTAATCTGTTGATTTAAATTTTTAGGAATAGATTATTGTAGAAAAATAAGTATTATTTTTATTGAATGAAAAAAATGAAAAGAAAAAGACAAACCAATATAAAATTTAGATGCTAACCAAAAATTAGCTTTTTGATTATACTATGACAAGTTAGAGATCAAGCTGCCAAGAGTTAAAAACAATCATCAGTTCTATTTTTTTTATTTTTTAAAGAGATTTACAAGGAGACTAAAAGACCAAAAATACAAGATAGTAATCTGTAAATAAGTTACTTTGGTGGTAAACCTAATGATTGAGAAAAATGGATTCCCTAAAAGTTGAACTATATTTAAAGTGAAATTAATATTTTTACTTAAGAAACAAATATAAGGGCCAAACCAAAATAAAAAACTCTTAAGTGAAACAGATGTAAAGCTAATTATTTTAATAACCTGTCTCTTGTAAGTGGAAGGAGAGAAGTGGAAAATGTGCCACTTAGATGAAAATTCGCTTACAGTTATGCGTATAGAAACACGCAAATTACTGAAGCTGGTTGCATGGCATGCAGTGACTTGCATAAGGCGTATATGCAACAGGTTTTTACACAGAAATATATTTTACAAATGATGAAAAAACATTTTCACATGCTTTTAATTAAAACTTACATATTGTTTTTACAGCTTATTTTTATAGGGTTTCACGACGTATAATTTGAGGAACCAAAGCCTCAGCTTGTTTCACACAGATGCAATTAAAATTTATTTTCACTTATTTTTCAAATTCAATCCACATATCCATATCATTTGCTCACATAAGGTTGGAAAACTAACCTTCAGCTGTTATGGACACCTTTTTTATCACTTAATATTTTTTTGCCACTAAGTTGACATTTGGCTACAAAAGAGTTAACAACCAAGTATATATTTCTGCAAAACAATCTGCACACAAAATCAGTATTCTGATATTTCAAATATCTTCAAACTGGTTATATAATTTTTGGCATTTAAAAATATCCAATACCTTTTTTTCTGGCTTTGATTTTTTATTATGCTCATATACATTTCACACTATCAAAAAATTAATGCCAAATGGCATGTAAAAGAGTAACGCAAATTTCAATATCTCATCTCATCTTATTTCTTATTAATTCAAACCAGCCAGTCTCCCCCTGGCTGGTAGTTTATTTTCTATAGTAGCCAATGTTGCTTAAAGCAACATTGGCTGCTCAAATCTCACATTAAAACCTCCCAGCCAGTGTTATCTGGCTGAGAGATGCGAAAAACAGTTTGCAACCAAAGTTGCTACAAGCAACTTTGGTTGCTTTAAAAAAAGACTTGCAGCCAGTTTTATACTGGCTGAAAGTCATTAATATTAAAAAAAGGGAGCAAAGTTTCTGCATGCAACTTTTCTTGCTTTTAAACACAACATCTTGCAGGCAGTTTAAAACTGCCTGCAAGATATATTATAAAATTGGCCAAAGCCACTTTTAGTGGATTGGGTCATTTTTTCATATTTTTTTATTAAATGCTGCCAGATTAAAGCTGGAAGAAAAGTTTTTTTTTTCAATCCTGAGCCACTTCCTGTGGCTCGGGTTATTTTTTTTTCTTTCACTACACAATATAGGGGGTGGACTTGCTAGCAAGTCCTCAACCTGAACTCAGATGGAACTCAGATGGAACTCAGACTGAACTCAGACTGAATCCATACTGAACTCTACTTGAACACCCACCTAAAACTGTTCTGCTGAGTGGTGTTCATCCCTGATTGTATGGTTCCTTTATCAATAGCTCAATGTGTGTTCAATCTGTGGTGAGTTTGGGTCCAAGGTTGCGGACTCGCTAGCAAGTCCGCCCCCCATATTGTGTGGTGTTTATTTTAAATAATTACCAGTCAGGCTCCCCCTGGCTGGTAGTAAATATTTTAAGCAGCCAATGTTTCTTAAAGAAACATTGGCTGCTTGATCACCTTAAAACCTCCCAGCCAGTGTTATCTGACTGGGAGATGAACAAAATATTATTTCAACCAAAGTCACTACAAGAGACTTTGGTTGCTTTAAAAAAAGACTTGCAGCCAGTTTTATACTGGCTGCAAGTCATTAATATAAAAAAAAAGCAAGCAAAGTTTCTGCATGCAACTTCACTCGCTTTTAAACCCAACATCTTGCAGGCAGTTTTAAACTGCCTGCAAGATGTATTATAAATTTGACCAAAGCCACTTTTAGTGGCTTTGGTCATTTTTTTCATTTTTATTAAACACTGCCAGTTTAAAGCTGGCAGCAATTTTTTTTATTTATTTAATTTTTCAATCCCGAGCCACAGGAAGTGGCTCAGGTTATTTTTTTTGTTTTTTTAAATTATTACCAGCCAGGCTCCCCCTGGCTTGTTGTGTTATCTGACATTAGAAATCTTGTAAAAAAGTTTAGAGGAAATATAAAATGCATATTCTTTGATACATTATGAAGTATGAGGTAGAGGATTGATGAAGGGATTAGTAGCTTAAAAATAAAATGGGCCATTGCTGATAAGGAGAGTTCTAAAACAATAGATATTTTCTATGAAAATGAGATGGGATGGAGTAAATTAGGGGGTCTCAAAATTGATTAAATATTCCACATAATCACGCCATAAAAAATTACCAAACACCCCATCAGAAAATGAAATAAACCTGCCCTAGACAGGTGTATTTTGATGGTGTGTTTGACCTAAAAAACACCTTCTTTTGGGGAGAAAAAGCCATCAAAACACTTCTCTGCTTCATCTTGATTAGTCAGCACTAGGTACAGACAAGCCATCTCCTTAGATTCTTTTTCACCTAATTATTAAGGGCTTATTATTCAACATGTGAAAAGCGTGACTTCCCATCACTTAAGCATCCACTTCATCATACACTCACCCTTAGTCTTCATCACCGTTCACAAAATTCCTCTTTCAGTCCCTTGTAAACTAGAAATAACTGCTACCACTCTAGCCCTGGATCTATTGGTTAACTCAGATACCAACTCCAATCCCAAAATTAACTTGGCTTACATGTGTGACATGCTGAATAATCACTACTTATATTCCAGACCACTTTCCATACAACACCCACCACAATTTAACCTTGATGTTCTTTAAAGCATTCCTGAAATTAGCTTTAAACAGATATTTGGCACAACCCTGCCTGTATTTCTCAGTTACTTGAACTGATAAAAGATCACTCAATTTTCAGAAATGATTCTTGTTGTCCATAAAGAGATCCTCCTATTCAAATTTGTGTTGCACTTTGTCATTTTAGTTCAAATTGAAATGGTGGCACATTTACCCATCTTGAAAACCTCTTCTAGATCAGAGATGAAAATAAATATTTTGATTGTAAAAAAATTATTTGAATCTCTCTTATATACATTGCATGTGTCTACTCTTGCTATTTTTTAGGATTCCAGTTGATTAAATGTTTTGTATTTAAATTATAAGTAATGTTTTTCTCCATATCTACATGACTAAAATTCATTCTGGATTTCTATTAATAATTTGGTTAAATATGGTTTTTCGACAACTTCATTAACCAACCCTTGTGCACAAGATACATAACTTAACAAATTTTTTTTTCTAAATCTAGAAATTCGGCAATACCCTCCCCTGTGTTTCACTATATTAGGGGGTGGTGATTGCCATTTTTTTCATGTCAAAAAAATTTTTCATGTCTGGAAAAAAAATGGCAATACCTCATCCTGAATTTTACTGTGGGAAGGGGTGGAGATTGCCATTTTTTTCATGTCAAAAAAAATATTTATGTAAGAAAAAAAAATCACAATACCTCCCCCTGCAATTTACTGTGGGAGGGGGTAAAGATTACCAAATTTTCATTTTAATTTCATAAATTCCTAAATAAATAAATAAAAAATTATAATCAGCCAAGTAAAAGTAATGGGATTCACAATTCCACCTACTAATGATTTCAGATGTGACCAAAGCCAAATAAATCATATGACAAGCAATGTATTGAAAATTCATCCATTCAATACAAATAAATAATTAAATGAACAAATTTATACAGCAGCAAGTCTCAATTGCACAAAATTTTTATTTGATTGATTATATTTAATAATTGATAATTTAAAAATTTATGAAATAAAAATAAAAAAATTGAAAATCTTCTAATTACCATATTTTGAACCCCTCCCTAAAGATTTAATATAAATAGGGCCCTTCCCCCTTGCTTTACTTACCTGGTTTATCAGACTTTGGTTGATTTGGAATGAAAAACCAAAATGAGTAAGTGTTTCACAAGATTCCAAAAAAATGAGAACACTTTTTACAAGATATCAAACAAGGATTTTCTTTGGTAGTTTGATGATTATCTCTTGGATTTTTGATTGATGATTATGCTGAGAGGAGTTCCAAATAGATTTGATGATGCCATCTCCTGAAAAAAATTCAAAACATCAACAAATCAGGGGAAAAAATGATTTATTAAAAAGAAAAATTGAAGAAAAAAATGATAAAAAACAGTTGAGGAATAGACATACCTTGGGAGTGGTTTAATGAAAATTATCAGAAAAAACATGCATATTATGGAATATCAAAATTTAAAAATGTAAATTAGTTTACATAAAAAGACTCAACTTTAAAATTAGATATCTCAGAAATTTCTGAGCAAAAATTGATTATGCTTTCTTGAAATGAAATTCATGCCTATAGAGAACCTGTAATCAAAATAATGTGAGATTTGAATGAGCCAAAATCTAGCAAATGTTAATATTCATCCTCATAAAATTAAATTACAGAATTAAAAGGACTCATTCAAAACTGATATTTAGCTGATCAAATCAGAGCCAAAAGCCTGAAGTATTATTTGAAATAGATTGCATAAGACCTATATGCATATTATGCAACATTGAACTTAAAAAATGTAAATTAGTCCATGAAACAAGATTCAACTTTGAAAGCAGTTATCTCAGCAACCACTGGACCAAATTCAACACAATTTGCTGGAAATAAATTCCATGATTCTTGATATTCTTCTAACAAAAGGATATTTTATTTAAAAAACCCTAACCCTATTTCTGACCTTTTATTTTTGACTTAAAAGAGAATCAAAAAAGGGTTATAAAATCTAAAGCCAGGTATTTTCAATGGTCTAAAAAGATCTATTTTAGTTACCTATGTTTCTTATAAGTATTATATTTGTTCCAGAGTAAGACCTACTTTAGAAGATTAAAATAA
The DNA here is from genome assembly GCA_030280995.1 of Hemileia vastatrix. NCBI lineage: Eukaryota > Fungi > Basidiomycota > Pucciniomycetes > Pucciniales > Zaghouaniaceae > Hemileia > Hemileia vastatrix. The sequence goes on from JASXTE010000011.1 coordinate 14,357,173, forward strand.
AGTTGATGGAAGTTTGAGCCAAGTGGATGATAAATTTCTCAAAAACCAGTGAGCCAAATCAGATGTTGCATGGTGGATATGAGAGCTAGGCTTCTGTAGAACCTTCTTAAAAGTGGAAATGTGATTTGAGAAAAAAAAAAAGAGAAATAGAAATAATAACAAAAACAAATTCAGAAAAAGAACATCATTTAAAATTGAAAAAAGATGGTGGGAGGATGACTTACCTGATGAGATGTCTTCAAAGATGTAAAAGGACCAGATAGAAGTTCAGGAAGTGATGGATAAAAAAAATAGAAGAAGAGTTAAGGAAGTGAGAGAAGATGAATAAAAGGATATGAGGGATCATTGAAAAACAGAAAGAATGAAAAATTATGTAATTTCTGAAATATCCAACTTCATGTTGAGATGATTAACCAAAATGAATCAGGAAGGGAAAAATTATGCTTTCAGTGAAAATTCAAAATAATAGTCAATATACAAAAATAAAACAAACCCAAGTGGAGAGTACATGCAACTTGATCATTTTGAGAGCATGAAAAAAGGATTTAAAAGGGTTGTGTTAAAAATTTTGTAGTGTTCTTGGCATGATGACTAAGTTTTGAGGATATAAATTTGTTCAGGAATTGTTGATAAAGAAAGTAATGAAAAGCTCAAAATTTACTGGGGCACCATGTGTAAAAATTTGTATCAAAAAAGTGGGAGGGGAAAGATGTGATGTGTGGTGAATTGGGAGGATCTGTAGATTGGCTGGCTGTGCTGTGGTTGGAAAATTTTCACTAAAGTAGGACATATTTGACCCAATGTTTAAGATCTCATGTACCAAATCAGCCATGTTTCATGGTGTGTTTATGTGGTGGTTTTCAAATGAAATCCACTGGGCATATTTGTTCAAGTTTGAGACCCCCTATTAAAAATTAGATGGGTAGAGGAGGAGGAAGAGATCCTTAAGAAGATGAATAAAATATTGCTTTAAAAATTTTTTACAGATAAATATTAAATTGAAATAAATTTTGTAAATATTTTTGTCATTATATTGGTTTCCACTTTTAAATGCAGTTACTATTTCACAGGTACTCATACCAAAACTTGGGAAATTGATTTATATAAGCATTAAATATTTAAATTGGAAAACTTGCATATTAATTTCCATAACAACCATACAAGTTATACACTTTAAGGATTATTTTTTTATATAAATATAAATTTTTCTTTTAGTTGAGTAACTGAAGATTTTATTTTCAATAGCCTGTAGGTCTTATATTTTAGGTAAAATTTAAAAAATTATACAAAATTTAGTTTTGCAAAGACTTAATAGATTAGAAGTGAGAAGTGACTATAATCTTTTTAAAATTTGAAAATAGGAATGACATTAGTTATTTCAATCCCTATAGCTATTAATATTTGTGATCAAAAAATTTGCTAAATTTATCTATTGTTACAATTATGTAGTAAAAGATATTATTATTGTAAATTAAATTTACTTTCATAATTTTATGGTTTATCTTTTGAATGCAAAGTAATGATTTGGTATGTTAAGGAATAATTTTCTTCCTCTAAATTGATAATAATATTGTATATTCAAAAGCTTATGTTGGATCAATGTGTGCTCAATGTGTGCTCAATGAAGGATAAAATCATGGTTATAGTTGATCAACTTATGCATAACTTGAGATCAATTGAGGTTCATTTTTGGACCAATCTGAGAATAAATGTAAATCTAACTCTAATTTGCTTATGTTTATAAAGTATTCATAAACCTGGCATAATTAAGGGACACTCTAAATTACAAGAGAGGGGATTGCTAGCAATTCACCCCTAGATTTCCCGTGGTGAATGTTGTTAAAGGGGCTGCAATGGTTTGGTAGTTTTTTATATACTGTCTATAATATCTACACATACCTAAAAAACTTTGAACTTCTTTTACATTCTTAGGTATACCAATTTTTTTAATTGCTGCCACCTTATTCTGATCAACACAAATTTTTAATCCAGATACAACATGTCCAAGTACTTTCAAGGATTGAAATACAAACTTACATTTCTTTAATGCAATCGTCATATTGATTTCATCCATCTTTTGAATGACTCTCTTCAGGTGATTTAAATGTTCATCATATGTTTTTGAAAACACTCTAATATCATCAATATAAACCAAAAGCCATCCTTTAACCATTTCCTGATGAAAAACACTATACATCAATTATTGGAAGACTGAAGGCGCATTATTTGGGCCAAATGGCATTCTCACATACTTATATATTCCCATATGTGTGGTTATTAATAAGTAATTCTGAGAATTCTTTTCCACAGGAGTCTGGTGGTAACCTTTGTTTCCATCCAGACAGGAAATATATTTTTCTCCTTGTAAGGTAGCATGGATAGAAGCTATCCTTGGTAGAGGGTAAATATCATCTACAGTGTATGTATTCAGAGCTCTATAATCACCACAATTACTTGCCTTATCTTTTTCATAAGAGATTAATACTGGTTAAATGACACAATACTTAGGTGTTGTGTCTACTTTTTCAACAATACCTATTTCCAACAACATTTTTATATTGTCTTCAATATCTTTCCATTTTGCAGGAGATTCTTTGTAAGGTTTGTTTTTCAAGATGCCAGGAATATTATCCAAGTCACAACTTAAAGAGATTTTCATCTCATGGTCTTTCACCAATCATAGTTCATTTGAACCATGGGAAAATGCCATAGGATAAGATTTGATCAATATCAAAATATTGTCTTCTTCAATTTTTGAGAGTTGAGGACTAAAAGAGGCCTTTTGGATTTAATTTGCCAATTCGACCACTTCAGTGGTGGTTCTTCCACCTTGTAGTTGTTCCTCTTTAGGAGAAATGGATTACACTGAATTTTGAGAACATATCTTGAATTTTCTTTTACCATTTACAACTATAGTGAAGCAAGTGTTTGCAGGATCTAGTTAAATGCCAAATTTGGTCAATAAGTCATTGCCAATAATAAACCAATCACTAAAATTATTATTATCCATTACAACAAATTCACACACTGCTCTTACATATCCATTATTATATTTAAAGAATACAGCAGTTTTGTATTTTCCAATTGGATTTAATACTGAACCAAAACCCCTCCAGTTCTTTGTCTGTACAGGTTCTAGTTTTTCTTTATACTTACTATCAAGTTTCATTAATGTATTAATAGAAACTACACTACCTGCAGCCTAAGTGTCAAAATGGCATTCATTTCTCTTCCACATATAATAACAGGTGCTCTGATAGGTGTTATTTTGTAAGTATCATGAGATACATCTTTAATTATTTCAGCTTCTTCAATGGAAGTTAAAGATGTCTCTGTATGAGGTATAGCATCATTCAGGAACATAATATTTAGTTCTAATACAAATATCTCATGTTCATCATCACTTTAAGAATTGTTACTTTTACAATCCTCACTTGATTCCATGCTCTCATCTTCATGATTACTGGGTTCAGAATTCTGTGAGGTTTCAATAACATTTATTCTTTTCTTACACGTGTGACCCTTAACCCAAAGTTCATTACATTTGTAACAAGTGTTATTTTCTGGTCTTTTAGGGACAAGGGGAGCTGAAGGTTTTTTCTTTTCCACTTCTAACTTACTTTTAGTAGGTTTTACTACATCAACACTCTGTCTGTAATTATTATACTTGGTTTCATATTTGTGGTTTAATAATATTTCATTGCATACATTAATGAACCCAGAAGTGTCTCTGATGGTTTCAGTTCTAGCTACAATAATGTCTCTAACTGATATAGGCAACTTTTATATTATTTTCTCTTTCCAATCATCATAATCCATTTTTGGATCTATAGCTTTCATGATTTTTATTGAATTCATTAAAAAGACCACGGGTTTATCACCAGAATTTGGATTATATCTGGCTCTTTCACACAATCTTTGTTGAGTGATTCTGAATTTTGGGCCACCAAATTGCCTTTCAATTAGTGCCTTCCATTCATTCCAGGAGTAGTTAATTCCCTCACTCAATACAGATTCAAACCATACCTATCTTGTATTACCGGTACATGATTCAAGGCATCATTAACATTTGAAAAAGACAATTTAACATGTCCCTCTATGGTAGCCATAATATTATGAAAGTGTCCTAATTTACTTTCTAAATCTCTAATCTCAGAGTTCAATCTTTTATTTTCATTGGTTAATTCATTATTTGAATTTTCAATAATTTTTAACCTATTGGCTTTTGTACTCAATGATTGTGTGAGTTTTAATAATACACTTTCTGTATTATTGTTTGACTCTTCAAAGAACTCTTCCAATTTTTTAATTCTCAATAATAATTTACTTATTATCTTTGATTCCATTGGATTTTCTTTTCAAAAATATTCAATTTTCTCTGTGTCTAATTCAGAAGACTCATCATCAGGTTCAAGATTTAATTCATTTAGATCCAATTTTATATTAATAGCATTATCCTGGTGATCAATAAAACTATTTACATTGTCCTCATTTAAAGACAAGTTTAACATATTATTATCAAATGAATAATTCTTTAGATCCTCATCAATTATATCCAACAATTGCTTATCAAAATCATTACCTATAAGTAATTCATTGTTAGGATGATATAATTTATCATGAGAAGGTGGATGACTTACCAAGGTCTTATCTCATTTACCCTGCCTCTCCTTGCCTTTCCCCTGTAAGGGTGACTGCTGGAGCCCTGCTGTTCAGGAGGGTTGTTTTCAGACTTTATATCCCCAGGAATGAGTAAAAAGTACATTTAAATTATGTTAAACACATGAAATATACATTGGAACAATAAATGAGAGTACACAAACTGTATACATAAGTAAAATTATGATACTACACAAAAAATGCCATTATAACACCCTATATACATGCATATATCCACCTTTTATAAGTCTTATGTACTTAATATTAAGTTGGAATATTTCGGGGTAACCTTAGGAGCCTTAATTATAAGGCTAAATAATTTTTAAGTACACTTAAAGCTGTTATTTTCATTGTTTTATGCAAAAAACAAGAAATGTGCTTTATTTCACTCAATAGTTGATTATATGCGCTATAAATTTAAGAATATTAAAAATGCCCTTTTACATTTCAATTTGTCTCATTTAGGACTATTGATTTGGCTACTTAAATGCATAAAAATAACACTTTTCAAATTTGGTGTTTTTTATGCCAGAAATGGCTTCTGTGTACTGGCCACATACTGCCTGCATTTTTCCTGTGTGAATAGCTTCATTTTTAGCAAAGTTAGCTTTTTCACACTATAATTACCCCACATTCTACTCCCACTGTGGGGAAACATGCTAAAATAGGCAAGAGGCGCTTATTTAGTGTCCTAGCTTAATTAATAATGCATTGACCCTCTTTATATGCACTAATTTCATTAATAACCTCACTCTTGGCGTCTTATTTCACCACACTTAAATTCTCCTAAATATAGTCAAGGATTTACCTGTGCAAGCGCCTGCCAAGGACTGCATCTAGATACCTCACATCTCACGCCTTTTTTGGGTTTCTAGGTGGTTTCTCAGTCAATTTTGGTCATTTTTGAATGGGGATTTCACTTAGTATAATGTCAGGATTAGCCCCATCATTTCTACAGTGAATCCCCCTTATTATTAAGCTCTAATTAAACTTAATTTTCCCTCTTTAGTCTTTTATATTGATGTAAAATATGCATATACTCTCTTATTTACTTATTGTTTAATTTTGATGGATTTTCCCTATTATTACAGGATTTTGGCAGTTGTTACTTTTCTAATTATGTTATGGGTCACTGGGGATGTTGATGGACATGTCTATTAGTTGGATGAAGGCGTCATTACATGTGTATTGGACTGGTAAATCAAGGGATTCATTTGGAAACTCATTGTGTATAAAAGGAGGAGGTTTTGGGTCTTGTTTTCTACATTCTTTATCATTACAATTAAAATCATATAACCAAACCAATTACAATACATATCAATTAGTACTTTTAGAGTATTTTGAATAGTATCTGAATTATTAAAATCTATTTTTCTACCAACTAAAAAGATTGTAAGCCATATATAAAACTAGTGAGAATTATATTACTGAGACCTTTATTTTGGATTATATTTTACTATTTGTTGGATTTATACTACATTATTTATATAAGACCAGTTAAATCTTCTAGAAAAAGAATTTTTAAGCTATTTCATGTCCTTGTAGTTGATCTTAGCCTGACAATTGGGGGTCTTTCCTCAAGAATTCTGTTGGTTATAATCCAGTAAGTAAAAATTCACAAAGAAGGTACACGTAAATAATATCCCTATAGAAATATTTGGATAATTACAACAGGTTGGGTTCATTTATATAGTGATTTCAGAAAAAGAAGTCCTGTTATATAATAAAATTGTGATATTGAATCAACAATTTTACCACTAATTTAACATCAAAAAAAATTGTTATTAGTGGGAGTCTGTCAATAGACCAATTAAATTTGTGTACTTTGCAGAAAATAAACCAATTAAACTGATTAATTGTTTTCTTTTAACAGGACTTTTAATCCCTTTCTATTGTTTTTTAATATTCATTTAATATTTAAAAAGAATTTTACTGGCAGTTTTTTCTTTTTTAAATATAAATACATGGTGTGGTCTTCCAACATTAGCAGGGGCCTTTGTTGTGTGGTTTGGTGCTGTTTGTGCATGTCTTAATTGACATTGGTTGAAGAATTAGGTGTTTTTCTGGGTTTATTCCGTGAATATTTGGACTGCAAGTATGTGGGTACTACAATTGGATAGCCCCGGTTTTTCTCTATATTTCATGTCTTGTGGACATCTTTCATATTCTAAGTTTTAAGGGGTCAATTCCTCATTTTTCATTATAAAAGATAGTTGTTTAATTTTGTTTTTCGCGTTTTACGGGCTAAACTTAAGTCTTAGGGTTAAGCGCTTAGTACCATTAGATAGGGCTAATTTGGCTCTACGTTTCATGTCACAATGTTGTCATAGCGTAATTTTGTGTTTTAAGGGTTTTAGTAGTTGTAGTGAATTTTTCTAAGTAGATTAGATGTTTTTATTGGTTTTCTGGCTTCAGGCGGCCCGCCCGCCTCTGTTTTAGAACGTTGGGGAGCACTTCTGGAGGGTTTTTACTCAATTTGGCTGGTACAGGTGCCAAATGCGTTGCTGTGCATGGATCTTAGTTGGGCGGTCTGTGTGTATATACTGAAAAAAGACAGTTTGGGGCAACTTTAATTTTCATAAAACCATCTGGTAATTATATACTGTTTTCTCACTCAGTTTTCACTTTTTTTGGGCCACAATTGGCTGTGTTGGTTGAAAGGTTAGTTCTTCATTTAACTCAACTTTAGCAACAGGTTCTCTGGTATAGTCTTGCAAGCTATATCAAGTATTATTGCTGTCTCTGGTGTGGATTCGCAGCCTACATCAAGTATCTTTGCTTTCTCTGGTGTGGACATTGGTCTACATCTCAGTTCTTTGGTCTGGTAGTCTGTCTGGGGACTACTATCTTGGCTGATCAATCAGTCAAGTGTATTTGAAAAGGGGCTTTTGGTAAACAGGAACCAATTTACTGTAGCAGGTAAATCTCACTTATTTTTCTAAAGGGACAGGGGATTTTCTCTCTGGTTTTTCTCCAACTCCCTTGGTCAAGGCCTATAGCTAGTACTATAGGATTGTCTACAATGGCTACATATTGTAGACCAGTTACATCAAGTGTCCACTTAAAAGCATATTTGACTTTTGGAACTTAGAAATTCACTTCATACCTATAAGTAAGCGATATAATTGTCTTCAGGTATTGATAAAAACTGATAAAACTCCTTCCTTGAAGTTTTCATATCTAAATTTCAATTTTTTTTAAAATAAATTCCATGTAAAATATGTGTGACAACAATGACATTGTAAGTAATAAGGTAAAACCTTATAACTTAAGACCTAGAGCTGAAAGACCTGTTTCAGGACATTCAAATGGAGGGACAGGAATTTCCCATCATAAACAACACCCCACCAATGTCCTTGGAGGAAAGGGAAAAACTCTTAAAACCAGTATCAATAAAGAAAACCAAAAACACATTACAAGAGCAAATTCACTCCCTCTCCACCCTACTGAATACCCTCACAATAAGAGTCAACAACATTTTAGACCAGATAAACAATCTGGAGAAAAGGGAAGCACAGGGTTTTGTAGAAGTCAACCTGGCTCTAGTGGATATAAAGGCTCAACCACAAACAGTGGCACCAACAAATACCACAGCATCACCTACAGTCCAAGAAGAGGATCAAAAAATTACAGTCAGCAAATGGAAGTGGGATTGGTATGCCCAAAAGTTTAACACCCTCCTCAACAGGGCTCCAGCAGTCACCCTTACAGGGGAAAGGCAAGGAGAGGCAGGGGAAGTGGGATAAGACCTTGGTAAGTCACCCAGCTTCTCATGTCAATTGTATCAAACTAACAATGAATTACTTATAGGTAATGAGATTGATAAGAAATTTTTAGATATAATTGATGAGGATCTGAAGAATTATTCATTTTATAATAATATGTTAAACTTGTCTTTAAATGAGGACAATGTAAATAGTTTTATTGATCACCAGGATAATACTATTAATATAAAATTGGAACCAAATGAATCAAATCTTGAACATGATGATGAGTCTTCTGAGTTAGACACTGAAAAAATTGAATATTTTTGAAAAGAGAATTCAATGGAATCAAAGATAATAAGTAAATTATAATTGAGAATTGAAAAATTGGAAGAGTTCTTTAAAGAGTCAAACAATAATACAGAAAGTGTATTATTAAAGCTAACACAATCATTGAGTACCACGGCCGATAGGTTAAAAATTATTGAAAATTCAACTAATGAATTAACCAATGAAAATAAAAGATTGAAATCTGAGATAAGAGATTTAGAAAGTAAATTAGAACGTTCTAAGAATATTATGGCTACCATTGAGGGACATGTTAAATTGTCTTTTTCAAATGTAAATAATACTCTGACTCATATACCTGTAATAAAAGATAGGCTACAGAGAGTAGAAATAGAAGTAGCAAACATTTTGAAAACCACTGAGAAAGTAAAAGATAACACCTCTTATGTGGAAAGAGTACCTGTTTTTATGAAACACTCAAATGAAACACCAATGATGGAACATGAACATAGTTTCATGGGCTTTGAGAATATAAAATCAGAAAAAGATGAAATAAATGCTCATCTTTCCAAAGTAAGTGAATTACTTAATATTCCTCAGGTTAGGGAAGCAAAAACTAACCAAAAGAACTGGCCTAAGTTAGATCAGTACCCTTATTTTGACAGGGATTCAAAATCTGATTGGCAACAATTCATTCAAAGAATTGATAACTTAAAGTTTTCACACAAATTACCTGATTAAGAAATTACATCAAAATTAATATCTTTATTTACAGATGTGGCCTTATTATGGCTTTAATCTGTATTGAGTGAGGGAATTAACTACTCCTGGAATGAATGGAAGGCACTAATTGAAAGGCAATTTGGTGGCCCAAAATTCAGAATCACTCAACAAAGATTGTATGAAAGAGCCATATATAATCCAAATACTGGTGATAAACCCATGGTCTTTTTAATGAATTTAATAAAAATTATGAAAGCTATGGATCCAAAAATGGATTATGATGAGTGGAAAGAGAAAATAATATACAAGTTGCCTATATCAGTTAGAGACATTATTGTAGCTAGAACTGAAACCATCAGAGATACCTCTGGGTTCATTAATATATGCAATGAAATATTATTAAACCACAAATATGAAACCAAGTATAATAATTACAAACAAAGTATTGACATAGTAAAACCTACTACAAGTAAGTTACCAGTGGAAAAGAAAAAACTTTCAGCTCCCCTTGTCCCTAAAAGACAAGAAAATAACACTTGTTATAAATGTAATGAACCTTGGGTTAAGGGTCACACGTTGTAGAAAATCCTATAGTGCTAGCTATAGGCCTTGACCAAGGGAGTTGAAGTAAAAACAGAAAGAATAACCCCTGTCCCTTTAAAAAAAAAAGTGAGATTTACCAGTTGCAGCAAATTGGAGATCTGTTTGCTAGACCCTCTAATTAAACACACTTGACCCCTTTAAAAGTGAAGATAATATTCCCAGACAGACTAACAGAAAGAGTTGAAATGAACAGTAATATATTCCAACAAAACAAAAGCCAATGAGACAGTGAGAAACAGAGAGGCAATGAGTAAAGAGATAAGATGATCCTTCTAAAAATCTTCCCACACACGCATCATACAGCCAGTGCACAGACCACCCTGACCAATTCCCCACCCAAAATCCAGCTTTCCCAGCCTTTTTCATGCATAAAAGTGCATTTTAGCACCTCCCCAGAGCCCAGGCGGGGTTCGCTTCAAGGCGGGAACATAGCTTTAAGGCGGGATGCTGCTTAGGGGCGGGTGGGCCACTTCTAGGCCCAAAACACCCATACAACCCATAAAAATCCTAAAAACCCTAAAAACCCATAACTTCACTAATAAAAAAGATAAACACAAATAAGATATACCAAAATGAAAAGAAAATGAAGGACAATAAGCTGAGACATAATAACTGACCCTAGCTTAAGCCTACATAAGCACTACTAAGAAATAAATATCCGATAAATACCAATAACAACACCATAACTACCCTATAAAACAAGGTAACCACCCATAAGGGATACCAAAAAGAAGAGAAAAGAAAGGACATTAAGCTGAGATATAATAAGTGACCCTAGCTTAAGCCTGCATAAACACTACTAACTATCACCTAAAGTTGAAAAAATTCACTAATTACACCATAACCCCAATAACACCCTACATACCAAATACACCCATAATAGGCACTCCAAAGGCCTACCCAGGTTTGGATCACCAAAACGTGTAAGAAAAGAATAAATGTTATTGACACCTCACAAAATTCTGAACCAAGTAATCATGAAGATGAGAACGTGGAATCAAGTGAGGATTGTAAAAGTAACATCTCTTACAGTGATGATGAACATAAGATACTCGTATTAGAACAGGATATTATGTCCCTGAATGATACTATAGCTCATACAGATACATCTTTAACTTCCATTGAGGCAGCTGAAATAATTAAAGATGCATCTCATGATAATTACAAAATAACACCTATCAGAGCACCTGTTATTATATGTGGAAGAGAAATGAATGCCATTCTTGACACTGGGGCTTCTGGTAGTGTAGTTTCTATTAATACATTGATGAAACTTGACAGTAAGTATAAGGAAAAACTAGAAACTGTTCAGAAAAAGAACTGGAGGGGTTTTGGTTCAGTATTAAATCCAATTGGCAAATACAAAACTGCTGTATTCTTTAAATATAATAATGGATATGTAAGAGCAGTGTGTGATTTTTTTGTAATGGATAATAATAATTGTAGTGATTGGTTTATTATTGGCAATGACTAATTGACAAAATTTGGCATTTAACTAGATCCTGCAAATAGTTGCTTCGCTATAGGTGTGAATGGTAAGAGAAAATTCAAGATATGTTATGAAAATTCAGTGTAATCCATTTCTCCTAAAGATGAAAATCTGCAAGGTGGAAGAACCACCACTGAAGTGGTAGAATTGGACAATGAAATCCAAAAGGCCTCTTTTAGTCCTCAACTCTCAAAAATTGAAGAAGACAATATTTTGATATTGATCAAATCTTATCCTATGGCATTTTCCCATTGTGGTAGCCTAAAGTTTAGTACGGCACCTAAATATGTAAATGGAGTTATTACGGCGTGCAAGATTGGCGTTATTATTTTTTATAAAAGGGTTTTATTTAATTTATTGGAGTTTAAAATATGAAGAAATTAGTCACGAGCGAATGCCTACACGAAAACAATTTATTTTACTGAGAAAACTTATTTTTACGGTCTGAAAATTTATAAGTATCAAGTCGAGTTACTCAAGAACCTTGGGAAATTTTCCCAGAATTTTTACTATTTTTCTTAAATTTTTAAATGAATTTTAAAGTTTTATAGAAATATTTACGTTTTCAAAAATTACTTAACTTTGATGAATTTTCACGGGGTAATTAGAGCTGCGCAGACTACGAAAATTAGTTTGGTATGTAAAGGGGAAGTAGCTCTATTATGTGTAATTTTTCTAGATATTTTATTATGGTTTTAAGGTTCTAAATTGAGTCCGGAAGTCCGGACGGACTCCGTTTCGACTCTGTACGGACTCCGTACGGACTCCGCTTTGACTCTGTACGGACTCCGTACGGACTCCGTACGGGCTCCGGATTGACTCTGGAAGAGCTCTGGAGGGGAAAACTTAGGCACGTGACTAGGAATACTTAAGCGCTTCTCAAACTCGAAATTGAGAGGGGTGACACATCATACAGCTTAATCATTAACCACCACAGTCTCATTTTTTTATTACTCAACAAATTAAATAACTTGTAATACCCTTATAACATTTATTATTTTTACATAACATTTTAGAAATACAATTCAACAATTTAAATCACACTTCTTATAGGGTATCTTTAGAAAGGTCTTCATCACTGGGACTTGATTATTGCTGTCTCATAACAATTAAAAATATTATAAAAACATAAAAGTCAATCTTTTCAGATCTTTCACTGGTACACCTTAATTGTTGTTATCAGTATTTCTTTATCAACAGCCACTTTTATTCAAATCTCAATAAGCGATAATTATTTTAGAGTTTCATTATTTTTATCAATCAGATCTAAGTAGATTGGTTAGCTTAGTGATTTAGAACACCCATTTTGTTATTTTTATTGGAAGGACGGGGTTTTCAGCTAAATCCACACATCTCCTCCGGATTCTGCTTACAGCAAGGCGACTGTAAGAGTTTACCTTACCATAGTTGGCGCCCAACGTGGGGACCGATTTCTCTAGCTTTCTTTAAAGACTTACTTGGATCAAGAACGTTATTAGCCTGCAAGAGGCTTATTTTCTGGAACTCTAATTGGATTTTTGTTATTGGCCTGCAAGAGGCTTGTTATTTTATCGATTGTTAACGCTTTTCATTACTTATTGGGATGTCTTCTTCTGCTGTTGCTTCTGGATCTTCTAACCCTCTTACTCCCTCAGTTAGAATTGTTTCTTGGGATGGCCCAAAGTTTGATGGGGAGGAGGTTAAATGGTTCATTAGCAGGTATGAAGCTGCTGCTGCTGTTGATGGTGCTTCCCATGTGGATATGGTGAAGCAAGTTAGATTTTTTATTGCCGATAGGGAGGTGGAAAAAGAGGTTATTGCTATGCAGGCATTCAAGGACAAGGATTGGGTTAAGCTTTCTAAAGCTATGGTTGATAGATGGGGTGTTAGGTTTACTATGATGGACCTCAATAAAATTGTTGGAGACTGGCAAGCAAAAGGTGGTGTTTCTTCTATGGCTGACTTCAAAAAGCTCTGTGTTCAGTTTGATGAAGTGGTGGAATATCTCATACTGGTGGACGAGTTAGTGCATGAGAACCAAGCAAAAGATTTGTTTTGGTCAGCATGCAGCAGGGATATTCGTATGGACGTCTTGAAGGATCTTTCAAGAAAAGATTTGATGAAGGAACTGCCTAATGGTGAGCAGAAACTGCCGGCTCTGGAGGTTATCAAGGACAACATTCAAGCCCATCTAAAGTTATTGGCGTTGGACAAATATCAAGAGTCTTGCACTCAATATGTTAGCAAGGTTAGCGAGGTTTTGGCCGAAAACAACGATATTATGGTCAAAGCCCAGGAGGCCAAGAAGGCACAAATGGGATTACCTGCTGCTAAAGTGGAGGGCAATGTAGATAATAAGATGGTCGATCACTTGGCCGATTTAACTAAACAATTAAAAATATTTGTTCAAGAGACTCAGAAGGCCAACAAGGCCCCAATCGCTTCTTCGTCGACGTCGACTTCTTATCAGTCTAGAGGTTATGAACGTCGAAATTATAATAGCAATAACAACGGTAACCGCTTCCCAGGCAATGGGAGAAATGGTGGGAATGGTGGTAATGGATATAGAGGTGGCTATGATGAGCCAAAGGTGTGCTCTTATTGTAATAGGAGAGGGCACAGAGCAACAGTTTGTTTTGCTCTTGATAAGGATATGGATGCTGGGCGAGTTTTATTCGATGGTAAAGTTTATAAATTTCCCGATGGTTCGTTCATCAAGCCCAGTGATGGAAAGTCTCCTTCTGATTTGGTCAGAAGAAGTTTAACGGCTGAAAGGAGAGCCAGATTTGAAGAGGTGACGGATGAAGATGTTAATTCCAAGAGTGGCAAAAATGGTAATGGTAATGGTGGTAAAGCTGACAAGGGCAAGGAGAAAGAGGTCAGTAAAGCCACATTTTCTACTTCTTTTGGTGGTTTAGAGCTGGCGACGGTTGCCCAGGTGGAGGGCAGCTGTATGGCTGGCGAATACGATGTTAATGCTGCTAGAAGAGCAGCTGCTACTAAGGCGAAAAGTAGCATTCAGAGCCAATTGAGGGCTAATCCTGGCAAGGCCAATAACAAAGTGAACCCTTACTCTAAGGACAAGAATTCTAGTACTCAAACTGCCGCCAACAAATTGAACCCTTACTCTAAGGACGAATTATATAAAATGCAGAAGGGGATTGCTGATATGGGGCCCCCTAGTTATGGCAAGTTTGATTTAAATGGTGAGCCTATGCCAGAGGATGATTCGGATTCTGAGGAGGACGTACCGTTGGCGTCTCTACCCAGACCAAGTTTTAGCGGTCCCATCCCAATGGAGGGAGTAAGAAGGACTAGCGATGGATCAGGATTAGTGCAAGAAGCTGGTGACGGAGTTAGGGTTATAGAAAGTGAAGATGTTATAATGGGGGGTGAAGATGGCTCGGTTGGACCTCAAGAGGTACCCAGGGCCAAGGTTGTTAAATCAAAGGTCCAGTATGAGCGGCCAGTAGTTTCTGGTCAAGCTAATGCGATGGACGCAGTTTTGAATAGGGTGAATCAACTGCAGATTCCCTTATCTTTGGGGGAGTTATTTACGATTAGTCCGGCGCTTGCTGAAAAGCAAAAGAAGCATTTGACAAGGCGTCGGGTTTCCACTGGAGAGGTGGAATATATTTGTGAAAATGCTGAAAAGTTTGGGGAAGATGTAGATACACATTTTTCCGCTCCCCTGGGTTACCTGGTGGTAACTCTAAATGGTAAAGAAGTAAAGGCCTTGGTCGATTCAGGGTCTCAAATTAATTTAATTTCATTGGAGCAAGCGACGAGTATAGGCTTGCCAATTAAAAGTGGAACTGGGGGAAACCTCAGAGGTATTGGAGGGCATGCAACAGAGCTGATGGGTACTGCTGAGCATGTCAGGTTAGGCATTGGTGGATCTGTTGGTAAGGTTCACTTTTATGTGGCCAGAGGAGCAGTCAAAACTGTTCTTGGTGGTCCATTTTTGATGGATTTTGAGGCCAGGATAGGGTATCAAGCTGGCATGGGGATTAGTTTGGAGATCACTGGTGAAGATATGCGGAGGTTACATATGCGGTTAGCGCCTCCTGGAGATGAAGGTTGGGAAACACGGCCAGGGATTACTACTCTGTGCCAGTGTTGTGTTTGCACCAAGAAGCGGCATATAAAACGGACGGCTTCTGGTGAATTATGTTTGTTGGAAAGGGATGAATGCCCTCATTTTTTGGGGTAGCAGGGGCTGATCGCTCTAATGTTGTAATCTCTCCTCAGGATGAGATCCCGGATTGCAATAGGTCAGCTCACTTGGAGATAATTCAAGTGGATTCTCAATTATTTTCTGTTAATATTACTTTGGAGTTCAAATATGTTTTGGACTTTTCTATATGTTTATTGGATTTACCCGGTTTTTCTATTAAATTTAAAAACGGTGAAAAAGGCAAAATGGGCCAAATTAGGTTGGATAAAAATTGGAAGGGTATGTTTATGGACCTCCAGCAAGAGGTTAAACTGCGAAAATCTCATCAAAATCAAATAAAAAATCTCGGTATAATTAAAACACAAAAAAATAATTTTTGTGAAAATTCAATTCCGGTTCTCCAGCAAGAGGTTAAACTGCCAACTTTCTTTACAGGTGATTTACTGTTGGATAAGGGAAGAAAAGGTGTTGGAAAATCTGTTTATAAATTAGACGAGGGAAAGGAGAAAAGGGTAAAATTTAAAAATGAAATAAAATATTTTTCTAAATTTTCTTATTCCGATTCTGGCGATGAAGAAGATTCATTTGATGAAAGTTTTAATGGCGATACAAAAGAAAATGTTTTACCTCAAGTTAATTTAGATGTGGACGCAGCCAAATATAAGAAAGTAGCAAATAAAGTTCGACCTATTAATGAACCGCTACCTGCTGAATTAAATCCACCTTTGAGAAGACCAAGGTTATCAAGAGATCCTTATGAAAGTCCCTTGGTAAAGAATCCGCCTGAATTTTCTGAGACGTCAAGAATCACTTTTGAGAGACTGGGTGTTGTTAATTTTGGACCTGATGGTTGGTTGTCTGGAGAAGAGAAGAAGTTGTTGTTGGATGTGATGGTCAAGCGAGAGAAGGCCATTGCTTTTGAAGAAGAGGAGAGGGGTGTGTTGAAGCATTCCTATGGGGAGCCTTACAAGATTCCTGTGGTATGTCATGAACCGTGGCAGCAGAAACCGATTCCTATTCCGGCTGCATTAAAAGAAGCCTATATTGAAGTTGTCAGAGAACGGATACGCACTGGACTGTATGAGCAATCAACATCAAGTTATTCTAGTCCGGTATTTTGTATCAAGAAACCGAATGGCAAGCTTAGAGTTGTTCATGATCTTAGGGAATTAAATAGGGTTACAATAAAGGATGCTGGGATACCGCCTAGTGCTGAGGAGTTTGTTGAAGCGTTTGCAGGGAGAGTGTGTTATGGTTTGGGAGATATTATGGGTGGATATGATGAGAGAGAGTTACATCCGGACTCAAGGCCACTCACTACATTCGATACGCCACTTGGACGTTTACAGTTAACAAGATTACCTCAAGGAGCAACAAATTCGGTTGCAGTTTATCAAGCTCAGATGTCTTGGATCCTTCAAGATGAAATTCCACAATATGCTGGAATCTTTATAGATGATGGAGGAATTAAGGGACCAACAACCGACTATGATAACCAGGTGTTGGAAGAGAATCCCGGAATACGCAAATTCATTTGGGAGTTTGCAATTACTTTAGAAAGAATCTTGTTTCGAATTGAAGAGGCTGGTTTAACTATTTCAGGTTCAAAATTTTCATGTTGTGTGCCAGCCTTAGAAATATTAGGCCATGTGGTATGTAGAGAGGGTAGGATTATGTCCAAGAAGAAAGTTAACAAAATTCAGTCCTGGCCAAGACCCAAGAATACGACCGAAGTTAGAGGGTTTTTAGGCGTTTGCGTATATGTTAGAATGTTTATTAAGGACTTTTCTTCATTGGCAGCTCCATTGAGACGGTTAACGAGAAAGGATGCAGACTGGGAGTGGGATGAAGAGTGTGAGAAGGCGTTTGTGAAGTTGAAGGAGGTTGTGGGGAAGGATTTAGTCCTGCACAAGTTGGATTATGGAAAAGATGCTGGTAGAATTTATTTAGCAGTTGATTCAAGTCAGGTTGCAGCTGGGGCGGTTTTGTCTCAGATGGATAAAGCTGGTTACATCAGGCCAGTTAGGTATGAATCTGTAGTATTTACTGAGGTCGAATCAAGATATTCTCAACCAAAATTGGAATTATGTGGTGTGGCGAAAATACTGAAGAAACTTCAGCATATTTTGTGGGGGCAACATTTTGAGTTGCAAGTGGATGCGAAATCGTTAATCCAGATGATTAATTCCCCAAGTTTACCAAACGCACCCATGACGAGATGGGTAGCTTTTATTCAACATTTTTCGTTTGATTTAGTTCATAAGCCTGGCAAAACTTTTACTATGCCAGATGGTTTATCAAGGAGACCACCCACTGAAGAAGATTCAGACTCAGAAGAGTTCGATGAAGATATACCTATTATCAAAGCCAGCACTAAAGGAGCTGAAGACTTTCCATACCTCCCCCATGAGGTTAAACTGGCAGGACTATTGTGTTTAGATTATGGTGTTGATGACCTCCACCAAGAGGATAAACTGGAAAATAGTTTTTATGTTAAAAAAGGTGTTGAAAAAGGTGTAGATAAATTTGGCAGAGAGGAGGTAGAAGAAGATGTGGTGTATGTAGAGGAAAATGGATTGGTAGTGTGGGATAGTAGAAAATTAAGGAATGGTGTATATGTTGGAGAATTAGAGAATTTAAATAAAAAGGTGGATAAAGAGAAAGAGGTATTTTCAAATACGGTTTTCGAAGGATCCAAAGGTTCGGAAGAAAAACGTCGACATAGCTCGATTAAAGATTTATTTAGGGGTCAACGATTATTGGCTCATTCATGTGCAGGTGATATTGGTGATAGAGAAGTCCCTATTGATGTTATATTAATCGATTTTCAAGATGAAGTCTGGGGTCAGACTGGTTTTTATTTTTTGTTAGTCAAATATTTGTTGACTTTAGAGAGGCCAGAAGATTGTGAAGACGATGAATGGGTGGCTATCAAGAGGAAGTCATCTACGTTTTACCTATCTGGTCGACGTTTAATGAGGAGGAGGTATCCAAATCCTCAAGTATTTATAACTCAACAGAAGGGGCAAGAATTAGTTTTGAAATCACTGCATGAAGATCTCGGGAATAGAGGCGTTGGAGAAACATTTAGAAGAATTTCTGATCGATTTTGGTGGCCTGGCATGAAGATGGCTGTTAAACAGTGGGTTCAGTCATGCGAAGAATGTCAAAGACGAAGTTATTTAAGGCCAAAAGAACCAGGACGCGCGACCGGTGAATATACGCTCTTTGGAAGAGTTAGTTTAGATGCCGTTCATATAAAAGAGGGACGGTATAAATATTTAATTGTGGCCAGAGATGATTTATCTGGTTGGGTAGAGGCAGCGCCTCTTATTAATTTAACTGCCAAAAATGTGGCAGAATTTTTTTTGAATAATTGGGTATATAGGTATGGGGTGATGAAGTTGGTGACGGTAGATGGAGGTCCTGAATTTGGGACAGAGTTTAAAGAGGCCGTATTGAAAGTTGGATCAAAGGTTAGGGTAGCAACCCCATATTATCCTGAAGCTGAAGGCATGGTTGAAAGAGGGCATCAAGTTATTAAGGATGCTTTAGTTAAAATGTGTGGGACAAGTGCCGAAAAGTGGAGGCACTATTTACCTTTAGTTTTATTTGCTGATCGAATCACTGCCAAAAGGACGACCGGATTTTCACCTTATGAACTTGTTTTTGGACAGAAAGCAGTTTTACCGGTTGATTTAGAAGCTGAATCATATCTTGGAGTTGACTGGGACACGGTCAAAACTACTGAAGAATTATTGTGTGCAAGAATGATGCAGCTAGAAAAGAAAGAAGAATATTTAGAAAAGGCATATTCGCGGATGATGAAGATCCGAAATCAATCAGTCAGATATTGGGATGAGCGGTTGGCACATCGATTAAGGAAACCTTTGAACCCAGGTGATATGGTCCTGGTGTATAATAGGAGTTTGGAAAGTCAGTGGGGAAAGATGTTTGCAGATAGGTGGAATGGACCGTATAAAATCAAGGAGCAAGTTTCCGGCGGTTCATATGTGCTAGAAGAGTTGGATGGAGTAGTATTGAAGAAGAGGGTAGCGGCCGATCAAGTGAAACGGTTCTATCCTAGAGGCACCAGGAGTGCCGAAGTCTTCCTCCGCAATGAGGATAAACTATGACATTTATGAAATTATATGGACCAACTCCGAAATGAGGATAAAACTACAATTTTAATGACTTTTATTAAATTTATACCTCCGCAATGAGGATAAACTATGATATCTACGAAATTTTATGGATACCTCCGCAACGAGGATAAACTATCTTCTTTTTTTATTAAAATACTTTACTATCGTTACACTGTATATGGTCAACGAAACTGTGATGAAACTTAACGAAATGCAAGAAGACCTTCTTTGAAATTTTCGAAAACTTAAAATTCTTAAAATATGGGTGAAGATAGTGTTGGAAAAATTTTAAAATTTATTGGAAGAAGTGTTCACAGGGGAACCTTCTTAATTTAATATTGGCAAGTGTGGGGGTAATTGATGGGCTGGCTGCTCTATACACAATTACCCCATAATGTTTGTTTCCAAAATTTTCCCTGTTTCTAGTTGAATCCTGGCTTTGTCTTTTAATTTTAGGAAGTCCACTAAGACTATAAACTGGAACGAATCAAGAGACACCGCTCTCAACGCCAGATTCAAGATTTTTTTTTATTTTATTTTGTTTTTGATTTTTTATGTTAGATTGTGATTTCTTTTCTTTAATATATATTATGAATTATTGTAAAGGTGATGCTCACTGGTGGTCTCTAATCATTTTTATAAATTGGAGGGAGCCCACCCAGTGATCATCATTATTAAAAATTATCTTCTAAAAACTTTCATTTATTTTCTTTTCTTTTCAATTTCTCAAAATTGTGTAACCACATCAAGTTGCACTTGGATGTGGGTATGATGTCGAGGGTACGGCTCATCAAATGGCCGGGGGGCATCTTTTAAAATTTTATTTTAAAATTTTTTTTTAGTACTTTTTTTATCTTTCTTTAAAATTAAATTTTAACTTTTATTTCAAAACTATCTTTTCTAAAATCTTTTATTTTAAATTTAAAAAAAAAAAAAAAAAAAAAAAAAATTAATTAAAGTTAAAAAAAAAAAAAAAATAAATAATAATAAAATAAAATAAAAATAAAAAAATAATAATAAAAATAAAATAAAAATAAAATAAATAAATAAAAAAAAAAAATAATAATAATAATAATAATAAATAAATAAAAAAAAAAAAAAAAAAAAATTAAAATTAAAATTAAAATTTATTAATTAAATCAAATCATTATTATATTTCTTAGTTTTATTTTTTTTAGTTTTCATTCTTTTTAGTTTTATTCATTTAGTTTAGACAGGAAACAGGGTCTAGGAGAACTCAATACCAATGGGATTTTACTTCAAGATATCTGTTAGTCCTCCAAGACTTTAAACTGGCTACTGTTCAAGACGTTCTTTAAAGTTTTTTTTTATATACACGTATTTTGGATCTGTTAGTCCTCCAAGACTTTAAACTGGCTACTGTTCAAGACTTTCCTTAAGGTTTTTATACGAATTTTGGAGCTGTTAGTCCTCCAAGACTTTAAACTGGCTAATTTTCAAGACTGTCATTAAAAATTTTATATTGGAGCTGTTAGTCCTCCAAGACTTTAAACTGGCTAATTTTCAAGACTGTCATTAAAAATTTTATATTGGAGCTGTTAGTCCTCCAAGACTTTAAACTGGCTAATTTTCAAGACTGTCATTAAAGATTTTATATTGGAGCTGTTAGTCCTTCAAGACTTTAAACTGAATTTCAAGGATGTTCAAGATTTTATGTATATTTTTGGAGACATATTTTTTTATTTTTTTATCAATCAAATGTTAGGTCCACCAAGACCTTAAACTGGACTGTTATCAAGCTGTTGGGTCCACCATGACCTTAAACTGGATTTCTTATCGATTAAATGTTTGGTCCACCATGACTTTAAACTGGTAGTTCATTCATTGTTTAGTCCACTATGACTTTAAACTGGAAAATTAATATCTGCAGGATAATTCAACATTCATTGGTCCACTATGACATTAAACTGGATTATCAAATTTATTCAATCTTTGGTCAAGCCTAGGCCTTACTTAGGAATATATCAAGATATTTATGCACTTAAACGATCTTTGGTCCACCAAGACCATAAACTGGCAATCGATTATATGTTTGGTCCACCAAGACTTTAAACTGGAATGTCAATCTTGTTTGGATAACTCAATTCAATCTTTTAATTTATCACTGTCCACTAAGACTCTAAACTGGTTATTCAATTATTTCTGGAATTGGGTGCTGATAGCTTTAGGAGGTTAAAACTTTAGGTAGTGATGATGCTAAGGAAAGCATAATGGTTAATTAGGTGAAATTTGTGGCGCTTTAACATGGTCTAAAGTTAAAATTATTATTGGAAGCCTGGCAAAAGTATTTTATGGGTTTGCTGTATAGCAAAGTTTGAAAATTGTGATGAAGGAATCAGAAGTTAGGATGGTAGTTGGATTTTAGGGAATGATTTTTTTTTAGTGCCTCATAGTTAGGCCATTTTTTTTTGGTGTGAAGCTTGGAGGACCTTATGGCGAGATTGGAATCATAGAATTCGGCTCAGTGGGGGGCCCTATGAGGTTGGAATCAGGAGTATTCGGCTCATAGGAAGATCCACTCTCTCAATGCTGTGACAAGAAGGAAGACTGGTATATGGGAGTCTGAAGGGATTCAAACCTTGCTCTCAGTAGTGGAATTATCACAAGATTTATATTATTTTATTTTATGTTATATCAAGCCAGAGAAGAAGAAAGAACGTTTTTATTATAAAGATTTAAAAGAAGACCAGCTAAAACAAATTTATCAAATTATTTTATTAGAAAAGATAATTCTTTTGGAATTGCTCAACCACTTATGCAAAGTTATAAGAATGGGGACATTCTCGATTGGAGGGAGGATGTGGTAGCCTAAAGTTTAGTACGGCACCTAAATATGTAAATGGAGTTATTACGGCGTGCAAGATTGGCGTTATTATTTTTTATAAAAGGGTTTTATTTAATTTATTGGAGTTTAAAATATGAAGAAATTAGTCACGAGCGAATGCCTACACGAAAACAATTTATTTTACTGAGAAAACTTATTTTTACGGTCTGAAAATTTATAAGTATCAAGTCGAGTTACTCAAGAACCTTGGGAAATTTTCCC
Organism: Hemileia vastatrix; assembly: GCA_030280995.1. NCBI lineage: Eukaryota > Fungi > Basidiomycota > Pucciniomycetes > Pucciniales > Zaghouaniaceae > Hemileia > Hemileia vastatrix. Next base: position 14,380,007 of record JASXTE010000011.1, read on the forward strand.
AGAATTTTTACTATTTTTCTTAAATTTTTAAATGAATTTTAAAGTTTTATAGAAATATTTACGTTTTCAAAAATTACTTAACTTTGATGAATTTTCACGGGGTAATTAGAGCTGCGCAGACTACGAAAATTAGTTTGGTATGTAAAGGGGAAGTAGCTCTATTATGTGTAATTTTTCTAGATATTTTATTATGGTTTTAAGGTTCTAAATTGAGTCCGGAAGTCCGGACGGACTCCGTTTCGACTCCGTACGGACTCCGTACGGACTCCGCTTTGACTCTGTACGGACTCCGTACGGACTCCGTACGGGCTCCGGATTGACTCTGGAAGAGCTCTGGAGGGGAAAACTTAGGCACGTGACTAGGAATACTTAAGCGCTTCTCAAACTCGAAATTGAGAGGGGTGACACATCATACAGCTTAATCATTAACCACCACAGTCTCATTTTTTTATTACTCAACAAATTAAATAACTTGTAATACCCTTATAACATTTATTATTTTTACATAACATTTTAGAAATACAATTCAACAATTTAAATCACACTTCTTATAGGGTATCTTTAGAAAGGTCTTCATCACTGGGACTTGATTATTGCTGTCTCATAACAATTAAAAATATTATAAAAACATAAAAGTCAATCTTTTCAGATCTTTCACTGGTACACCTTAATTGTTGTTATCAGTATTTCTTTATCAACAGCCACTTTTATTCAAATCTCAATAAGCGATAATTATTTTAGAGTTTCATTATTTTTATCAATCAGATCTAAGTAGATTGGTTAGCTTAGTGATTTAGAACACCCATTTTGTTATTTTTATTGGAAGGACGGGGTTTTCAGCTAAATCCACACATCTCCTCCGGATTCTGCTTACAGCAAGGCGACTGTAAGAGTTTACCTTACCATACCATGGTTCAAATGAACTATGATTGGTGAAAGACCATGAGATGAAAATCTCTTTAAGTTGTGACTTGGATAATATTCCTGGCATCTTGAAAAAGAAACCTTACAAAGAATCTCCTGCAAAATGGAAAGATATTGAAGACAATATAAAAATGTTGTTGGAAATAGGTATTGTTGAAAAAGTAGACACAACATCTAAGTATTGTGTCATTTAACCAGTATTAATCTCTTATGAAAAAGATAAGGCAAGTAATTGTGGTGATTATAGAGCTCTGAATACATACACTGTAGATGATATTAACCTCTACCAAGGATAGCTTCTATCCATGCTACCTTACAAGGAGCAAAATATATTTCCTGTCTGGCTGGAAACAATGGTTACCACCAGCTTCCTGTGGAAAAGAATTCTCAGAATTACTAATTTATAACCACATATATGGGAATATATAAGTATGTGAGAATGCCATTTGCCCCAAATAATGCACCTTCAGTCTTCAAAAAATTGAAGGATAATGTGTTTCATCAGGAAATGGTTGAATGGTGGCTTTTATTTTATATTGATGACATCATAGTGTTTTTAAAAACACATGATGAACATTTAAATCACCTGAGGAGAGTCTTTCAAAAAATGGATGAAATTAATGTTACAATTGCATTAAATAAATGTAATTTTGGATTTCAATCATTGAAAGTACTTGAAAATGTTGTATCTGGATTACAAATTTGTTTTGACCAGAATAAGGTGGCAGCAATTAAAAACATTGGTATACCTAAGAATGTAAAAGATGTTCAAAGTTTTTTGGGTATGTGTGGATATTATAGACAGTATATTAAAAATTACCAATCCATTGCAGCTCCTTTAACAACATTAATCAGGAAAAATGAGGCTTGCATTTAGAATAATGAAATAAAACACGCCTTTAATAAAGTAAAGGAATGTTTAATGTCAGCTACAATATTGGGACTACCAGATTTCACCCTACATTTATCTTGTACACTGATGCAAGCTTCACAGGTTTAGGTGCTGCTTTACAGCAGAAACAGATAATAAATGAAAAATTATCTGAAGTAGTTATCTGTTATATATCCAGAACCTTAAGAAAGTCAGAATTAAGGTATGGTGCCACAAAGCTGGAATGTTTAGCCGTTGTGTGAGCCTAGGAGAAACTTCATTACAATCTGGAAGACCAGAAGTTTGAACTTATAACAGATTGCAGTGCAGTAAAATCATTACTAAACATGAAAACCCCTCATAGGCACATGTTTAGATGGAAAATAGCTGTACAGGAGTACAGAGGAAGAATGAAAATCACTCATAGAGCAAGAACATTGCATTCTAATGTGGATTTATTATCCAGAAGTCATTTTCCAAATGATGCTGACAACCCAGCTTATGTACCTGAAAATGAGGTTATACCTATATTTGGGATTTATATAGTGGATTTAGAGGAAGAGTTTATGCAAACTATATTGGAAAATTATTCATCTGATAAAGATTTGACTAAACTATCTACCACTCTAAATGATCCAGCTAATGCCTCCATGAGTGCATTAATTAAAACCTTGCCTCTAAAGTATAGAAATGCGTTGGAAAAAGGGAAACTGTCAATTGAAGATGGATACATATATTACAGGAAAAAGCTAAGTAATGTAATAGTAATACCACCTTCTATGAAAGAGTTAATGTTTAGTACTTGTCATGATGACATCTTAGCTGGAAATTTTGATTTTAACAAACCATTAACAAGAGTTAAAAATACAGCCTGGTGGATAAACATGAAAGAAGATGTACAAAAATACATTGAAAAATGTGACTCTTGTCAGAAATCTAAAAGATTAACTGGGAAGTGAGCTGGGTTGTTACAACAAATAGAGTAGCCAAAATCTCCATGGGAAATTATAAACATGGATTTTGTAACTGGATTGCCATTAGCAGGAAAAGACAGTTTCAATTCTTGCTGGGTAATAGTAGATAGATTAACAAAAATATGTAAATTTATCCCTACCCATAAAGAGGTATCTACAAAAGACTTGGCATTACTATGGTGGACTCAGATGATGAATACTGCTGGGTTCCCCAAAGCCATAATCTCTGAGAGAGACCCTAAATTCACTTCAGAGTTCTGGACATCTTTGATGGAAGTATCAGGTTGCCAATTGAAATTGTCTACAGCACACCATCCACAAACTGATGGGCTGGCTGAGAGGATGATACAAACTCTAGAAGACATGATCAGAAGATATTGTGCCTCTGTATTAGAATACAAAGACAATGAGAAATTCACACATGACTGGGTAACATTAATTCCTGGCCTTGAATTTGCTTATAACAGCACAACTCATTCTGTAACAGAGAAGAAACTATTTGAACTCTGGCTGGGATATGTGCCAAATACCCCAGTAAATCATTTATATAAATTATCAAGGTTAGATATACACCCTGGTACTAAATCCTTTATTCATATGCAACAAATGTGTAGAAAGCATGCAGAAGAATTCATCCAAAAAGCTTTTAAATATGAAAAGAAAAGGTGGGATAAATCTCATAAATAATTTGAATTCAAAAAAGAAGATGAAGTCCTAATATCAACACTACATTTTAACTTACAAGGTAATGTTAAATTAAAGGATCCCTTTGTAGGACCTTTTGTAGTAAACAAAATGGTTGGTAATAATGCAGTGGAAGTCATATTAGGGGGTGTCAGTTCTGGCAAATCCGCACTTAAATTAAGTGTGGATTTCAAACCAAATCAGCACTTACAAATCAGCACTTAAATTTTGCAAAAAAGTCACTTATTTCAAAAAAGGGTGTCAGTTATGACCTCAAATCAGCACTTTTTTCCCGTTTTTTTTCACAACCACATTTTGGCCACAAAACATCCCTTCCTTTCTTACCCCATCCCTGTCACATGTGACACACTGACCTTCCTCGCTACCTACCCATCAATCCTCGGCACACACCCCTTCCTGACATTTTCAATATTTTGACCAGGCATGTTTACATTCTTTTTTACTTATTTCTTCTACTTTTTAATCTTTTTTCTTGTTATGTGCCAGTTTCATAATGCCTCCCAGACATTCCAAATCTCAAAAGGTAACTCAAAAATCTGCTTCGTCACAAAAGTCTCCTCGTAAAGCAAGGATTACATATAAAAAAAATCAGTGACTTTTTCTATTACTTACAACTGTTTTTACAGAATTGAAAACTATGTTTCAGCTAATATTTTATGGAAGTGAACTCTGTTCTTCGCCCGAAGAACAGAGTTCATCCTCCTATTTTCACACTCTGTTTGCACCAATCTCCATCCCTTTCAATTCTATCAACACATGCTTGTCTTCCCTCCCCATGCCTTTCGCTATCCTCCCAGCCCCATTGTATGCCATCCTCTTTTGATCCCCATTTCACCCCTCTCAACCTCTCCCAGACCCTTTTCTTCATTTAAAATGCCTCGGAACCCTTAATCTTCCCTTCCAACTCTTTCCCAACCTTTTCGCTACCCCATATATCCTTCCTCACCCCTCTCTCCAGCCTTTCCAACCCTTGTAGCCCCATTCCTCCCCTTTACCTCGCCTCCACAATTCTTGAACCCCAATTTCCTCCCTTTCAACCCAGTCCCTATTTCTGTATATAAAAATAAAGTGTTAGGGAGAAATGGGGAGGTAAGCGAACTGGAAGGAGAGGAGAGGAGAGGGGTAGAGAGGTGTGGAGAGGGAGAGGAAAATGTGGATAGGGGTTGAAAATGATGACGAAGGGAGTGAAAAGGTTGGGGAGAAGGATGAGGTGAGGATAAAGAAATATTTCAAAGGGAAAAAGTGGGTATTCTTGAGAGGGAGTAAAAAAAGACAATAAAAGAAGATAGTAATACAAATATACAAAAAATATAAAGGATATGAGTGAAGAAAAAAAAGAGAGTGACTGAAAAAATATGCGTTTGCTGAAAATATGCGATTTCATGTTGAGTTGATGAAAGAAAACACAGAGAGAAAAAAAAATAAGACTTTAACAGCAAATTCAAAAACCAAAAAAATATGCAAAAAAATTTACCATTCTCAGTGAATAATACATGCAAATTGATAATTTGAAGAGAAAGAGAAAAAAATTAAAATTGCGTTGAAAAATGTTGGAGTGTTATTGGAAGGATTTTCGCCCTTATACTAGTTGATTGAGAAATAGAAGTGTTGGATATAGTCGGAGGTGAATCAACTTGTTCATCTTCATACAGCTCTAACCATTGATCTTTGAGGTCACCAAGTAGGTTATGAAGTATAGTGCAACACAGAATCCAGTTGATCACCGCCTCCATTTCAGATTTATTTCTAAGAGGACTTCTTAATTCCCTTAAACTAGAAAAACGGCCTTTCAAGATTCCAATAGAATGTTCAATACGGACTCTTGACTTTGCCAAATGATTGTTGAATTTGGCATTTTGACTGTCTTCTGAAGCTGCTCCCCGAAAAGCAGGAAGTACATACTTTCCATTCACATAAGCAGAATCTGCAAGAAGATACTGATTTTCATCAAAGAATTTTTCAGGTTCATTTGAAATATGCATTCTTTGGAAGACGTAGGAGTCATGACATGAGCCAGGATAGCCAGCGAAGAATGATATAAATTTTTTGTTTACGTCACATATAAGCTGAACGTTAATTGAATATCTATAAAGAAGATATATTTGTTTGTGTTAGTTTCAAGGAGGATGAAAGGAGTTAAAAATAATCTACCTCTTTTTACGGTCAAAGTAATTGTTTCCACCTTGACCAGGTTTCTGGCTCAAAGGAATAGTAGTACCATCAACAAAACCAATACATCCTGGAAAGCCCTCTGCTTGCATAACCTGAGATGATTCAAGTCGCTCTTCTTTTGTTGGCCAGGTGAGAAGTTGAGATTCCAAGGAGTTGATGGCAGTGATACATCGTTTGGTATAAGTGTTAACTGAACCATACCCTAAATCAAAGACATTTTCTAAACGTTTCAAAGCGGCTCCATTACCATTTGAACCCAAACGACATAGTGTGATGGCCAATTGAATTGAAGGATGTCGTTGTTCTTTTTGAGAATTATTGTGAAATATGGGATGATCCTGAATAAGCTCAAGCAATTTAAGGAAACATTCCTGAGAAGTCCTGAACAGCTGTCTAAAACTGGGTGTAGATAGGTTAAGAAGTGTTTGGTAGGTGTACTTGGGGGTATGAAGTACTTGAGGCTTTCTGGGAAGAAGGTAACGTTTCCTGGCCATTTTTGATAAAACGACAAAATCTTCTTCTAGATCAGAATCGGAATCAGAGTCCAAGAGCAGTTCAAGCGCCATGAAAGTCATTGCTTTATGTAATTTATCACGATTTGAAAGTGAGGAAGGCATGACTCTTATATGATATGATATGAAGATGTAAGTGATGTACGATGTTTTGAGTTATGAAGTGTTATGCTGCGGAGTGCTGCGTATGAATGGGATGATGCTGACAAATCAGTGAAATGGGACTTGATGGTGAAATCAGCACTTTTGGTTGAGAAAGTGCGGATTTGAGTGAAATAAGTGACTTATTTCATTTTGAAATCCACCAGTATTGGGGCTAGTGTGTTTTGGAAATCCGCACTTATTTAAGTGCGGATTTGGTCAAATTTAAGTGCGGATTTGTAAGTGCGGATTTGCCAGAACTGACACCCCCTATTATATTCCCCATATGATAGGAAACATCCAGTTTTCCCTATCTCATTATTGAAACCTTACCATGCAAATGATCCTGACTTATTTCCAAAAAGAAGGGGAAGGCCTAAAAAGAAACCTGAAGAAATTGTGTAAAAAGCAGAGATTGAAAAAAAAATCAAGAAAATAATCCTTACTAAAGAAAAAGGAACTGAGTATTTATTAAGATTTAAAGGAAAATCAAATGAATTTGATAAATGGATACCTGAAAAAGAAATTTCTAATTTATCCACCCTTCTTAAAAAATTTAAACAGAAATAAATTTCTGTTCAACCAGCTGAGGGTTTAATAGCCAGTATTTAGAATATTTTATTATGTTTTATTTCTTTAAAGAATAATCTTTAATGCTACAGAATTAATCTGAATACTTTAAAATTAACAAATAAATAAATAAAATAAATAACTTATCATTTTTTTATTTTTTTATTTTTGGGCGGGCAAGTGTCAGCCTGTATATCCCCAGGACTGAGTAAAAAGCTTTATTGACATGGCTGTAAAGAGTAGACAAAACACTTTCCATTCTACGGCACATATGTGAGGGGGAAAAGGGAAGGGTTGTAGGACATGGATTCAAAATGAATAAGTACGTCATGAGGATGTCATCCGGGAGCTGCCGTTATGAAATTGCGACATTAATTTGCAACATTAATTTTTTTATTATGGATGAAACGATTTGATATGAAGTACAAAATATCAAGTAGAACCACGTTTTTTCCGATGGTATCAAACACGGAGAGTATGGGCATATTATCAAGAGTAATTGGACTCATTTTTGACACAGTGAGACCAACTCAACTTTTGTAGCACATATAAGATTTATTCATTCTCAAGACTGACTAGCGCATTGCAACCGTTTGCACATGGCATTGATAAATGTGAAGTGGTGATTTTATCAGGTGCAGTAAGGTGATATTACATAAAAGAGAAAGACAAAAAATGATTAAAGAAAAGTATATAGAGACCCATTCCACAGCGCGAAAGCATGGAGCAAGAAGAAGAAAAAAAAAAAAAACATCTTCATTCGAGCAGACTTCCTAACGGGATGACAATGGGGGACATAAGAGAGCTATGCAAAATTGTACAACATCCAAAAGATTATTTGAAAAAAAAATGAAAAGAGAGGGAAAGTCAACCAAGCTTTCCAGCGAATTCTTCTTCCCACAGACGGTTGAGTTCATCCTCAGTTCTCGAAGCAAGACGTTGATCTGTTTGAGCAACGGCAGTGGGGTCGTTTCTTACGTCTTCAGATTGGACCACCCCAATCAACATTTGAGGAGTTTTTGCGGGAAGGACGTATTGATTATCGCACTGCGTCAGGGCGAAAGAAGGGTAAGTCATAAAAAAGCTGAGGAAGAAAAAAGGCACAACTGGACTAACATGAGGGCAAAACTCATCGGCATCTTCGAATTCGGAGACATCTTTTCTAAAGGCCTTGCGACACTTTTTGCAAAGAAAAGTGAGTTCGGTAGTTTTCTTAAGCGGATGATCGGGGGAGAGCTCGAGATGGCATGAGGGACACTGCAATGAGAAGCCTTGTAAGCGGGTCAGAGAGCACAAGCGAAGGCACAGTCATCGACCGACATCGTACCACTTGCGGCAACACGGTGCACGGACGGCAACCTGCGCATTGAGGACGTGCTTGCACATTTCAGGAACAGCAGGCAAAAATGCGTTGGGGCAGGCAAACGCAAAATGGGTGGGGTGACTTTTGCCCCAACGGAAGTCAATCGATGGCTCTTGACCGTCAACTGAGTTGGATTTTGCATTCGGTCTCGGATTTGCATTTCTCAGATTTTTATCGTTTAATCTCTTTTAATCTCTTTTTTATCTTTTAATCTCTTTTAATCTCTTTTTTATCTTTTATCTTCCTCTCCAATGTCGCTCCTCTATTCTCTCTCTCGTCGTCTTCTTTCTCTATCAAAGCACTCCAGAAACTCTCCCTATTTTTCATCCGTATCTTCTTCTGCTTCTCCATCGATCCGCACTATTCAGACCAGTGCTGAGGCCTCATCTCTCGATCAATCATCTGGACCCCATGATTCTTCTCAAATGTTCAAACTCTCTCTTGATCAAGGTTTTTCTTCACTTTTCCCTTCCCCTTCAACAGATGATGCTTGGTTCTGATCTTATCAATCCTTGGGCGCTTTCACTTGTTACCTTTCAGATTGCTATGAAACTTACAAATGTGATGGTCCAAGTTTAGAAGTCCAAGTCTCAAAAAATCAATTAGTTAACATGTATAAACTTATGGTCACCGTGCGCCGAATGGAAATGGCTGCCGACGCCCTCTACAAACAAAAACTTATTCGTGGCTTCTGTCATTTGGCCATTGGTCAAGAAGCCGTCAGCGTAGGAATGGAAAGTGCAAGTAGGTCATGCGCATTTATTTTGCACTTTGTGCAATCTCAATACGGATTTTGATGATTTAAAGACAAAAAAACTCATTACTTCAGTCAGACCTGATGATAAAGTCATTACCGCTTACCGATGCCATCCTTTTGCTGTGTTGCGTGGCGGTACAATCAAGGGCGTGATTGCTGAATTGTTAGGTAGAGCATTCATCTCTCATTTTCTTGTCGGTTGATCTCATATTTTATCTGGTACCTGATGTCTTTTATTTCTATGTTTTATCTGTTGCCAGGCCGCAAGGATGGAATGTCATCCGGGAAAGGTGGATCAATGCATATTTTTACAAAATCATTTTTTGGCGTAAGCATGTCCTAAAACACCCGATCTCCAGCATGTTGGGGCATTTTTCGTAACACTTTATTTCTATTTCTATTTTTTTTTTTTGGGGGGGGGATGGGTTAAATTAGGGAAACGGAATCGTGGGCGCTCAAGTTCCTGTGGGTGCTGGGCTGGCATGGGCACAAAAGTATCTTGACCAAGATGATCGAACAGCAACGTTTATCATGTATGGAGATGGTGCCTCGAATCAAGGCCAGGTATTTGAGGCATTTAACATGGCTAAACTTTGGAACCTACCATCCATATTTGTTTGCGAGAATAATTTGTATGGAATGGGTACCAGTGCTGCTCGATCAAGTAGCAATACCAAATACTACACCAGAGGCGATCTCATCCCAGGTTTCCGAGCAAGTATTTTGTTTTGATGCAATGTTCATGTTTGCGTATTTATTTATACTTATATATACGGTTATTATACATTTCAAAACAATAGGCAAACGGGATGGATGTTTTATCAGTTTATAATGCCTGCAAATACGCAAAAGACTGGACCACTTCAGGGAAGGGCCCTCTGCTGTTAGAGTTCGTCACGTATCGATACGGTGGGCATTCGATGTCTGATCCAGGTACAACATATCGGACACGTGAAGAGATCCAACATATGAGGAGTACCAGCGATCCAATTACTGGTTTGAGAAATCGAATACTTGAGTGGCACGTGGTAGAAGAGGCAGAATTGAAAGGAATTGATAAAGAAGCTCGAACAATTGTTGACGAGGCAGTTGAAGAAGCAAAGAAAAGTCCTGAACCCGATCCTGCCAAAGTTTGTCTACCATGATAGACTGATTGATCAATGAATATTAGCTGATGATGTTTTATGTCGATCACAATGTCATTTGTCTGTCTTTAGGATATGTGGACTGACGTATACTATAAAGGAACTGCACCGCGATGGTTGAGAGGAAGAGAGAAGGAAGAAGTTCATTATTACTCTCCAGAGGAATGCGCAGGTATTTTTCCGTCAATGCTCACTCGCGAGTTACATCTGAAAATGTTGAATTATGACATGGTTTTTGTTTTAATAAACTCGTTTTTGTAGGCTATCCAGTGAACCAGTAGTCTCATTTACCTGAGTCAAGTTTGGACAAACAAATTGATTCTCTGGGCAAAATTTCTGCTCAAGACCGATTAGAATCCTCAAAGATCTTTCTTTGGGCCTTGTTCCAGTCACTTGACTTGCTTTTTTCTTTCTTGTCTTGCCTTGCTTATATATCAAATTACCTTTTAGTCCTAAATTTCCGTATTATTTGTGTGCTTTCCGATGTATCCTCTTGGATCGTATTAGTATACTTACTTTTAAAGATAAGATTATAATACCATTCAATTCCCAGTATGAAGAAATAGAATCATGAAAAGAAAAGTAGAGTGATTTTTTTAAATAAGATCTTGTAAGTTTAGCACTGTTCAGCTGCGCAACCATTCATGTCATTGACAAACAACTTGTCATGTCATCCAATGACTTCCTCAATAGATAAAGATGAATTTGTATGTGGTCAAAACAAGTCATCTTGCGAGCTACTCTCCATTGAGAGTATTTAGCAGATTGAATGAACTGGATGAAATTAAATTTTTTAAAAAACCCCCTTGACTGACTCCTTGATAGTATAATAAAATTAAAGCATCAATTTTTCGTAAATGTATTACCTAATAATGGTTTAACATAAGAAACCACTCAGTTGTAGAAATATATATATATGTTGTTGAGTAAGTCATTAATTTTTAAGTTTTTGGAGAGTGTTGGTGTAGCGAGGAAGTAAAGAGATTGGAGAGGTTTAGTTTAAGATATATATATATATATAGCTCACACTACACAGTTTGTTCCTAAATGCTATTCAACTTTAAACTTATATCAACAATTGAGATTAAGTGTCTTATTTATCCTAACAAAAACCTTCATAACTCTTGCAACACACGTAATAGCATTAACAAAAGCTAAAGAGACCACTGTGGTCGAGCAGGCTATAGAGAGAAATTATAGGGAAAGGAACACTGGATTATGGAATTGCATATATTGATAGATGGGGGGAATGAGAAGAAAAAAATACACACCTGTTTATATAGTGTAGAGCCAGACTACTGGTACTTCCCATCTACTAGCATTTATTGAGACAATATTGCCTCAATATCCTAGCCAATAGCTATCCCCTTCACTTTTTCAATATTAAAAACACAAAATTGAGAAGGTCCAAAAAAAAAAAAAGTAAGAGGGAGGGTGTCAAGGGGTCCTTTTGGTCTAGAAGTTTAATTCAAGGTTATACAAGGATTTTTAGGGTTTTAATGGACTCTCAAAAGTAAGGTACGTATTTCTTAATCAATTAGATTGTTTTACTCTAATAATAAGAGGTAGTGTTAAATATTAATATATTTTATGGATTAGAAGTACATTGATGTAAATACTAATGTTATAAAGTATAGAAATAATAATTGATTTGTTGTAAATGTAATAAATAAGTAAGTAAGGAATGAATTTGAAAGGTACAAATGTGAGGGTCTTTTATAGGCAAACATGAGGGAATAAAAGATACAAAAATTGCAACATCTATTACAAGAGTGTGAGAAAGAAAATGAATAATAGGGGTTTATATATAATATAAAAGAAAAGATAGATTAATTGTATGTCAACAAGGCATTATGTTTATTAGTAATAAAGCATGATTTCCCTTGGAATGTCACAATTAATACAACATAATTTTTGTTAATTATATTGACTTCACGGAAATGCAGATCTCTCAATTAGGTAATATAATAATTTTAAGGTTTTTAAATTATAATTTTATTATTAAATCTTTATTCCCATTTAACTGCATTATTGAGCACAGTGTTTAGGGAGTAAAAAATATATGGGACAGTTACTTACATTAATTATTTATACTACTTAATATACTTAACTAGTTAGTTGTAAGTAATACATAAGTAAGTAATTAATTATTAGTAAGAAAAAGGGGTGTGGATTCAACTCAGTAAAATAATTAATTATTTTACTGGGTAAGTCTAGTAGCCTGGCTGACACTCCCTCACTCTAAAAAAAACAATTAAAAAAATGCTATGATTTTTTCTTTTTATACTTTTTTAGTAGAGTAGGAAGATTAGATATCTCTTTCCCAGGTATCCAAGAATCATATTCAGAAGATTTATTCTTGAATCTCAATAAGTATTCTTAACCTTTTTCAGCAGTGACTATTCTGTCATTTAGAATTTTTTCAATTTCTGCTGTTTCAGTGATCTCATTTGGGGTTTTCTTTGGTCTTCCCCTCCTCTTTGGAAATAAATCACTATTGGATGTGTAAGGTTTCAGAAGAGATATTGGAAAAACAGGATGTTTTCTGTCATATGGAGAATACAAAATAACCTCAACTGCATTTTCTCCAATCATTCTTCTGACAACAAATGGACCAACAAATGGATCTTTCAATTTGTTATTACCTTGTAAATTGAAGTGGACTGTAGAAATCAACACTTCATCACCCTTTTTAAGAGTGTATTCTTTATGGGATTTGTCCCATCTCTTCTTCTCATATTCAAATGATTTTTCAATACATTGTTGAGCATGATTTCTGCACAGTTGTTGCATTTGAAGAAAAGATTCTACACCAGGATGTATATCCAACTTAGGTATTTTGTTATTGAGAATTTGGGCAGGAGTATTTGGAACATATCCAGGCCAGAGCTCAAAAGACTCTCTTTGAGTAACGGAATGAACAGTGCTATTATAAGCAAATTCCAACCCAGGAAGTAAGGTAACCCAATCATGAGTGAATCTGTCAATATCTTTATACTCAAGGCCAAAGGCAAAATACCTTCTTATCATGTCCTCTAAAGTCTGAATCATTATTTCAGCTAAGCCATTAGTCTGTGGATGATGGGCAGTAGAAAGTTTCAGATCACAACCACAAACATCCATCAGAGACATCCAAAATTCAGAAGTAAATTTAGGGTCTCTGTCAGAGATTATGGCTTTAGAAAAACCAGAAGTATTAAACATATGAGACCACCATAAGAAAGCTAATTCTTTAGTGGAAACATCCTTGTGGTTAGGGATAAATTTACACATTTTAGTGAATCTGTCCACAGTAACCCAACAAGAGTTATAACTGTCTTTTCCAGCAATAGGTAATCCTGTTACAAAATCCATGTTTATTATCTGCCATGGTGCATCAGGAGGTTCAATATGTTGCATTAATCCTGCTCTTTTACCATTCAATCTTTTTGATTTTTGGCAAGAATCACAAGATTCAACATATAATTTTGTGTCTTCAGACATATTAACCCACCAAGCAGTGTTCTTAATTCTGATCATTGTTTTTTCAAGATCAAAATGTCCAGCTAATATGTCATCATGACAAATTTTCAAGATGATTTCTCTCATAGAAGGAGGAATAACAATAACATTACTCAACTTCCTCTTATAATATATATATCCTTCATCAACTAAAAATTTACCTTTTTCCAAAGCCTTCTGGTACTTTGGTGGAAGGGTTTTAATTAATGCTTGTATTGAAGCATTCTTTGGATCATTTAATATGGTGCATAACTTTTTAAAGTCAGTGTCCTTATCATATGCATCCAGAATAAGCTGTAATAGCTCTTCCTCCATATCAACCACATATATCCTATGAAGATGAATAGTTTCATCCTCAGGATCATAAGCAGGATTAGAGTCATCATTTGGTAAAGGTAAACTTGATAACATATCCACATTTGAGTGAACAATACCAGCCCTATAAATAATTGTCATTCTCCCTCTGTATTCTTGAACAGCCAACTGCCATCTGAACATATGTCTGTTAGGTGTTTTCAAGTTTAAAAGGGATTTAACTGCACTGCAGTCAGTGGCAAGTTCAAATTTCTGGTCATCTAGGTAATAATGTAGCTTTTCTAGAGCCCACACTACAGCTAAACATTCCAATTGAGTAGCACCATATTTCAATTCACTATTTCTCAAGGTTCTTGAAATATAACAAATTACTACTTCTGAAACTTTATCATTTATCACTTGTTTTTGATGGAGGGCAGCACCAAGACCAACGAAACTGGCATCAAAGTTCAAAACAAATGGTTGATTAAAGTCAGGTAAAGCAAGAATTGGTGCTGACATCAAACAGTGTTTCATAGTGTCAAAGGCTCTTTGTCTTTCACTATTCCTGACAAAAGCAACATCCTTTCTAGTTAATTGAGTAAGGGGTAAAGCTATGACTTGGTAATTTTAAATATACTGTCTATAGTATCCACACATTCCCAAAAAACTCTGGAGCACTCTAACTGTAGTAGGAGCCTTCACCTGTTGTATGGCTGCCACTTTGTTTTGGTCAACACATATCTGTAAGCCTGAAACAACATGACCAAGAACTTTTAATGAATGGAAACCAAATTTACATTTCTTCAAAGCAAGTGTCATATTTATTTCATCCATTTTCTGGAACACTTTACACAGGTGGTTAAGATGGTCCTCAAATGTTTTTGAGAATATAATGATATCATCCATATAAACCATCAGCCACCCTTCAATTATCTCTTGATGGAATGTGTTATCCATGACTTTTTGGAAAACTGAAGGGGCATTTTTAGGGCCAAAAGGCATCCTAATATACTTATAAATACCCATATGAGTAGAAATCATCAGAAAATTCTGAGAATTTTTCTCAACAGGTACCTGGTGATATCCCTTGTTACCATCCAAACAGCTGATATATTTAGCACCCTGTAAAGTAGCATGTATAGAGCTAATTCTAGGTAAAGGGTAGATATCATCAACAGTATAAGTATTCAGTGCTCTATAATCACCACATAACCTGGCTTTATCTTTCTCATAAGAAATTAGGACAGGTGAGATAACACAATATTTAGGTTTTTCAACTACCTTTTCAATAATATTCATTTTCAAAAGGGTAGAGATACTGTCTTCAATATCTTTTCTCTTTGTGGGAGAAGCAGGATAAGGTTTCTTCTTTAAACTAGGTGGTATATCAGTTAATGGACAAGACAATGAACGTTTCATTTCCTCTTTAACTAATCCTAGTTCATGTGACCATTGAGCAAAGGCTATAGGAAAAGACTTTATCAAGTTAAAGATGGAATCTTTATCCTCACCAGAAAGTTGTTCTCCAAAAGAGGCGTTGTCAATTTCAGACATAAGGGCATGCATTTCTTCCTTTATATTGAACCACAGAATTACATGTGTTCAATTCTGGTTTTAATAATTTTTTAGGGGAGGAAATCTTGAATTTTCTCTTCCCATTCATCCCCATTGTGAAAGATTGGTTTGAAGGATCCAATTTTATGCCATACTTGTTTAAAATATCATTCCCTACAATAAACCAATTGCTTAAGTTATCATTTTTCATGACAACAAAATCACAAATAGCTCTTACAAAACCATGGTTATATTTAAAAAACACTGTGTCTTTGTATTTACCAATGGTGGACAAAACAGAGCCATACCCTCTCCGATTTTCAGAAGTGATAGGCATCAGTTTTGATTTATAGTCTTGATCTACTGAAGCAATTGCTCTTTCAGATACTACACTTCCTCCAGCTCCAGAATCCAGAACAACTTCAATGCTGGTTCCATTGATCAAGACTGGTGCCTTGAGAGGGACAATAACAATTGAGCTATCCTCAATGTTCTTTATGATCTCAGCATCTTCAACTGTAGATAAATCATTATTATCAATATCAATAGTATTTAAATAATGGATATCCTCTTCCAGCATCAATATTTCTTGTTGAGATTCATATGAAATATTGCTGGCACAATCACTTGACGTATCATCCAGTGCTACTGTGTCATCAGCATGCTCCTCTGTTTGTTCTACAAGATTTATCTTCTTGTCACAAACATGGCCTTTCTGCCAAGGCTTGTTGCACTTGAAGCAAGTGTTTGTTGCATACTTTTTTGGTGCAACAGGGGCAGAAGGTTTACCAACCTTTTCCAGAGGTTTCTGTTGGTAATTGGAGAGTTTCTCCAAAGGGGTCCTAGGAATGAATCTTCTGACATCATACTTGTTGTTTAGAAGGATCTCATTGCAAGTATTAATGAAAGAAGAGGGTTCTCTGGAGAACTCAGTCCTAGCCACTATCAAGTCTCTCAGAGACATTGGTAATTTATAAAGGATCCTGTCCTTCCATAACTCAAACTCCATATTTGGGTCCATTGCCCTTAAGATTTTTACAAGTTTCATTAAAAACTCAATAGGTTTATCAGTAGAAGGGCTATATCTAGTTTCCTCATACTGCCTTTGCTGATCCATTCTGAACTTGGAGCCACCAAATTGTGATTTAATCAATTTCTTCCAATCCTCCCATGAGTAGTCATTCCCATCCAGGTGAACAGATTCATACCACATTAGGGCAACATTAGTAAACAAAGAAATTAACTTGGACACAATTTCCTCATCTGAGAGTTTGTAAGAATTTTTTAAGTTATCAATTCTGCAAATAAATTGTTGCCAATCATAGGAAGAATCACCATCAAATGTTGGGTACTGGTCAAGTTTTGGCCAATTCTTTTAATTTGAAGGAGTCTCCTTAGTACAAGCTTGTTTCTGAGTAAGGAGCAGCTGTAACTTCTCTAGTTGGGCAGTAATCTCATTGTTTAATCCCTCTGTTAAAGGTCCTGTTGCATCATTAATTTTAAATGGAAACTCAGGGGTATCAACTTTTATTTCTGGAACTGATTTACTTTTAGATGTACTAGCCACAGGTAACTCTGGAGAATCCTGTACTGTTTGTTCCTTCAAAGAAATCTCAGAATACTTTTGATCAATGAACAATGAGTTCAATTTCTCCTCAATGGTTGTTAGTCTAGTTTTCAATCTTGGAAGACTAGATAAATTCTCATTGATTGTTGCAAAAGATAACTGATTCTTATTTTGAAAAGATGAAAAATGGTAATTCAATCTTTTCAGATTCATCTTATCTATCTCCACCTCCTGGCAACAGGCAGATACAGTATCTTTTAGTTTAGACAAATCATTTTTTATATTTTGCCATAAAGCAACTTTCTTTTCATGGGCTGCTTTGTAATGAGACGATTCATCAGAGACTTTCTGCAATTCACTCCTTAAGGATTGATACCCTTGCTCAGTTAATAAACCATTAAACTTCTGAGTTAATTGCATATTGTTCATAATATAATTCTGTTTTGAAATAATATCTCTCAAGTACTCATCATTAATCTTTGCTACATCTGGAGTGTTTCTCAATAAGGAAACTGAGTAACTTTCCAGACTCTCATAAAACTCAGGGTCAAGAGTTTCATTAATTACAGCCATATCAGGGTTAATCATTGAGGTAGCAATTAAAGGTAATGGATTAGATACATGAGTTATTTGTCTACTGCTCCCAGCCTCTACTGGTCTCAAGGTTTCTTCTTCCCTCTCAGATTTACCTGAAGGAACAGAATCAGCTACAAGAAATGGCACTTGAGTATCAATAGAGGGGCTTACCAGGGTTTGCTGGGTATGACCATATTGGGCTTTCTTCTTCTTTTCCCTCCTTGATAGGGGTGAGGAGGTGTGGGGTTGACCTGGCTGGGTCTTGACTGATCTGCCTGAGGTAACTGATGCTGATTTTGAGATAGGTTGTCCCACTGAGTGTTTAACCAATCCCACTGCCACTTGGACACTTCCACTTTCTCTTGGGACTGGGGAGCCAATGGTTGATGATTCCTAAGGGGAAGAGGTTTCTTCTTCTCTTGAAGAAAGTTATCGATCTTTCTCACCTTTTCTCCAGAGCATCTACCCTTGCCCTTACTTTCAAGTTTTCTGTCCTTAGCTCCTTTATGTGAGTTGACGGATTCTTTACCTGTTGAGGCAATGGCATCTTTTTTATCCTGAATCCTTTTGGAAGTTCTTCTGGTGGGTTTATTACAGGCTTCTGATCCTGAGTTGTGTCTACTAGGATTTCCACTTCTTCTATCTCCACATCCTGATTGGGGTAAGGATTTATTAATCTGAGAAGTTCTTCTTGTTAAAGGAGAACTTACAGAAGTAGGCTCATCATAATCAATTAAGTCTAGTTCCTCCTCATGTGCAGCAGGACCACTTTGATCAGTCATTTTTTTAAGATTCAACTGAAATGAAGAAGAGAGACAATAAGATGAATTAGTCTTTTATTTTTAATTTAACAGAAATAAAATAAAAATAAAAATAAATTTTTTTAGGATAAAAATCAACTAAATAATAATTAATTTATTAATTTAAAATAATTTAAAACCAGGATTATAAAATAATCAACTGAAGAAATAAATTAAAAATTGTTATTAATAATTTTAAGATAATTATTTTCAGGATTTAAATAAACTAATTAACTAACAGAACTTAATGTCAACTGAAATAATTAAATATGAATTTTTATTAATTAAAATTTTTTTTCTTGTATTATCAGGATTTAAATCAACTGATTATTTAACTGCCAGGACTTAATGTCAACTGAAATAATTAAATATGAATTTTTATTAATTAAAAAACAATTTGATTGTCAGGACCATTTGTCAACTGGAACAATTAAAATTTAAATTATCAGGACAAAAAGTCAACTGAAAATTATAATAATTAATTATTAAAATTTAATTTTATTATTACTTCTAGGACTAAGAAAAATTGCTCTATTATTGTCAACTAGGAAAAATAATAATAAAATAATTCTAAATTACCAGGCACCTCCCCCTGTAAAATGAGCAAATTAATGCCACTTACAGAGTGCTGAGTAAAAGGAAATACGTATCAAATGAAGAGTGCAAAGTGACCCACAAATAGTAATATCAATAATTACCACAATATATACAACATTTAGTCAATATATGAACCTAATTTTTGGAGCGCGGTTTAATTCCTGTTCGCAGCCAAAAATTTTTGTCACGTGACGTATGACGTTTGTTGTTTTTGTCGCTCTCTCGTCCTTACAGGTACTCAAATGCTGATGGTCCCTTTGATTTACTCCCTCAAATCACGATGCAACGTCAAAAATTTGGGAAGGCCTCTAATTTTCAAGGGGTCCTTTTGGTCTAGAAGTTTTATTCGAGGTATACAAGGATTTTTAGGGTTTTAATGGACTCTCAAAAGTAAGGTACATATTTCTTAATCAATTTGATTGTTTTACTCAAATAATAAGAGGTAGTGTTAAATATTAATATATTTTATAGATTAGAAGTACGTTGATGTAAATACTAATTTTATAAAGTATAGAAATAATAATTGATTTGTTGTAAATGTAATAAATAAGTAAGTAAGGAATGAATTTGAAAGGTACAAATGTGAGGGTTTTTTATAGGCATACATGAGGGAATAAAAGATACAAAAATTGCAACATCTATTACAAGAGTGTGAGAAAGAAAATGACTAATAGGGGTTTATATATAATATAAAAGAAAAGATAGATTAATTGTACGTCAACAAGGCATTATGCTCATTAGTAATAAAGCATGATTTCCCTTGGAATGTCACAATTAATACAACATAATTTTTGTTAATTATATTGACTTCACGGAAATGCAGATCTCTCAGTTAGGTAATATAATAATTTTAAGGTTTTTAAATTATAATTTTATTATTAAATCTTTATTCCCATTTAACTGCATTATTGAGCACAGTGTTTAGGGAGTAAAAAATATATGGGACAGTTACTTACATTAATTATTTATACTACTTAATATACTTAACTAGTTAGTTGTAAGTAATACATAAGTAAGTAATTAATTATTAGTAAGAAAAAGGGGTGTGGCTTCAACTCAGTAAAATAATTAATTATTTTACCGTGTAAGTCTAGTAGCCTGGCTGACAGAGGGAAAAACAAGCAAAAAAAATATTACCCAATATAAATACAAAAAAAAAAAAAAAAAATTAAACAAGAAAGAATAATAGAGAGAAAAAAAAATCACCCATAGGAAATAAAAGCAATAACCTTCAATTCTTTTGAAAGATAGTTTATATACATATATCCTATCCTTGTACTTTCCTGTATGGGTATTTTTTTTATTAAAAAAAAGTAAAGATTCTTACTTACAAGGATAAGATGTTCCAAAAAAAAAAAAAAAAAAAAAAATTCTTCCCAAGAATTGAGGATTCTTTCTTGTGTTTCACATGAGTAATTTTTATAATTACTATTCTTGCTTTGTTTTTTTGATTTTTTTTTTTTAATTTTTTTTTCTTTTCTTTTGGGTACTAATTTATTTGCTTGTTTCTCCATCTCCCTCTCCGTTATTTTTCATTTTCATTTTTGGTCCCTCTAAAAATTGAATTTTTAATATTGAAAAAAGTAATGGGTATGGATATTGTCTAGTATATTGAGGCAATATTGCCTCAATGATTTCTGGTAGATGCGGAATGCCAGTAGCCTGCATCTACACTATATAAACAAGTGATTTTTTCTCCATCTCTTACATCTATAAATGTGTACAATTCAATAATTCAGTATTTTTTTCTCTATAATTTCCTTCTATAGCCTTTTCTTTAAGTTTTTTTTTTGCATCTGAATTTCATCTTATAAACTCAATCATATAAATTTAGTAAAAAAAATTAAATACGTATCATAATTATGTTCTTCTTATAATTCATATAATTTTTGTGCTAATGTTAAATAAGTATCATATTTATGTTATATAAAAGTACTAATTGAAGTGTATTGTAATTGATCTGGTTATATGGTGTAAATTGTAATGATAAAGAATGTAGAAACAAGACCCAAAAACCTCCTCCTTTTATACACACTGAGTTCCTCAATGAATCCCTTGATTTACCATCCAATACACAGTTAATGACGCCTCAAAACTGACATAATTAGACAAGTAACAACTGTTGAAATCCTGTGATAATAAGGGAAATTCATCAAAATTAAAGAAAAAGACAAAAAGAGAGTATATGCGTATAAAACAATAATATACTTAACTAAAGGAGAATTTTTAAGGTTAATAATAGCTTAATAATAATGGGTATTTACTGTAGAAATGGAGGGGCTAATACTGACATTATACTAGGTGAAATTCCCATCCAAAAATAACCAATATTGACTGAGAAACCACCCAAAAACTCAAAAAAGAGCATGAGATGTGGGGTAACTACATGCAGTCCTTGGCAGGCGCTTGAACAGGTAAATCCTTGACTAAAATTAGGCAAATTTAAGAGTGGTGATGAAGTAAGACACCAAGAGTGAGGTTATTAATGAAATTAGTGCATATAAACAAGGTCAATGCATTTTTAATTAAGCTAGGACACTAAAGAAGCACCTCTCGCCTATTTTAGCGTGTTTCCCCACAGTGGGCGTAGAATGTGGGGGTAATTATAGTGTGAAAAAGCTAACTTTGCTAAAAATGAAGCTATTCACACGGGAAAAAAGCGGGCAGTATGTGGCCAGTACACAGAAGCCATTTCTGGCATAAAAAACACTAAATTTGAAAAGTGTTATTTTTATGCATTTAAATAACAAAATTAATAGTCCTAAATGAGACAAATTGATCTGTCAAAGCACAATTTTGATATTCTCAATTTTATAGCGCATATAGTCAACTTTTAAGTGAAAGAAAGCGCATTTCTTGTTTTTTTGTGTAAAACAATGAATATAACAGCTTTAAGTGTACTTAAAAACTAGGTAGTCTTATACTTAAGGTTCTTAAGATTACCCTAACATATTCCAACTTAATATTAAGTACATAAGACCTATAAAAGGTGAATATATGCGTGTATATAAGGTGTTATAATGGCATATTTTGTATATTATCATAATTTTACTTATGTATACTGTTTGTGTATTCACAATTATTGTTCCCCTGTATAGTTCATGTGTTTAAAATAACTTATAAGTACTTTTTACTCAGTCCTGGGGATATACAGGCTGACACATATACTCTCTTTTTGTCTTATTCTTTAATTTTGATGGATTTTCATTGTTATTTCAGGATTTTGACGGTTGTTACTCTTCTAATTATGTCATGGGTTACTGGGGATGTTGATGGACATGTCTATTAGTTTTTTTGAGGCGTCATTAACTGTGTATGGGATGGTAAATCAAGGGAATCATTGGGGAACTCAGTGTGTATAAAAGGAGGAGGTTTTTGGGTCTTGTTTCTACATTCTTTATCATTACAATTTACACCATATAACCAGATCAATTACAATACACTTCAATTAGTACTTTTATAAGACTTTTGAGTAGTATCTGAATTATTAAACTCTATTTTTATACCAACTAAAAATATTGTAAGCCACATATAAAAATAGTGAGAATTATATTACTGAGACCTTTATTCTGAATTATATTTTACTATTAGTTGGATTTATACTACAGTATTCATATAGGACCATTTAAATCTTCTAGACAAAGACTTTTCAAGCTAGTTCATGCTCTTTTAGTTGATCTTAGCCTGACAATTTCACTGTTGTAGGCACAATTATCTTCAAAATAATCCTGAATCATTTTATGGTGGCCTTCTACACAGTTTTTTTTAATTATTTTTATAGTTGGTTGCTTTTCAGTGTTTATTAATATTGATAATATTAATTCCTCCTCTTCCATTGAATGCAGCTCTTTAAAAGTGTAGTATCTATATAAATCAATATGGAATGTGTGTAAGGTTGTGTTGTGTTTACAGAAGAGTTAAAGTTTCTTAAAATGAAAAATGGGTAATGAAACTTTTGAAAATATTAATTTATTTGAGATTTAATCCATACAAATATGGCTGCATGCAAATCAGTATGAAAAGACTCTGTAACATGTAAATAGTTACTCATGCTTTAATGCAACAAGTGGAGATGTTTTAACTTTTAAAGATGAAATTCTATATTATAAATTTACTAAATCATAAAGCTTTATATTAATAACTTATTTTATTTTCATAAAAATAATTATTCTTAGATTATGAATTAATAAAAATATATGTTTTTATAAAAGGAAAATTTATTCCTCCAAAATGTCCCACCTTAAATATTAAATGATGGAAGTGAATACCAGAGTGTTTAAAATTCATCATATTTAACAAAGTAACACTATACACCAAGTAATATATCCCTGATGGGGATACTAATGTGTTAGTTGGAAATTTTATAGGGAGGGACATAAGTGGAGAAAATTATGTGTGAAAAAAATATGTGTAAGAAAAATATCTGTGAAAAAAAAATGCTGAGAAAAAGAAGTATAACAAAAATATGTGCAAAATAATAATAATAATAATTATTCATAGAAAAACAAGTATAACAAAAATATCTACCAGTCACCATGGGAATTTGTTTTTAATTTAATTTTTTTTTCTTGAAAAAAAATGATTTTAATTTTTTTTTTTTTTTTTTCTTTTTCTTTTTCTTTTTTTTAGATTTTTTTTTTCATGGTTAAAAATTATGCTTCTTAAAATTACTTTTTCACACTAATTTTTCTTGGACTTATTTTTCTTAAATATATTTTTCTGGCCTTATGTCCCTCCCTAAAATATCTCCAACTTTTGCATGGATATCCCCAGTGGGTGTATTTCACTTGGTGCATAGTGTGAGAAGAAAAGAAAAAGAGAAATATAAAATAGAAAAAAAGAAAAACTTTAAAGAATAACATTTAAAATTTAAATATAATAGTAGAAGGGTTTGTTTCAGAGATACTGATAAGATGAGTAATCTTTGACTTATTCTTATTCAATGGTTTTTACTCATCCCAACTTTATATCTTAAATTATAGCTATTTCATTCTCACCCCAGAATAAACATCAAATCTATATTAGTACACCCAATCATTTTCTAAATTTTTTTTTTAAGTGAGATAATAGATAAGAGAACATAAATTGAAACAAGTAGGAAAACTAAGTGTTTTTTATCCTAGCTACTCATTACCTCTGGCTGACAAAAAAAATAGCTCACTCACTGCTTATCAATGTCTTACTAACATAAATTCAAATACACCTTACTGACAACACTTCATTCACACCTTACTAACAGAATTTTATTCACTCCTCACTAAAAAAAATTCAACCACATCTTACGAACAACACTTCAACCACACCTCATAAATCAAAATACCCATCAAACTCTTAACTAAGTAAGTAATTAAATTAAATTTTTTATTTATTTGGTAAAAATGCAGTAAGAGTCAACATCAACTTTTCACTTAAAATTTAAAATTTAAAAACTAGATCTTATAGCTTGTACAATCATCCATGAAATTAGCCCATTTATTCAATAATTTTGAATTAATTGGCCCTTTTTTCTCAAATCATCACTTTTTCTCTTTTTGATAAGATTAGAAAATGTTTAATTCAAATTGAATAATGGAAAATAATGGAGCTCTATTTTCTCTTTATGGTCTTAATGTAATGTAGCTTAAGCCTCATACACAACAGTCAAAATAATTGACATTACACAGACAATTTCACTGGGGAAGTCTAACAAGGTGCACAAATTGAACTATTCATTGTGTATTTTTACCCAAATTTTCTGAAATGTCACTTAAATTTTTATTGTATTATGTGTTTAATTTTGAATTTTTTTAACTTTAAGTTTTTTTTATATTTTTACTGGGTTTATATCTACATTTCATCCTGTACCCTTCCTTACACTGCTTCTCCACTATCTCGTAATCTGGGCTTCATTTTTTCAATTCACCAGTTTTTTGATATTGTTTCACTTCAACTTTGTTCTTCCTGAAATATAGTTTCTTGCTTTCTCTCCTGGAATGAGCCCAAATACACCTCCAGAAATTTATAAGCCCCACTTGAAACTATGACCTGACATCTTCCAACAAATATTTTTTTTGGTGGGGGGCCCTAATATACCAAACCCCACTTAAGCCCCCAAACAGACATCTTCCAATTAATATTCTTCTTGGTGGGGTGGGAGCTACAATTTAACATCCCCCACTTAAAAACTCAAACAGTCATCTTCCAACAAGTATCTTTCTTGTTGGGGGGCAGGATTACAATCTAAAAGACCCCAAAGTAAATCCAAAAAAGACATGTTATGCTCAATTAAAAAAGGCTTCATGAAATCCAAATTTTAGCAGACATTTTCAAAGTCAAATACATTGCTATTTTGAGAAAATGTAAAAACATTTGAAATAACCCACTTATAGCAACATTATTTCCCATTTGGTAATGATATTTATTTTAGGGTGTGTTAGTTTCGAAAGATCCACACCTAATTTAATTGTGGATTTCAAACCAAATCAGCACTTATATTTTGCAAAAAATTCACTTATTTCAAAGATGGGTGTCAGTTATGACCTGAAATCAGCCCTTTATTCCTGATCTTTTTCTCACATCCACATTTTGGACACAACATCCCTTCATTTCCCACTTCATTCCTGTCACATGTGACACTTTATAGTGCATTTTTATGCATTTCATTTTCTCCATATTCAATTCCCCCATCCCCCCCCAATTTCAACTTTTCTCTTTCTCAATCTATTTTTTCCTACCTATCCATAAAGTTAAGTGTCAAATCCTTTTTTTTATGCCTATCTAATATCTCTGTCTTTCTATAAATAATGAACTTTCAAATATGTGTAGGATGCTTATCTGGACAATGGTGGATTTATTTAACTCCTCTTGTTGTCATTTTTACTATCACTTCCCAAATATTTATGCAGTTTTAAAAAAGTCAGTAATAGGGTTAGTTTTATTAAAATACAATTTTCATTTTAAAAAATATTCTCATGAACCTAAATTTCATTTTTCACAAATGGTTTTGAATTTAGTTCAGTGGCTGCTGAGATATTGACCTTTAAAGTTTAGCCTTTTTTACACAATTTTTTATTGTTTTGATATTACATGATTAGAGAATAAGGATTCTGAAATTCTTATCTGATTATCATATAGGCATTAGGGGGTATAAAAGTTGAGAGATCCACAATTAGGGATCGGAATTTCTTTTCCTGGGATCAGAAATTATTAATTGCAGAAGATTCTTACCAACTAGTCCCAGGGCTAGTGGATAAGGAATCTATGATAATGCATTATCCCACCTCTTATAACCCAATTTACATTCCTAATTCCTGATCCAAAACTCATCACATCCAAGATGGATTTTTAAGAAAGTCACATGACTGATAATTGATGATGCCATCCTTAAGTCTTTTCTCACTCTATGCTACTTAATTTTGGTGGAGAAAACTTAAATTTTTTTCTATCCATACACTCCAACTGCACATTTGGCGGTAAATTCCCACTTTCCTCATCACATAAGCCTTCCAACAATAACTATGAAAAACCTCTCTACTAGGCAGCTACATCACTCAACTATGAATGCTATTGCTTTATGTTTAGTTCTTTACTACAAATTGGACTCTGATTTTGGAGATGCTTTGCCTATATGTCTTTTCTTTCCAATAAAGATTACATAAACCCAAGGGGACCAAATCTTCATTATGATCCCAGATATGATCTCCACTCCATTCTCAACATTCCTCAACTGAACTTCTCTCAACTATTTTGAACTTCTCCTGATTTTTTCTTTAAAATTTATCAACTCAACTCCAAACATCCTATCTTTCATAAAAATTTTCAAAATAAACAGTGTGATCCTGCTATTCAACTTGCTGTTGCACTATGTTGCTTTGGCTCAAATGGAAATGGTGCTGCTGTAAGACATTTGGATAATCTCTTTAAAATAGGATATGGTACAGTTATATTATACACCAAGCTCTGTATGATTGCTATCCTTTCCATCAAGTCTCAAAAAATTGCTTGGCCAACTCCACAACAGCGAATTGAATCCTCTCAAGAAATGCAAACCAATGGTTTCCCTGGATGTGTAGTTTTTGTTGATGGCACAACTATACCTTTGGTTCAAAATCCTGCTCATGATGGCAACCATTATTTTGATCACAAAAAAATGTTTCTTCAAATTGTTCTCCAATTTCACATCTTTCATCAACTAACTTTATATCTTCTTTATAGATACTCTATTGCTGTTCAACTTATCTGTGACGTCAACAAAAAGTTTTTTGCTTTTCATTGTGGCTGCCTCAGCTCATTTCATGACTCTTCTGTCTTCCAAAGAAAGAGTATTTCTCAAAGTCCTGACTCATACCTTGACGAATCTCAGTACCTCTTTTTTAAATTTTTATATTATTAAATTTTTATTATTCTTAAAATATTTTATTTTTAGTTTTTTTATTTTTATATCATTATTATTTATTTTTATTTTTATTTTTTTAAATTTTTTTTACTATTATTATTATTAATTTTATTTTCATTTATTTTTATTTTTTATTTATTTTAATTTTAATTTTTCAATATTATTAATTATTATTAATTATTATTAATTTGTTATTATTATTATTATTTATTTATTATTTTTTATTATTTTTTTTTATTATTATTATTTATTCTTAATTTTATTTATTATCATTTACTTTAATTTATTTTTAGATTTTTTCATTTCAATATTATTATTATTTATTATTAATTTTTATTTTTTTAAATTGATTATTATTATTATTATTTATTTTATTTTTTATTTTTATTTTTTATTATTTTTTATTATTTATTTTATTTTAATTTATTTTAATTTATTTATTTTATTTATTATTATTTACTTTTCTAAAATTTTTTTAATTATTGTTTTTTTTAAATTTTTTTAAATATTTTATTTATTTATTTTAATTTTTAATTTTTTATAAATTTATTTTTATTTATTTTTTATTTTTTATATTTTTATTTTTTATTATTATTCTATTTATTTTTTATTTTTTATATTTATTTATTTCTTTTTCTTTTCTTTTATTTTTTATTTTTTATATTAATTATATTTTTTATTTATTTATTTATATTATTTTTCTTTTATTTATTTTTATTTTTATTTTATTTTTTATTTTATTTATTTATTTTTTTTGTTTTTATTTTTTATTTCTTTTTATTTTTTTTATTTTTTTATTTTTATTTATTTTATTTTTATTAATATTTTATTTATTTTTTATTTTTTTTATTTTTATTTTTTTCATTTTTATTTATTTATTTATTTTTATTTTTATTTTTTTCATATTTATTTTATTTATTTTTATTAATTTTTATTTTTATTTTTTATTATAATTTATTTTTATTTTTTATTATTATTATTTATTTTTATTTTTTATTATTATTTTAATTTATTTATTTTAATTTTAATTATTATTATTATTATTATTATTTTTATTTTTATTTATATTTTTTGTCCAGGGGTCCTTTTGGTCTAGCAGTTTTATTCAAGGTTATACTAGGATTTTTAGGGTTTTAATGGACTCTCAAAAGTAAGGTACATATTTCGTAATCAATTCAATTGTTTTACTCAAATAATAAGAGGTAGTGTTAAATATTAATATATTTTATAGATTAGAAATACGTTGATGTAAATACTAATGTTATAAAGTATAGAAATAATAATTGATTTGTTGTAAATGTAATAAGTAAGTAAGTAAGGAATGTTCTGAAAAGCAGAAAAGTAAGGAGCCTTTTATAGGCAAAACATGAGGGAATAAAAGACACGGAATTTACACCATCTACTGTATCAATGTGAGAAAGTAGGTGACTAAAAGGAGTACATATATGACATAAGAAAATTAATTAATTAATACGTCAACAAGGGCATCAATTTTGTTAGTAATAAAGTATGAGTTCCTTGTTACAATTAATTACATGACAATTTAATTAATTATATTAATTTCACAGGATTCCAGATCTCTCAATGAAGTAATATAAAAATCTTAAGGTTTTTTTTTCTTATTATAATTTTATTATAAATTTTTATTCCCAATCAAACTTATACTATTGAGCATGGTGTTAGGGAGTAAAATGTAGGGGAAAATTATTTACATTATTTACACTACTTAATGTACTTAACTAGTTAGTTGTAAGTAATACTTAAGTAAATAAATAATTAATTGTTAGTAAGAAGAAGGGGTGTGGCTTCAACTCAGTAAAATAATTAATTATTTTACCGGGTAAGTCTAGTATCCTCGCTGACACTTCCTCACTCTAAAAAAAACAATATAAAAAAAATGCTATGATTTTTTCTTTTTATACTTTTTTAGTAGAGTTGGAAGATTAGATATCTCCTTCCTAGGTATCCAAGAATCATATTCAGATGATTTATTCTTGAATCTCAATAAGTATTCTGTACCTTTTTCAGCAGTGACTATTCTGTCATTTATAATTTTTTCAATTTCTGCTGTTTCAGTGATTTCATTTGGGGTTTTCTTTGGTCTTCCCCTCCTTTTTGGAAATAAATCACTATTGGATGTGTAAGGTTTCAGAAGAGATATTGGAAAAACAGGATGTTTTCTGTCATATGGAGAATACAGAATAACCTCTACTGCATTATCTC
Source organism: Hemileia vastatrix (assembly GCA_030280995.1). Classification (NCBI taxonomy): domain Eukaryota; kingdom Fungi; phylum Basidiomycota; class Pucciniomycetes; order Pucciniales; family Zaghouaniaceae; genus Hemileia; species Hemileia vastatrix. The sequence goes on from JASXTE010000011.1 coordinate 14,409,630, forward strand.
CAATCATTCTTCTGACAACAAATGGACCAACAAATGGATCATTCAATTTTTCATTACCTTGTAAATTGAAGTGGACTGTAAAAATCAACACTTCATCACCCTTTTTAAAAGTGTATTCTTTAATAGATTTTTCCCTTCTCTTCTTCTCATATTCAAATGATTTTTCAATACATTGTTGAGCATGATTTCTGCACAGTTGTTGCATTTGAAGAAACGATTTTACACCAGGATGTATATCCAACTTAGGTATTTTGTTATTGAGAATTTGGGCAGGAGTATTTGGAACATATCCAAGCCAGAGCTCAAAAGGCTTTCTTTGAGTAACAGAATGAACAGTGCTAATATAAGCAAATTCCAACCCAGGAAGTAAGGTAACCCAATCATGAGTGAATCTGTCATTATCTTTATACTCAAGGCCAAAGGCACAATACCTTCTTATCATGTCCTCTAAAGTCTGAATCATTCTTTCAGCTAAGCCATCAGTCTATGGATGATGGGCAGTAGAAAGTTTCAGATCACAACCACAAACATCCATCAGAGACATCCAAAATTCAGAAGTAAATTTAGGGTCTCTGTCAGAGATTATGTCTTTAGGAAAACCAGCAGTATTAAACATATGAGACAACCATAAGAAATTTAATTCTTTAGTGGAAACATCCTTGTGGGTAGGGATAAATTTACACATTTTAGTGAATCTGTCAACAATAACCCAACAAGAGTTATAACTGACTTTTCCAGCAATAGGTAATCCTGTTACAAAATCCATGTTTATTATCTGCCATGGTGCATCAGGAGGTTCAATATGTTGCATTAATCCTGCTCTTTTACCAGTCAATCTTTTTGATTTTTGGCAAGAATCACAAGATTAAACATATAATTTTGTGTCTTCAGACATATTAACCCACCAAGCAGTGTTCTTAATTCTGATCATTGTTTTTTCAAGATCAAAATGTCCAGCTAATATGTCATCATGACAAATTTTCAAGATGATTTCTCTCATAGAAGGAGGAATAACAATAACATTACTCAACTTCCTCCTATAATATATATATCCTTCATCAATTGAAAATTTACCTTTTTCCAAAGCCTTCTGGTACTTTGGTGGAAGGGTTTTAATTAATGCTTGTATTGAAGCATTCTTTGGATCATTAAATATGGTGCATAACTTTTTAAGTCAGTGTCCTTATCATATGCATCCAGAATAAGCTGTAATAGCTCTTCCTCCATATCAACCACATATATCCCATGTATATGAATAATTTCATCCTCAGGATCATAAGCAGGATTAGAGTCATCATTTGGTAAAGGTAACCTTGATAACATATCCACATTTGAATGAACAATACCAGCCCTATAAATAATTGTCATTCTCCCTCTGTATTCTTGAACATCCAACTGCCATCTGAACATATGTCTGTTAGGTGTTTTCAAGTTTAAAAGGGATTTAACTGCACTACAGTCAGTGACAAGTTTAAATTTCTGGTCATCTAGGTAATAATGTAGCTTCTCTAGAGTCCAAACTACAGCTAAACATTCCAATTGAGTAGCACCATATTTCAATTCACTATTTCTCAAGGTTCTTAAAATATAAAAAATTACTACTTCTGAAACTTTATCATTTATCACTTGTTTTTGATGGAGGGCAGCACCAAGACCAATGAAACTGGCATCAGTGTACAAAACAAATGGTTGATTAAATTTAGGTAAAGCAAGAATTGGTGCTGACATCAAACAGTGTTTCATAGTGTCAAAGGCTCTTTGTCTCTCACTATTCCAGACAAAAGCAACATCCTTTCTAGTTAATTGAGTAAGGGGTAAAGCTATGACTTGATAATTTTTAATATACTGTCTATAGTATCCACACATTCCCAAAAATCTCTGGAGCTCTCTAACTGTAGTAGGAGCCTTCACCTGTTGTATGGCTGCCACTTTGTTTTGGTCAACACATATCTGTAAGCCTGAAACAACATGACCAAGAACTTTTTAAGGATGGAAACCAAATTTACATTTCTTCAAAGCAAGTGTCATATTTATTTCATCCATTTTCTGGAACACTTTACACAGGTGGTTAAGATGGTCCTCAAATGTTTTTGAGAATATAATGATATCATCAATATAAACCATCAGCCATCCTTCAATTATCTCTTGATGGAATGTGTTATCCATGACTTTTTAAAAACCTGAAGGGGCATTTTTAGGGCCAAAAGGCATCCTAATATACTTTTAAATACCCATATAGGTAGCAATCATCAGAAAATTCTGAGAATTTTTCTCAACAGGTACCTGGTGATATCCCTTGTTACCATCCAAACAGCTGATATATTTAGCACCCTGTAAAGTAGCATGTATAGAGCTAATTCTAGGTAAAGGGTAGATATCATCAACAGTATAAGTATTCAGTGCTCTATAATCACCACATAACCTGGCTTTATCTTTCTCATAAGAAATTAGGACAGGTGAGATAACACAATATTTAGGTGTTTCAACTACCTTTTCGATAATATTCATTTTTAAAAGGGTAGAGATATTGTCTTCAATATCTTTTCTCTTTGTGGGAGAAACAGGATAAGGCTTCTTCTTTAAACTAGGTGGTATATCAGTTAATGGACAAGTAAATGAAAGTTTCATTTCCTCTTTAACTAATCCCAGTTCATGTGACCCATGAGCAAAGGCCATAGGAAAAGACTTTATCAAGTTAATGATTGAATCTTTATCCTCACCAGAAAGTTGTTCTCCAAAAGAGGCATTGTTAATTTCAGACATAAGGGCATGCATTTCTTTTGTAGATATTCCTTTATATTGAAACACAGAATTACATGTGTTCAATTCTGGTTTCAATAATTTTTTAGGGGAGGAAATCTTAAATTTTCTCTTCCCATTCATCCCCATTGTGAAACATTGGTTTAAAGGATCCAATTTTATGCCATACTTGGTTAAAATATCATTCCCTACAATAAAGCAATTGCTTAAGTTTTTATTTTTCATGACAAAAAAATCACAAATAGCTCTTACAAAACCATGGTTATATTTAAAAAACACTGTGGCTTTGTATTTACCAATAGGGGACAAAACAGAGCCATACCCTCTCCAATTTTCAGAAATGATAGGCATCAGTTTTGATTTATAGTCTTGATCCACTGAAGTAAGAGCTCTTTCAGATACAACACTTCCTCCAGATCCAGAATCCAGAACAACTTCAATGCTGGTTCCATTAATCAAGACTGGTGCCTTGAGAGGGGCAAAAACAATTGAGCTATCCTCAATGTTCTTTATGATCTCAGAATCTTCAACTGTAGATAAATCATCATTATCAATATCAATAGTATTTAAATAATGGATATCCTCTTCCAACATCAAGATTTCTTGTTGAGATTCATATGAAATATTGCCGGAACAATCACTTGAAATATCATTCAGTGCTTTTGTGTCATCAGCATGCTTCTCTGTTTGTTCTACAAGATTTATCTTCTTGTCACAAACATGGTCCTTCTACCAAGGTTTGTTGCACTTGAAACAAGTGTTTGTTGCATACTTTTTAGGTGCAACAGGGGAAGAAGGCTTCCCAACCTTTTCCAGAGGTTTCTGTTAAAAAGTTGAGGGTTTTTCCCAAGTGGTTCTAGGAATGAATCTTCTGGAATCATACTTGTTGTTTAGAAGAATCTCATTACAAGTTTTGATGAAAGAAGAAGGTTCTCTGGTGAACTCAGTCCTAGCCACTATCAAGTCTCCCAAAGACATTGGTAATTTATAAAGGATCCTGTCCTTCCATAACTCAAATTCCATTTTTGGGTCCATAGCTCTTAAGATTTTAAAAGTTTCATTAAGAACTCAATAGGTTTATCAGTAGAAGAACTATATTTAGTTTCCTCATACTCCCTTTGTTTAGCCATCCTAAACTTGGAGCCCCCAAATTGTGCTTTAATTAATTTCTTCCAATCTTCCCATGAGTAATCATTCCCATCTAATAGGACAGATTCATACCACATAAGCGCTACATTGGTAAATAAAGAAATTAAAATAGACACAACTTCCTCATCTGGGAGTTTGTAAGAGTTTTTCAAGTTATCAATTCTGAAAATAAATTGTTGCTAATCAGAAGAAGAATCACCATCAAATGTTGGATATTGTTCAAATTTTGGCCAATTCTTTTGATTTGAAGGAGTCTCCTTTGTACTAGCTTGTTTCTGAGTAAGAAGAAGCTTTAAATTCTCCAATTGGGCTGTAATCTCATTGTTCAATCCCTCTGTTGAAGATCCTGGTGCATCATCAATTTTTGATGGAAACTTAGTTGTATCAACAGGTATTTTTGGCACTATTTTTACTTTAGATGAACTAGCTACAGGTAATATTTGAGCATCCTGTACTATATGTACCTTTAAAGAAATGTCAGAATATTTCTGGTCATTCAACAATGAGTTCAATTTCTCTTCAATGGTTTTTAGTCTTGTTTTCATTCTTGGAAGACTAAATAAACTCTCATTGATAGTTGCAAAAGATAATTGATTTTTATTTTGAAAAGATGAATAATGGTCATTCAATCTCTTCAGATTCATCTTATCTGTCTCCAGCTCTTCACAACAGATAGATACAGTTTCTTTTAATTTGGACAAATCATTTTTGATATTTTGCCACAGAGCAACCTTCTTTTCATGAGTTTTCTTATAATTAAACAAATCATCAATGACTTTCTGCAATTCACTCCTTAAGGATTGATACCCTTGCTCAGTTAATAAACCATTAAACTTCTGAGTTAATTGCATATTGTTCATAATATAATTCTGTTTTGAAATAATATCTCTCAAGTACTCATCATTAATCTTTGCTACATCTGGAGTGTTTCTCAATAAGGAAACTGAGTAACTTTCCAGACTCTCATAAAACTCAGGGTCAAGAGTTTCATTAATTACAGCCATATAAGGGTTAATCATTGAGGTAGCAATTAAAGGTAATGGATTAGATACATGAGTTATTTGTCTACTGCTCCCAGCCTCTACTGGTCTCAAGGTTTCTTCTTCCCTCTCAGATTTACCTGAAGGAACAGAATCAGCTACAAGAAATGGCACTTGAGAATCAATAGAGGGGCTTACCAGGGTTTTCTGGGTATGACCATTTTGGGCTTTCTTCTTCTTTTTCCTCCTTGATAGGGGTGAGGAGGTGTGGGGTTGACCTGGCTGGGTCTTGACGGACCAGCCTGAGGTAACTGATGCTGATTTTGAGATAGGTTGTCCCACTGAGTGTTTAACCAATCCCACTGCCACTTGGATACTTCCACTTTCTCTTGAGAATGGGAAGCCAATGGTTGATGATTCCTAAGGGGAAGAGGTTTCTTCTTCTCTTGAAGAAAGTTATCAATCTTTCTCACCTTTTCTCCAGAGCATCTACCCTTGCCCTTACTTTCAAGTTTTCTGTCCTTAGCTCCTTTATGTGAGTTGACGGATTCTTTACCTGTTGAGGCAATGGCATCTTTTTTATCCTGAATCCTTTTGGAAGCTCTTGTGGTGGGTTTATTACAGGCTTCTGATCCTGAGTTGTGTCTACTAGGATTTCCACTTCTTCTATCTCCACATCCTGATTGGGGTAAGGATTTATTAATCTGAGAAGTTCTTCTTGTTAAAGGAGAACTTACAGAAGTAGGCTCATCATAATCAATTAAGTCTAGCTCCTCTTCATGTGCAGCAGAACCACTTTGGTCAGTCATTCTTTTAAGATTTTACTGAAATGAAGAAGAGAGACAATAAGATTAATTAGTCTTTATTTTAAATTTAAGAGAAATAAAATAAAAATAATAAAAATAAATTTTTTAGGATAATAATCAACTAAATAATAATTAATTTATTAATTTAAAACCAGGATTATAAAATAATCAACTGAAGAAATAAATTAAAATTTTTTAACAATAATTTTAAGATAATTATTTTCAGCATTTAAATCAAATAATTAACTACCAGGATTTAATTTCAACTGAAATAATTAAATATGAATTTTGATTAATAAAAAAAATTTATTGTATTATCAGGATTTAAATCAACTGATTAATTAACTACCAGGACTTAATGTCAACTGAAATAATTAAATATGAATTTTTATTAATTAAAAATTTTTATTGTCAGGAAAATTTGCCAACTGGAACAATTAAAATTTAAATTATCAGGACAATAGGTCAACTGAAAATTATAATTATTAATTATTAATAATTTAATTTTATTAATACTTCTAGGACTAAGAAAAATTGCTTTATTATTGTCAACTAGGAAAAATAAATAAAAAAATAAAATAAAAAATTAATTCCAAATTACCAGACACCTCCCCCTGTAAAATGAGCAAATTAATGCCACTTACAGAGTGCTGAGTAAAAAGAAATACGTAGCAAATGAAGAGTGCAAAGTGACCCACAAATAGTAATATCAATCATTACCACAATATATACGAAGTTTAGTCAATATATGAACCTAATTTTTGGAGCGTGGTTTGATTCCCGTTTGCAGCAAAAATTTTTGTCACATGACGTATGACGTTTTATGTTTTTGTTGCTCTCTCCTCCTTACAGGTACTCAAATACCGATGGTCCCTTTGATTTACGCCTTCAAATCACAATGCACCGTCAATAATTTGGGAAGTCCCCCAATTGTCAAGGGGTCCTTTTGGTCTAGAAGTTTTATTCAAGGGTATACTAGGATTTTTAGGGTTTTAATGGACTCTCAAAAGTAAGGTACATATTTCTTAATCAATTTGATTGTTTTACTCAAATAATAAGAGGTAGTGTTAAATATTAATATATTTTATAGATTAGAAATATGTTGATGTAAATACTAATGTTATAAAGTATAGAAATAATAATTGATTTGTTGTAAATGTAATAAGTAAGTAAGTAAGGAATGTTCTGAAAAGCACAAAGGTAAGAGGCCTTTTATAGGCAAAACATGAGGGAATAAAAGACACGGAATTTACACCATCTACTGTAAGAATGTGAGAAAGTAGGTGACTAAAAGGAGTACATATATAACATAAGAAAATAAATTAATTAATACGTCAACAAGGGAATCAATTTTATTAGTAATAAAGTATGAGTTCCTTGTCACAATTAATTACATAACAATTTAATTAATTATATAAATTTCACAGGATTCCAGATCTCTCAATGAAGTTATATAATAATCTTAAGGTTTTTTTTCATATTATAATTTTATTATAAATTTTTATTCCCAATCAAATTTATACTATTGAGCACAGTGTTAGGGAGTAAAAATGTAGGGGACAATTATTTACAATATTTATACTACTTAATGTACTTAACCAGTTAGTTGTAAGTAATAATTAAGTAAATAAATAATTAATTGTTAGTAAGAGGAAGGGGTGTGGCTTCAACTCAGTAAAATAATTAATTATTTTACTGGGTAAGTCTAGTAGCCTGGCAGACATTTTTATTTTTATTTTTATTTTTATTTTTATTTTTATTTTTATTTTTATTTTTATTTTTATTTTTATTTTTATTTTTATTTTTATTTTTATTTTTATTTTTATTTTTATTTTTATTTTTATTTTTATTTTTATTTTTATTTTTATTTTTATTTTTATTTTTATTTTTATTTTTATTTTTATTTTTATTTTTATTTTTATTTTTATTTTTATTTTTATTTTTATTTTTATTTTTATTTTTATTTTTATTTTTATTTTTATTTTTATTTTTATTTTTATTTTTATTTTTATTTTTATTTTTATTTTTATTTTTATTTTTATTTTTATTTTTATTTTTATTTTTATTTTTATTTTTATTTTTATTTTTATTTTTATTTTTATTTTTATTTTTATTTTTATTTTTATTTTTATTTTTATTTTTATTTTTATTTTTATTTTTATTTTTATTTTTATTTTTATTTTTATTTTTATTTTTATTTTTATTTTTATTTTTATTTTTATTTTTATTTTTATTTTTATTTTTATTTTTATTTTTATTTTTATTTTTATTTTTATTTTTATTTTTATTTTTATTTTTATTTTTATTTTTATTTTTATTTTTATTTTTATTTTTATTTTTATTTTTATTTTTATTTTTATTTTTATTTTTATTTTTATTTTTATTTTTATTTTTATTTTTATTTTTATTTTTATTTTTATTTTTATTTTTATTTTTATTTTTATTTTTATTTTTATTTTTATTTTTATTTTTATTTTTATTTTTATCTTTATTTTTATTTTTATTTTTATTTTTTATTTTTAATTTTTTTTATGATTGTTATTTTTTATTGTTTATTTTATTTTTTATTTTTCATTTATTTATTTTATTTATTTATTTTTATTATTATTTATTTTATTTTTATTTTTTATTTTATTGTTTTTTTATTTTTTTATTTTATTATATTTTTTTTTAATATTATTATTCATTTTTATTATTATTATTATTATTATTTATTTATTTTTATTTTATTTTTTTTTAGTTAATTTTTTTCATTTTTTTTATTTTTATTTTTTATTATTGTCAGCCAGGCTGCTAGACTCACCTAGTAATATAATTAATTATTTCCTGGGATGAAGCATCACCTTTTTATTTTTCTAATATTATTAATTTTATTTTATTTACTTTAAATTTACTTGTAATAAATTAACTCGTTACAAAAAAGTAAATTTAGTAAAAATTTGAAATTAATATTTATTGTCCTTAAAATTTAATTTTAATTTTTCTAACACTATGCTCAAATGTCAGTTTAAAGGAAGTAAATATTAAAATATTAAAATACAATATTGAAATAAGAAAAGGTTTTTTGATATTTGAAATATAATTTAAAATAAAAATAAATAGGGTGTATCAAGGTTCAGGGATCTGAAATGATGGATCAGTAATTTTTTTCTTGGGATCAGACATTATTAATTGTGGAATATTCTTATCCACTAGCCCGGGGCTAGTGGATAAGGAATCCATCTTAATGCATTATTTTGCCTCTTATGCCCCAATTTCCATTCCTACTTCCTGATTCCAAACTCATCACATCCATGATGGATTTTTAAGAAATTCACATGACTTATAATTGCTGATGACATCTTTAATTCTCTCCTCACTCAAAGCTACTTAATTTTGGTGGCAAACACTTAAGTTTTTTTTCTATCTACACACCCCAACTGCACATTTGGCAATGAATTCCCACTTCCCACTCATCACCTAAACCTTCTTCCAACAACCTATACTACCAACAACAATGAAGCACCTCTCTTCTAGACAGCTACTTCATTTCACTATGAATGCTATCACTTTACTTTTAGTTCTCTACTATAAATCTGACTCGAATTAGAAAGATGCTTTAGCCTATTTGTGTTTTCTTTCCAAAAAGTGTTACCTCATTTCCAGGGGGCCAAATCTTTGTCATGATCCCCAAGATGATCTCCACTCCATTCTCAACATTCCTCAACTAACCTTCACTCAACTATTTAGAACTTCTCCCAATTCTTTCTTAAAACTTTATCAACTCATCTCTGAGCATCCTAACTTTCATAATAATTCCCATAACAAACAGTGTAATCCTGCCATTCAAGTTGCTGTCGCACTATGTTGCTTTGGCTCAAATGGAAATGGTGATACTGTAAGACGTTTGGATAATCTATTTAACATAGGATATGGTACAGTGATATAATACACCAAGCACTGTATTATTGCTATCCTTTCCCTCAAGTCTCAAACACTTGCTTGGCCAACTCCAGAACAGCAACTTGAATCCTCTCAAGTAATGCAAGCCAAAGGTTTCCCTGGATGTGTAGGTTTTGTTGATGGCACAACTATACCTTTGAGTAAAAAGCCTGCTCATGATGGGAACCATTATTTTGATTGCAAAAAAAGGTTTATTTAAAATCTTTTCCGATTTCTCATCATTCATGAACTAACTTTTTATCCTCCTTCTAGATACTCTATTGCCGTTCAACTTATATGCGATGTCAATAAAAAATTTATTGCTTTTCACAGTGGCTGGCCTGGATAATGTCATGACTCTTCCGTCTTCCAAAGAATAAGGATTTCTCAAACCCCAGACTCATACTTTGACAAATCTCAGTACCTCCTTGCAGACTCAGCATATGCAAGTGGGAAGTACATTATACCTGCTTTCCGTGGTGCAAACTTAGAAAATGACCCAAAAACTAAATTTAATTATCACGTTGCCCAATCAAGAGTACAGATTGAAAATGCTATAGGTATTTTAAAGGGACAATTTTTTAGTCTTTGGGAGCTCAGAATCCTGTCACCGGGCGACCTACGCACAAGGTCGAGGATGTTCCTGTAAGTGAGATGAGGGATTTTAGAAACTTCTTCGAAGCACAGAGGAATGATTCGAGGAAATGATTCGAAGGTCACTCGAAGTAATAGCTATAGGTTCGAGGTTCGATCGAGAAGAATTATAAACTAGTTCCAAGGTAATAATAATTCTTAAAATCTCACAAAGGGTTGGAAACTCAATAATCAAAGATTTAGGATTTAGAAATGAATATTGAGAAGGTAAAAGAAAGATACAATAACAATGATTTAACTTTTAAGGATTTACCACTATTAATGTAAATACAATATTATAATTTAATTCTAAGGAATATCGAACCAAATACCCAACTCCTTTTATATCCTTTGTTCCTCCTCGCATTGACCTCCCTTCCATCGCAGCATTCCCATTCCATTGACCATTACTAACATACACTTAGACCCTCTCCACTAAATATCCGTCCATGCTCAATTTACCCCTTTTTAATTAATTAACAAAACTTAAATGAAAAATCTACTACTATACTATTTCGTTGATCCTAGCGCTGTGCGTCGCTTATTGAAAAGGACTAAGGTACCCTATTGGGAGATTGACTAATTTAGATTTAGAGTTTAGGCTAGCGCAGTTAAATAGTAAGTACACAAAGGAAAATCGCAGTTGCTATGGAGAATTGCTTTCTGCGCTTCGAGTATAGATTTAGGACTCGATATTATTGATTTATTGAGTTAATTTCTCCTCGAGTGTCACGTGGCGCGTGACAGATGCCCAGGTATAAAAAATGCGAACTCCGTTGAGCTTGAGCCATCTTCCCACACTAATTTCCCTTGTCTAATACTTTTTTCCCTCACCTCTTAATTATTTATTTTATAATGAACTGCCCTACTCCCACAACCACGCCTCCACACCCTAAAGCGGATGGGGGAATAATCACACGACAGTTTTCACAGACTTGCACGGCTTGTGAAAGCATGGAATATTTCTGTGTCGAAAGTACGGCGACTCGAGGCCCTCGCCAGAAATGCGAGTTTTGCCGTTGGCGACAAGTGGCGTGCAATGCGTTGACGAAGAATGCGGAAATCAAAAAACGATTTACAAAAACTAAGTTTTGGGTAGTTCCGAAGACCAAAGAGGTGGTCGAAGACATTTGGGATGTCTCGATCGAAGATGAACAATCGGTGGGGGAAAATGATAAGGAGTTGAACAACGAGATCTCAACCTGGGTAACCCAGGCCACGAGTTCGAAGCGAGGTGTCCAGGAAGAGGTCGAAGAATTGGTGGAGGAGGATGAAGATGAAGTCCCTGTTCCAGGGCGGGCACCCAAGAAACGACAGGTGGTCATCGAGGACGACGAGGAAGAGAGAGAGGTAGAGGTCGAAGTGGCGCCAAGGTTATTTTTAGAGCCTGACCCCATCTTCGAGGTAAGTTTTATTTGTTTGTTTTAAGGATGAAGTTACTGATGAGATTTTTTTTTTTTTTTTTTTTTTTTTTTTAGACATCGAATAACCTTGAAGAGCCGATTGCGGAGCCTGCGCCGGTTATACCAACTGAGGCAAACCCTCCAGCCACGGAAGTAGTTGAAGAGCCCGAAGACACCCTGGACCAGGTGTGGTCGAAGAAACCTTGTCAAGGTCGACGAGTAAGGTTCGCGGAAGAACTATGTGGGGAGGTCGACGCTATTATTGATGCTGCTTCCTTTGACGTGGCAGAGGAGCTATTGGAGATGGGAGAGGTGGTTCCGGTAGGAGAGGAGGAGGTATTTGAGAAATGCAGGAAGGAAATAAGGGTAGTTTTGGAGAAAATGAAAAGATTGGTTCAAGAGAAGTTAAAAGAAAAGATTTGAAAAGAAAAGGAGATGTAAAGAAGTAGAGAAAAAAAAATTGTATTTTAATTTAATTTTATTTTTATTTTTATTTTATTATTAGTATTATTTTTTTTCATTGTAGGTGAATGTTGTTAATTTTATAAGATTTGAGAGAGAGAGAAAAAGAAAAGAAAAAAAGAAAAAGAAGTTTTAAATAAAAAATTTTAGAATTTGAAAGAGGAATTTTAAAGAAAGGAAAAAAGGTTGTTTTAATTGAAGGAAGTTTTAGTGTTTTTTTTTTAAAAAAAAGAAAAAATTTTATATAAGAAAAGAGAGAGAAAAAAAAAGAAACGGTTTTGTGATTGAGATGAATTTGTTAAATTAAGGATTTTGAAATTTTTTTTTTTTTTTTTTTTAAGAAATTTTAGTTGAAAAGAGAGGAACAAGAAAGAAAAGAAAAAAAAACAGAATTTAGAATTTAAGAGAGTTTGAAAAGAAGATTTATTTGTTTCGAAGAATTATTATAGGGATATTCAGGGGTTGAAGTTAAGTTCGAGGAAATGGTCGTGTTGTACAAGATTTGATGATTCGAAGGAAAGAAAGTTTTTAAAAGAGAGAATAAAATTTTTTGGAAGAGAAGTTTTTTGAAGAGAATTTTAAATTTAAGAAAAGAATGTATTTAAAGAATTGAAAAGAAAAGAAAGAAAATATTTAGAGAGATTTTTTTATTATTTTATTATTTATGTTTTATTCTATTTATTTTATTTTATTTAATTTTAATTTTAATTTTAATTTAATTTATTTTATTGTATTTAATTTTAATTTTGATTTTAATTTTAGTTGGTTTTTGAGGAAATTTTATAGAAAGAAAAGAAGAGAGAAAGAAGAAAACAAGGCTAAAAAAATTTAAGAGGTGTTTTAGATTTTAAAGAAAGAAAGAAAAAGAAAAGAAAATTTTAAATAAAGAAATTTTAAGGTTTTGGTTTTAAAGGATATTTCGAATGAAAACATTTTAGGAGTTCAGGAGCGTTAGAAACATTGATGGCTGGTTCCCAGGATGTTTTGTCTGAGTCATTGAGGAAGCCTTCCCATTCCACGAGGTATTGAAGTTTCCCCTTGCGTATTCTTGAATCAAGGATACGACTTACTTCCCACTCTAGATGATCTTCTACTTCGACCGGTTCCGGAGGGGGTTGGTTCTTGCCCGGGTATATTTCTCGAGCCAGTTCCAGGAGAGATACATGGAAAAAAGGGTGAATCGCCTGCCATTTAGGAGGTAACTTAAGTCGAAATGCAGTTTTAGAGACTTCAGAGTCGATTTCAAATGGTCCCAAGCGCTTTTCAGCCAGTTTCTTTGATGGTCTTGTTGTTCGAATGTTTCGTGCGTCAAGCCATACTTTGTCGCCTGGTTTAAAGGAAGGAGCAGATTGTCGATGTTTGTTGGCCTTTTCCTTGTATCTTTGAATCGCTGATTCCAAATTTGCTTTAAGTTCTTCTTGGAGTTGTGATATAGTTCGAAGATAATGTTCCACAGGATGATTAGTTCCTACATGAATTGAGTTGAATCGAGGATGTCGTCCATAAATGGTTTTGAAGGGAGATTGTTGTGTCAAAGAATGAGTCGAGTTATTATAAGCAAATTCGGCCAATGGTAGCCATGTGGTCCAATCGTCTTGTTGGTAACTGAAATACATTCGAAGATATTGTTCGAGGATTTGGTTAACTCTTTCTGTTTGACCATCGGTTTCAGGGTGATAGGCCGTGGAGAGATTCCTCGTGATATTGAGTTGTCGACACAGTTGGGTCCAGAATGTGGATACAAACAATGAGCCTCTATCTGAAATAATATCATTTGGTAAGCCGTGTTTAGAAAATACATATTCTAGAAACAATTTTGACAAATCTTCTGCTGTAGCAGTAGTAGTGGTTTTAATAAAAATAGACATTTTTGAAAATCTATCTACTATTACTAATATAGCATCAAAATCATTAGAAATAGGAAGTTGAGAAATGAAATCCATCGATAAAGATTCCCAAGGTTTAGAGGGAATAGGAAGTGTTTGAAGCAACCCATGCTTCCGGTGACGGGGAGCCTTATTCCTATTACATTCGTAACAAGCTTTTATATAGGCCTTGATTTCCTTGGTCATACCTGGCCAGAAGAAATCCCTCGCTATTAACTGGTAGGTTTTATCAACCCCAAAATGACCAGCTAACGGAGAATCATGTTGACTGTTGAAAATCCATAATTTTATCTCATTGTTGTCGGGTATGACTACTCTACCTTTGAAGACTAATAGACCTGATTCAATACTAAATCTTTTGGCCCCTTGCTTCGAGAGTATTTTATCTTTTAACCCTAAACAATAATCGTCCTTCGACTGAGCTTTGAGGATGTTGGATAGTGGATTTCGAAAAGATTGAATTGTCATCAAATTAAGTTGATGAGTCGTTAACATTGATTCGTTGAAGATTGATTGCACATTTGCTGGGTTCTTGTCAGCAAATGCGTCCCCCCGCTGTGGGTAAACGTTGTCCCGACGTGACAAGATATCTGGGATAATGCAGTTTTTTCCTGGGCGATAGGAAATAGAGAAAGAAAATTCAGACAAAAATTCAGCCCACCTGGCTTGACGCCTGGTTAACACTTTAGAAGACATGAAGTATTTCAAAGCATTATGATCTGTTAAAATTTGAAAAGGACTATCTAGGCTGAGAAGAAAAGAACACCATTTTTTAAGACAATGGATAATAGCTAAAAGCTCTTTGTCATGAATTTCATAATTTAATTCCGCGGCTATGAGTTTGCGTGACTCAAAAGCAACAGGATGAAACAAATTTGTTTCAGGATTTAATTGGGAGATGACCCCTGCAATAGCATAATCGCTTGCATCTGTCTCAACTATTGTCGAGGCAGAAGGATCAAAATGCCAAAGAATTGGGGCTGTGGTGAACGCCGTTTTTAGTGCTTCGAATTCCTTTCGTGCTGTAGAAGTAAAAACAAAAGGAATATCTTTTCTAAGAATAGAAGTAAGATTGGAAATAGTTTTAGAGTAATATTTAATAAATCTTCTATAGAAGTTTTCAAAACCCAAAAATCCTTGGAGTGATTTAATGTTTTTGGGCTCAGGCCATTCCAGGATTTTCTGGATTTTTTTATCATCCATGACTAAACCGTCAGTGGACAACGTAAAACCCAAAAAATCAATTGATTTGAGGTGGAATTCGCATTTATTATGCTTGGCGTAGAGACCATGATCTCGAAGACGATTTAGGACCTGTCGAACATGATGAATATGTTCATCCAGTGTTTTCGAGAATATTAAAATATCATCTAAATAGACGACTACAAATTGTTCAACAACATCCTGAAAGATATCATTAACAAAAGTTTGAAAAGTTGAAGGTGCGTTACATAATCCAAAAGGCATAACTAAATATTCAAAACTACCAAATCTAGTGCGCATTGCAGTCAGTGGTTCATGACCTTCCGCAATGCGAATAATATTGTAAGCGCCTCTAAGATCAATTTTAGAAAAGAAATTAGCACCATTGAAAAGGGTAAGAAGTAATGACATAGGAGGAACAGGATATGCATTCTTCTTCGTGACTGTGTTGAGCTTTCTATAGTCAACACACAACCTAAGACTACCCTCCTTCTTTTTTACAAAGAGGACAGGAGAGCCGGTTGGAGATTTACTGGCTCTGATGAAACCTTTGGCTACATTCTCTGCAATGTAGTCTTGAAGAACTTGAGATTCGTCCTTCGATAAAGAATAGACAGGACCTTCCGGAGGTACTGGGCCTCTTAACTCTATTTGATGGTCGTAGGGTCGATGAGGTGGTAACTTATCGGCCTTGCGGATTGAGAAAACATCGAGGAAATTGTGGTAGATTTCCGGTAGAGTTGATTTGATGGCTTCAACGTTGATTTGGTTGTCCTCTTCATCTTCGAGAGAATCTGTCGAGGGGATACCTGTATTGAGAGAGCAGAATTCGATTACTTCGAGGGAATTTAAATCCTCTTTGAGTGAAGTCATCGAGCTAGAAGGGTTAGCCAATTGCTCATTTAAAGAAGGATCAGATGCTTGCAAGTCATCTGACAGAGACTTGTCCTCTAGCAGGACGTTGTCAGGCGGGTTGTTTAACTACCTATTGACCTGCATTGAAGAATCAGAAATATACTTAGAGCGTGGGGTGATCAATCCCCTAGTCCAATCAATTTCGGGATTCCAATGTGTTAAAAAGTCATGGCCAAGAATGGTATTGTCCATCCTTGGGGCGTCCAAGACTGATAATTCCCACTCGAAGGGGGGAAAATTCGGAAAGTTGAAAACCCATAAAACTTTCTTACTTACCCAATATTTGGGTTCCTCTGATTTGACCAAATAGATGGGAGTTTGATCGATATCTGTAAATGTTAGTTGAAGCTTCTCGGCAAAAGATAAACTAACAAAAGAAATTGAAGCTCCAGAGTCTATAAGACAACTGAAGGGGATATCCTCCTTAAAAAGAATGAATCTCAAGCGGTTTAAGGCAACTCCAGTCCTTAAGACATGGAGGTTCTGTGCACTGGGAGAGATAAGATAGTTTGCTTTGCACACAAGTAAACTATCTACTAGTTTTTTGACTCCGAACTAGTACCTTCTCTTTCCTTCAACTTTACACAGTCTTCCAACTTGTGCTTACCCCCAAAATACATACATAACCCATTATCTGCTCGTCTCTTCCTCTCAGCTTCTTTAAGTTCCCCTTTAGGATCCAGTACTTTGCTGATATCGCCTGGGGTTGAGCCTTTTGGTCGAGGTTTATCCTTTCCCTTATTGGGTTTGGATTGAGTCGAGAAGGATTGATTTGGTCGTGGGTGTGAAGAAGGTCCCGATTTAAAATTTAAGCCTTGAGATTTGTTGGCATATCGACGATGTTGAAGTCGTCCTTGATAAACGCCGTCAAGTTTGAGGGTTTGATCCATTAAGTCTGTTAAAGTAGTCATCTTCTGACTGTGAAGATTTAATTGATCTAGAATCCTCGAAGGAAGTCCTTTCTTGAAATGATACTTAAGGGCAGCATCATTCCATCCTACTCGAGTTTGAAGTGCTCTGAAGTTCAAGATATATTCAGAAGCTTTACCATTATCACTCATGCGAAGAAAATCAAGTTCAATTTCCGCGTTGTCCGTTTCATTAGGGTCCCCAAACAACGTAAAAAGTTGGTCCTCGAATTTTTCCCAATTATTGATAAGTAAGTGGGTTTCTGTCAAAGAAAGCATGAGTAGATAAGGTTCAAACCATCTTGCTGCTTTTCCGGCTAGGAATGAAGAAGCGTGAACAACCTTTGATCGGTCGCTGTTAAAGGTTCGAGGATCATTATGGAACAGTAGCTTGCAGGTTTGCAAGAAGGGTCGCAATCTGTCGGGGTGATCTCCGTCGAATTTGTCAGGAGATTTCATAGAAGGAGTTTTGAACTTAGATCCCTCTGAAGACGTTGGATTTGAAAGGGTTTTCATAAAAAGTCTCATGAAATCTTCCAGAGAGTTAGATGGTCCCGGTTCTGAGGATTGGCCAGAAGGGTGATTGGCAGGGGCAGATGGTGCCTCATGCATTGTATCCTCTCCTTCTTCTTCATCACTAGAATCCTCAAAATCTTATGGAATGTCTTCTACAGATTGAACTGAATGTTGCCGTTCCCTAAGGTCGAGTGGTTCCAAAGAGTGAGTGCGAGAAACAGACCTTGTGGCTGTTGGCCTGCCTCTAGCGCAAGCTCTAGTAGTAGCGCCCGTAGGAGGAGTGCGTTGAACAGGTGCCATTTAAAATTTTAGAAACACCTAAAAGGACGTAGTAGTGCAAAGAATGAGAACTACGGAGAATTAAATTATACTGTCACCGGACGACCTACGCACAAGGTCGAGGATGTTCCTGTAAGTGAGATGAGGGATTTTAGAAACTTCTTCGAAGCACAGAGGAATGATTTGAGGAAATGATTCGAAGGTCACTCGAAGTAATAGCTATAGGTTCGAGGTTCGATCGAGAAGAATTATAAACTAGTTCCAAGGTAATAATAATTCTTAAAATCTCACGAAGGGTTGGAAACTCAATAATCAAAGATTTAGGATTTAGAAATGAATATTGAGAAGGTAAAAGAAAGATACAATAACAATGATTTAACTTTTAAGGATTTACCACTATTAATGTAAATACAATATTATAATTTAATTCTAAGGAATATCGAACCAAATACCCAACTCCTTTTATATCCTTTGTTCCTCCTCGCATTGACCTCCCTTCCATCGCAGCATTCCCATTCCATTGACCATTACTAACATACACTTAGACCCTCTCCACTAAATATCCGTCCATGCTCAATTTACCCCTTTTTAATTAATTAACAAAACTTAAATGAAAAATCTACTACTATACTATTTCGTTGATCCTAGCGCTGTGCGTCGCTTATTGAAAAGGACTAAGGTACCCTATTGGGAGATTGACTAATTTAGATTTAGAGTTTAGGCTAGCGCAGTTAAATAGTAAGTACACAAAGGAAAATTGCAGTTGCTATGGAGAATTGCTTTCTGCGCTTCGAGTATAGATTTAGGACTCGATATTATTGATTTATTGAGTTAATTTCGCCTCGAGTGTCACGTGGCGCGTGACAAATCCAATTTCAAAAAAAATTGGAGATCAAAACTGTCAGCCTGTATATCCCCAGGACTGATTAAAAAGTACTTATAAGTTATTTTAAACACATGAACTATACATGGGAACAATAAATGAGAGTACACAAACAGTATACATAAGTAAAATTATGATAATACACAAAATATGCCATTATAACACCTTATATACACGCATATATCCACCTCTTATAGGTCTTATGTACTTAATATTAAGTTGGAATATGTTAGGGTAATCTTAAGAACCTTAATTATAAGGCTACATAATTTGAAGTACACTTAAACCTGTTATTTTCATTGTTTTATGCAAAAAACAAGAAATGCACTTTATTTCACTTAAAAGTTGACTATATGCGCTATAAAATTGAGAATATCAAAATTGCGCTTTGACAGATCAATTGGGCTCATTGAGGACTATTGATTTGGCTATTTAAATGCATAAAAATAACACTGTTCAAAATTGGTGTTTTTTATGCCAGAAATGGCTTCTGTGTAGTGGCAACATACTGCCTGCTTTTTTCCCGTGTGAATAGCTTCATTTTTAGCAAAGTTAGCTTTTTCACACTATAATTACCCCACATTCTACGCCCACTGTGGGGAAACACACTAAAATAGGCGACAGGTGCTTATTTAGTGTCCTAGCTTAATTAATAGTGCATTGACCTTGTTTATATGCACTAATTTCATTAATAACCTCACTCTTGGTGTCTTATTTCATCACCACGCTTAAATTCGCCTAATTTTAGTCAAGGATTTACCCATGCAAGCGCCTGCCAAGGACTGCATGTAGTTACCCCACATCCCACACTCTTTTTTAAGTTTTTGGGTGGTTTCTCAGTCAATTTTGGTTATTTTTGGATGGGAATTTCACATAGTATAATGTCAGGATTAGCCCCTCCATTTCTACAGTAAATCCCCCTTATTATTAAGCTATTATTAACCTTAAAAAGTCTCCTTTAGTCTTTTATATTATTGTTTTATACGCATATACTCTCTTTTTGTCTTTTTCTTTAATTTTGATGGATTTCCCTTATTATCACAGGATTTCAACAGTTGTTACTTGTCTAATTATGTCATGGGTCACTAGGGATGTTGATGGGCATGTCTATAAGTTGTTGTGAGGCGTCATTAACTGTATATTGGATGGTACATCAAGGGATTTATGGGTGAACTTAGTATGTATAAAAGGAGGAGGTTTTCGGGTCTTGTTTCGACATTCTTTTTCATTTACAATTTACCAATATAACCAAATAAATTAAAATACATATCAATTAGTACTTTTATAAGACTTTTGAATAGTATCTGAATTATAAAATCTATTTTTCTACCAACTACAAAGATTTTAAGCCATATATAAAAATAGTGAGAATTATATTACTGAGACCTTTAATTTTGATTATATTTTACTACTTATTGGATTTAGATTACAGTATTCATATAGGACCATTAAAATCTTCTAGACAACTGACCATTCAAGCTAGTTCACGTCTTTGTACTTGACCTCAGCCTGACAAAAACTGTGAATCATTGGATCATGACTTGTGTTATACTCCACAATATCCTAGCTGATTTAATGATTTTTATGAAGAAGAGCATCCTGTACCAGTATCAGCTCTCCCCACCCTTGATTCCCAAAACATCCAATCAATTGGAATGCACTCCATTATAGTTCCAATTACTCTCCAAAATTTCACTTCACAAAACTTTTAACATTTTTTTTGGTGCCCTCCAAATGTCCACTTTGTGTACTTTGTTCACTTGGTTTGGTATTTTTGTTTGATGCAATTCATTTTTTTTTGAATTTATGGTGCGGTCTTTTAACATTGGCAGATGCTATTTTTGCTCTGTTTGGCATTGTTTTGGTATGTCTTAATTGGCATTGGTTGAATAATTGAGTGTTTTTCTGGTTTTATTCAGTGAATATTGGGACTATAGGTATGTGGGTAATACCATTGGATAGCCCCGGGATTTTTCTATATTTGATGTCATGTTGATATTTTTCATATTCTAAGTTTTAAGGGGTCATTTACTCATTTTTCATTTCTAAAAGATAGCTTTTTAATTTTGTTTTTTGTGTTTAAAGGGCTAACCTTGAGTATTAGGGTTAAGTGCTTAGTACCATTAAGTAGAGCTCATTTGGATCTATACTTTATGTCTCAACATTGCCATAGTTTAATTTTGTGATTTAAGGGTTTTAGTAGTTGTGGTGGATTCTCATTGGTTTTCTTTCACCAGCTCAAAATGAAATCGCATATTTTGTCAGTGTTTTTTTTTCCATTCATCACTCATATCCTTTTCAACCTCTCCTCAAAAATCCGTCAAATATTTTTAATTCCTCTATTTTATTCCTCTATTTCTCATCTCATATCTGCAGGTAAGTCTTTTTTTTTGATTTTTTTTACTTGCTAATAATTTATTTTTTCTCTTTTTTATTTTTTCTTCTTTTTTTTTCTTCTTTTTTTTTGTCCTGTAAGTGCTTTTTTTGTGGTTTTCAAGGTTATACTAATTTTGTTTTTTTGTTTTATCTTTTTTTTCACCCTTCATTATCCCCCTTTCCCCCCTCCTTTTCTGCCTCCATACCCTCCATTCTCCCCTTCTTGGACACCTCAAGTCCCCCCCTTTACCCCCTCCTTGTCTTCCTCCCTACCCCCCTTTCTCCCCTTCTTGGCCACCTCAACTCCCCCCTTTAATCCCTCCTTGCCCACCTCAACCCTCCCTTTACCCCTCCTTGCCCACCTCAACCCTCCCTTTACCCCTCCTTGCCCACCTCAACCCTCCCTTTACCCCCTCCTTGCCCACCTCAAACCCCCCTTCACCCCCCTTCACCCCCCTTTACCCCCTTCAAATCCCCCCTCAAACCCTTCAACACCCCCCCCACCACCTACTTATTGAATTGGTAATGATTCAATAAGATAGGTGTAGGGGGGGGGGGGGGTTTGAGGCAGGTCTGAGGGGTTAAGGGGGGGGTTTAGGGGATCAAGGAAGGGGTAAAGGGGGGGTGATAGGGGGTTTGAGGTGGGCAAGGAGGGGGTAAAGGGGGGGGTAAAGGGACGGTAAAGGGGGACTAAAGGGGGGGTTTGAGGTGGGTAAGGAGGGGGTAAAGGGGGGGTATAGAAGGGGTAAAGAAGGGGTAAAGGGGGGGTAAAGGGAGGGTAAAGGGAGGGTAAAGGGAGGGTAAAGGGGGGATTGAGGCAGGTAAGGAGGGGTTAAAGGGGGTTTTGAGGTGGACAGGAGGGGTTAAAGGGGGGGATTGAGGGGGTAAAGGGGGGGAATTTTTGGAGGGCATTTTAAAGAAAAAAAAGACTAACCTCTGCTTTTTAATTTTTTTACAGATTTTTTTTTCTTTCCCTTAGTTTCTGGACATTTCCCCCTGTTTCAAGAATTAATCAGGTAATTTATTTTTTTTATTTGTGTTTGTTTTTGCTAATAATTAATTATTCTGAAATTTACTGAAATCAATTCTTTTTATATATTTAAATGAATTGGATTGAATAACATAAAGAAGTATTTCCAATAGCAGGTAAGTAATTTTTATTTATTTATTTAATTTTTTTGCAACTGAATTTAATTTTTTTTTTGGGGTGAATTTGTTTTATCTTGTATTCCAAAAATTATTCAGGTTTTTATTTTGTATTTTAATTTTTTTCTAATATTTTTATTGATTTTTTTGAAACTAATTTTTATTTGTTTTTTTTTACCAAATTTTTTTTTTCTTTTCAATTATTTTACTGATAATTTTTTTTGGGGGGTCTTTTTGTCAGCCAGGCTACTAGACTTATCCAGTAAAATAATTGATTATCTTACTGAAGTGAATCCACGCCTTTTTAATACTTATTAATAAAATAATTTATTATTTAAACTACTTATGTATTACTTAAAAATAACTAGTTAAGTACAGTAAGAAAGGTAGATAATTAATAAAAAATAATAAGTACCTGTCCCATACATATTTTATTCCCTAACACCAATGATCAATCATACAGAGGAGTAGGAATAAAATTAGTATTAAAAAATAATTAAAAATTCTAAAAAAAAAAATCGAAATAATTCAAATTCTTTTATTAAGAATTGTAAATACTGTGGAGTCTACATTTTAAAGTCAAATGATCAGTATTAAATGTGACAATCAAGAGAAACTTAAGTTTTATTTCAAATAATACTGATATCTTCCTTGACGCTCCATTTAGTGTAGATTCTATTATTTCACATACTCTCCTTTATTTAAGTTTTCCCTCTCATACTCTTGTATCAGGAGACATTAATCCCGTATTTTGTTCTCTCACCTTTTGCCTATAAAAGGCCCTTTCATTTTGTGCTTTTTGATCATTCCTTACTTACTTTACAACTTTTATAATACTTCAGTTAAACAAATTTATTACTATAATTTATAATCATTAGTATTTACATCACCGTAGTTCTAAAAGATATAATTTATAATAATATTAAAACTTTACCTCTTCTTAAAATTGAGTAAAAAAATCAATAAGATTAAGAAAATACGTACCTTACCTTTGAAAAAAAATCAGTAACCACTAAAAATCCTTGTATAAACCTTGAATAAATCTTCTAGACCAAAAGGACCCATTGACACTTTTTTTTAATATATTTATATTTATATTTATTTTTTTTGTTTTATAAATTTTTTTTCCAGGAAGTACCTATGGAAAATTTAACTCACTCATCTTCATTATCATCAATTTCTTCTGAATCACCTTTTTCCTCTCTTTCTTCCTTGTCTTCAAATCATGAAAGCTACAAGAAAAATCATCAAATATATTCAAATTCTTCTTCTTTATCTTTACTTTCTTCTATCTCTTCAATGTCCTTCAATTCTATTCCTTCTCCCAATCAATCTGAGCTTTCCTTATCAGAAAATAAAAAGCAGAAAATCATGGAACCAGCTAAAGAATAAAGCGATTCAGAGACAAAAATTTATCAAAATAGAAAATTTATTAGGATGAAGATATTTTGCAAAAAATTCTTTGGACATTTGGATGATCTCAAATTTTATAAGACATCAATATCAAATGTTAAGAAATTTTTTTTTACAAAAACATCAAAAACCTTACAGAAGGGGGTATAGATCTCATTGTAGTGGTTTTTAATAACCAATACAAACCTCAATTCATCTTAGAAGTTCATTCATTTACTGGGAAAAAGGATTAAGTTTTTTGCCAGCTTTCACCACGGGAAATCTGGGGGTGAACTGCTAGCAGTTCCCTCTTTTTGAAACTATTAGGAATTTGTCAGGAAACTGTTGGGAAACCATCCTGAAACTGTCAGAAAGATGTTTTTAAATCTGATGAAAAAACATTGAAAAAATAAACTGTCAAAGATTGAATCCAGAACAATCCCTCCTTGAGCAGAGCTTAAGAACCACATTGAACATCAGTTAATCTCAGGTTTGGCAAAAGGTTGAACAACATCACTTAGCATACCTTAGTATTCAAATATTAAACTTGAATATATGTTGCGTGTATGATATAGATGCATATGCATTTGAATTTGCATGGTGGATACTTATTGCATGCTAAAAATTGATGTGAATTGCCTATCCAAAGTGTATGCATAATGACTATGAAGAATAAATATGCATAAAAAATATGCATTAAAAATATGCATAGTGATTATGCATAAAAATATGCATATTGAATATGCATAAAAATATGCATATTGAATATGCATTAAAAATATGCATATTGAATATGCAAAAAAAAGGTGCATATACGTATATGAATAAAATATATTAATATGCATATAAATATTTATAATGAATATGCATAAATATGCATAATGATTGAAAAATGCAAAAAAAATGATGCTTAATGAGTATATTTTATGCATAAATAGAAATATGCAATATGAATTCATATTGCATACAGATAACACTGGCAAACCATTTTGACCAAAACTCATACTAAATTTTCATTCTGGACTAAAGGTGTGAGGGAAGGAAGAAAAACAGTCCGACGTTAGAAAAATGCTACATGCACTCATTTTGTAGCAGAGCAAATGAGAAGTGCTGAATTATGGTTGGTGCCCATAATTTAGTATGATAGCATAATTTTATTTAATTGTTTTCAATATTGAAAAGACTTTAGGTCGGTTGGTATGGATCTAGCTGTGCCAGGGTCTAATCTAATTATTTTAACAATTTCTTAATAATTAACGGGCTTTAATACAAAAACAGGTTGTATTTTTTGTGGGATATTGGATATGATAAGGTCTTTTTTAAAAAAAACTTATATTGTTTAAAAATATTCCTGAATCAGATGTGGGATAATCACTACAAAAAATTGTAGTACTGTTGGCAATAAAATATATGCACAAGCAGTAAAGAAAGGACCAAGTGAACCCTTTTTGTGCAGTGGGAATCATTAGAGTGGAATTGTGGATGAAAAATATAATTCATTATTACCATTTTATTTAATCAAAAAATTTATAATATTAAAAAGAACTATTGATTAATTGGTATTTGACCTTTGTGCCTCACTCATATTTATCATTTGATTGATTTTTGTCACCATTATGTTATTAATATTATAAGTATAGCAAAAACTCGTGTGCCAAATGCATACCGGGTGATGTTACACCTTTTATAATATTATTAAATAAAGGTAAAAAAATATGAAAATGATTTGTTTTACAAAAAATAAATTGATATCCAAAAGCAATATGAGGGATAAAAAGGTAAAATTAAAGGGATCAAGTATGAAATGAAAAATTAAAGTGAAATTCCTCCCATCAAGAGCAAGTAGACATGATTGGGTGAACGCCCACCAGTGGCACTAAACTTGGACTATAATTTCTTTTTTTTAAAAATAAAAAAAAATCCACTGGAGCTTTACCAAAACTTCAGGATGACAATTTTGCCATATCAAACAACTTCTAGTGCAATTATTGAAGAAAAATTCATCTTCATTGCAATAGAGAGAATTGATCACATCAGACTGCATGTGACCAAAAGTGTCCAGAACAAGTTCGGCCGAACTTGTGCTGGACACTTTTATGATGGAGGTTAGCTAGGGTGGAATTTTTCTTCAGTTCATCTGGTATTTCTTATAAACATGTCCACTGGTATTTGATCTTTGTGCCTCACTCATATTTATCATTTGATTGATTTTTTGTCACCATTATGTTTTAATATTATAAGTATAGCAAAAACTCGTGTGCCAAATGCATACCAGGTGATGTTAAACCTTTTATAATATTATTAAATAAAGGTAAAGAAATATGAAAATGATTTGTTTAACAAAAAATAAATTGATATACAAAAGCAATATGAGGGATAAAAAGGTAAAATTAAAGGAATCAAATATGAAATAAAAAATTAAAATAAATATACTGCCATCAAGAGCAAGTAGACATGTTGGGGCAAATGTCCACCAGTGGGGCTAAACTTGGACTATAATTGCTTTTTTGAAAAACAAAAAAGTGCCAATCTGAGGTTTAAAAAAACTTCAGCATAACCATTTAGCCATATCAAACAACTTCTAGTTCAATGATTGAGAGAGAATTGATCACACCAGACTGCATGTGACAAAAAGTGTCCAGCAAAAGTTCGGCTGAACTTGTGCTGGACACATTTATGATGGAGAGTAGCTAGGGTAGAATTTTTCTTCAGTTAATCTGGTATTTCTTATAAACATGTCCATTGGTACTTGATCTTTGTGCCTCACTCATATATATCATTTGATTAATTTATTTTCACCATTATATTATTAATATTATAAGTATAGCAAAAACTAGTGTGCCCAACGCATACCGGGTGATGTTACACCTTTTATAATATTATTAAATAAAGGTAAAAAAATATGAAAATGATTTGTTTTACAAAAAATAAATTGATATACAAAAGCAATATGAGGGATAAAAAGGTAAAATTAATCTCAAAGAGATCAATTATGAAAAACAAAATACTAGTAAAATTCTTGCTCTTAAGAGCCAGTAGAAGTGTTGAAAAAAATGGGAGCCATCAGGGCTAAATTGTAATAAGTGACCTTTTTTTTAAAGATAAAAAATTATACACCTGAGGTTGGGAAGAACAACAGGTGGATGATTCAGCTAAACAAAACTACTTGTAGTGAAGTTTAATAAAAAAATGTTTTTTTGTTGCCATATAGAGAATTGATCCCATCTGACTGCACGTGACTAAAAGTGTCCAGAACAAGCTCGGCCGAACTTGTGCTGGACACTTTTATGATGGAGAGTAGCTTGGGTGGAAATTTTCTTCAGTTTGTTCATCTTGTATTTCTCATAAACATGTCTACTGGTATTTGATCAGTCTGCATCTTTCATATTTATCATCCGATTAATATTTTATCACCATAATATTATTAATGTTATTAGTATAGCGAAAACTTGTGTGCCAAATGCATACCATGTGAAGTTATACCTTCAATAATTTTTTAAAATAGACGTAAATAAATATGGAAAGGAATAGTTTTACAAAAATTAAATTGAAATTTAAAAGTAAAAAGAGGAATAAAAGAGTAAAATAAAAGTCAAAGAGTTAAAATATGAAAAAAATACTGGTAAAATTCCTGCTATCAAGAGCCAGTAGAGGTGTTAAAGCAAATGGGAGCCATCAGAGCTTAATTGTAATAAGTGAACTTTACTTTAAAGATAAATAATTATACACCTGATATTGGGCAGAACAGAAGGTGGATGATTCAGCTAAACCAAACTACTTCTAGTGAAATTTGATAAAAAAATTTTTTTGTTGCCATACAGAGAATTGATCCCATCTGACTGCACATGACCAAAAGTGTCCAGCACAAGTTTGGCCAAACTTGTGCTGGACACTTCTATGATGGAGAGCGGCTGGGGTAGAATTTTTCTTCAGTTCATCTGGTATTTCTTACAAACATGTCTACTGGTATTTTATCTTTGTGCCTCACTCATACATATTGTTTGATTAATTTTTTGTCTTAATTATATTATTAATTATATAAGTATAGCAAAAAATCGTGTGCCAAATGCATACTGAGTGATGTTACACATTTTATAATATTATTAAAAAAATGTATAAAAATATTAAAATAATTTATTTTAAAATTTATTAATTGATATCCAAGAGAAATATGAGGAATAAAAAATTAATTTAAAGCAATCAAACATGAAAAAAGAAATCCAAGTATTATTGCTAATATCAAAGGCCAGTAGTGATGTTGAAGCAAATGAGAGCCATCAGGGGTAAATTGTACTTAATTGATTGTTTTTTAAAGATAAAAAATTGTGTACCTGTGGTTTGGATGAACTCTAGGTGGATAATTCAGCTATATCAAACTACATCTAGTGAAGTTTCTTATCAAATAATTTTTTTCATTTCCATAGAGAGAATTGATCCCATCTGACTGCACCTGACCAAAAGTGTCCAGCACAAGTACGGCCCAACTTGTGCTGGACACTTTTATGATGGAGAGTAGCTAGGGTGCAGGTCTTCTTCAGTGCAACTGATATTTTTTTAAAACATGTCAAATGGTATTTGATATTTCTGTGTTATTCATATTTTATTATCTGATTAATTTTTTGTCATTAGAATTTTATTAATTTTATTAGTACAGAAAAAACTTGTGCGCCAAATGTATGCCATGTTGTATTACACCTTTTATAATATTATTAAAAAATGTTAAAAAAATATGAAAATGATTTCTTTTCCAAAATTATAAATTAATATCCAAATGTAACATGAGTGATAAAAAAGTAAAGTAAAAGAGATCAAATATGAAAAAGAAAAATTCAAGAAAAATTCCTGCCTTCAAGAGCCAGGAGAGGTGTTGAAACAAATGAGTGCCATCAGGGCTAAATTTGATAAAATTTAATTTTTTTTAAAGATAAAAAATTTTTCACCTGAGGTTTGGAAAAACTCAAGGTGGATAATTCAGCCATATCAAACTACTTCTAATGTAATTATTTAGAATTTTTTTTAATTTGATTTCCACAGAGAGAATTGATCCCATCTGACTGCACCTGAACAAAAGTGTCTAGCACAAGTTCGGCCGAACTTGTGCTGGACACTTTTATGATGGAGAGTAGCTAGGGTGGAAGTGTTTCTCAGTACATCAGTTTTTTGTTTTTCACATTTCTATTGGGTTTTTAACTTTTTTTATCATTCATATTTATCTTATAATTAATTTTTTGTCACCATATATATTATTAATGTTTCTAGTATAGCAAAAACCTGCATGCCAAATGCAAAATTGGTGATGTTACAACTTTAATAATATTATTATATAAAGTTAAAAAAAATATGAATATGTTTAGTTTTTAAAAAAATAAATTGATATTTAAAATTAAAAAGAGTAATAGAAAAATAAAATGAAAATAAATGGGATCAAATACGAAATAAAAAATACAAGTAAAATTTTTACTATCAAGAGCCAGAAGTGGTGTTGGGACAGTTGGGGACCCCTAGGTCAAGACTTGGTCTAACCTTACTTTTATGTATAGCTAACAAATTTTGAACTGAGGTTTGGACAGACATCCAGGGGACAATTTTACAATATTAAACATTCTTTACTTCAATAATTGAGTGAAATATCATTTTTTATTGCCATAGAGAGAATTTATCTCATATGACTTCATGCAACCAAAAGTGTCCAGCACAAGTTCGGCCGAACTTGTGCTGGACACTTTTATAATTGAGAGTAGGCATACAGCAAATCTTCTTAAACTCAAAAGGGATTTCTTATAAACATTTCCACTGGAATTTGATCTTTCTGTGTCATTTAAATTTACCATTTGATTAATTTTTTGTCATCATTATATTATCAACGTTATTACTATAGTAATAACTTGTGTGAAAAATGCATACCAGGTGGTGTTCCACCTTTAATCATATATTATTAAATAAAGGTATAAGAGTATTAAAATTATTTTTTTTAAAAATTAAAAATTGATATCCAAAGCAATATGAGCAATAAAAAGTAAAATAAAAGGGATGAAATAAGAAAAAAATATCTAAGGAAAATTCCCACTATCAATAACAAGTAGAGGTGTTAGATCAAATGTGCACCACCAGGGCTAAACTTGCACTATATTTTCTTTTTTGTTAAACCAAAGAAAGTGTCCTGATGAGTTTTGAAAATTCATCAGGAAGACATTTTGGCAATATCAAACTACTTATTGTGCAATGATTGAGCAAAATGTCATTTTCATTTCCATAGAGTAATTTATCCCATCTGACTGCATGCAACCAAAAGTGTCCAGCACAAGTTCGGCTGAACTTATGCTGGACACTTTTATGATGGTGAGTATCTAGGGTGCAGGTCTTCTTCAGTTCATCAGGTATTCCTTATAAACAAATCCACTTGTATATGATCTTTCTGTGTCATTCATATTTATCATTTGATTCATTGTTTTTCACCATTATAATATTAATGTTATTAGTATTGAAAAAATTTGTAAGCCAAATGCATACTGGGAGATGCTACATCTTTCATAATCTTATTAAATAAAAGTAAAAAAAATATGAAAATTATTAGTTTTACAATAAATAAATTGATATTTGAAAGCAAAAACAGGAATAAAAAAGTAAAATAAAAGTGATTAAATATGAAATTAAACATTCAAATAAAATTTCTGCAATCAAAGATAATTTGAGTTTTCAAACCAAATTTGCACCACCAGTTCTAGATTTGGAATATTTTTTCTTTTTTTAAAAATTAATAAAAGTGTCCACCTGATGTTTTCAAAAAAATCAGGAGGATAGTATAGCAGTATAAAGCTACTTCTTGTGCAATGATTGAGCAAAAATTCATTTTAACTTCCATTGAGTAAATTTATCCCATCTGACTGCATGCAACCAAAAGTGTCCAGCACAAGCTCAGCTGAAATTGTGCTGGACACTTTTATGATGGAGAGTAGCTAGGGTGCAAGTCTTTTTCAGTTAATCTTATATTCATTTTAAAAATGTCTATGGGTATTTGATCTTTCTGTGTCATCCATATTTATTATTTGATTATTTTTTAGTCACCATTATATTATTAATGTTTTTAGTATAGCAAAAAATGTGTAATGAATGTACACTGGATGATTTTACAACTTTAATAATATAATATAATAAATATAAAAAAATGTGAAAGTTATCAGTTTTACCAAAATAAAATTGATATTTAAAAGCTAAAGGATAAATAAAAGGGTAAGATTAAAATTAAAGAGATCAAACATGAAATAAAGATATTAAGTATAATTTCTGCTATCATGAGCCAGTAGAGGCTTCAGAAAAAATGGGCACCATCATAGATTAACATAGATCAAATTTACTTTTTACCAAAGGAAAAAATTGTCTACCTTAGGTTTGGAAAAACTTCCAGGGGACAATTTGTCTATGTAAAACTACTTTCAGTGCAATGATGGAGTGATAATTTAGTCTCATTTCCATAAAAAGAATTGATTGCGTCTGACGGCATGCAACCAAAAGTGTCCATCACAAGTTTGGCAAAACTTGTGCTGGACACTTTTATCATGAAGAGTATCCAGGGTGCAAGTCATTTTTAATCATCTGAAATCTCTTATAAACATTTCCACTGTTATTAAATCTTTGTGCCTCACTCATATTTATCAATTGATTAATTTTTTGTCACCATTATATTATTAATATTATCAGTATAGCAAAAAATTGTGTGCCAAATGAATACTGGGTGATGTTACACCTTTTATAATATTAATAAATAAAGGTAAAAAATATGAAAATGATTTATTTTACAAAAAATAAACTTCTATCCAAAAGCAATATGAGAGGAATAAAGTAAAATAAAAGAAATCAAAGATAAAAATTAAAATCCAAGTTAAATTCCTGCCATAAACAGAAAAAAGAGATGTTGAATTAAATTAGAACAATCAGGGCTAAACTTGCACTAAATTTTCTTTTTTGTAAAAATAAAAAAAAAATCCACTTGAGCTTTACCAAAACTTCAGCATGAAAATTTTGCCATATCAAACTACTTCTAGTGTAATTTTTTATCAAAAATTTATCTTCATTTCCATAGAGAGAATTGCTCCCATCTGACTGCACCTTACCATAAGTGTCCAGCACAAGTTTGGCCAAACTTGTGCTGGACACTTTTTTAATATAGAGTAGCTAGGGTAGAATTTTTCTTCAGTTCACCTAGTATTTCTTACAAACATGTCTACTGGTATTTTATATTTGTTCCTCACTCATTAATATCATTTGATTAATTTTTGGTCACCATTATATTATTAATTTTATAAGTATAGAAAAAACTCATGTGCCAAATGCATACCAGGTGATTTTATGCCATTTATAATATTATTAAATAAATGTATAAAAATATGAAAATAATTTATTATAAAAATTATTAATTGATATCCAAAAGCAATATTAGGAATAAAAAATTAAGTTAAAGGGATCAAATATGAAAAAAGAAATCCAAGTAATATTCCTACTATCAAAGGCCAGTAGAGGTGTTGAAGCGAATGAGAGCCATCAGGGATAAATTGTACTAAATTGACTTTTTTTCAAAGATAAAAAATTGTGCACCTGTGGTTTGGATGAAATCTAGGTAGAAAATTTGGCTATGTAAAACTACTTCTAGTGAAGTTTTTTATCCAAATTTTTTTTTTTCATTTCCATAGCGAGAATTGATCTCATATGACTGCAACTGACCAAAAGTGTCCAGCACAAGTTCGGCCAAACTTGTGCTTGACACTTTTTTGATGGTGAGTATCTAGGGTGCAGCTCTTCTTCAGTGCAACTGGTATTTTTTTAAAACATATCCACTGGTATTTGATCTTTCTGTTTTATTAATATTTTATCATTTGATCAATTTTTTGTTACCAGTATATTATTATTTTTATTAGTATAGCAAAAAAACATGTGCCAAATGCTTACAGGGTGATGTTAAACCTTTAATAATTCTATTAAATACAGGTAAAAAATTATGAAAATGATTTGTTTTACATAAAATTAATTGATATCTAAAAGAAAAAAAAGGGATAAAAAGAAATAGGTTGAATAATAGGGATTTTATATAAAATTCAAAATTCAAGCTAAATGCCTACTTTCAAGGCTCAGAAGAGGTGTTGGATAAAATGGGCATCATCAGGAATAAAATTTTACTTAATTTGATTTTTTGAAAAACTAAATGAAGTTTTCAACTGATTTTTTTCCAATATTTAGTTGGACACTTTATCTATATCAAATTACTTCTAGTACCATGATTGACCAAATTAAATCCTCATTTCCATATGCAGAATTGATCCCATATGGCTGGACCAGGCCAAAGGTGTCAACCACAAGTTTGAGAATTCTTCTGGTGGACACTTTTATGATGGACAGTGGTAGGGTGCAAGTCTTCTTTAGTTAATCTAGTATTCCTCATAAACATTTCCAACTTATTTTTGGCCAAAAATCAGGTGGAAAGTTTGTCCATATCAAATTACTTCTAATGCCATGATTGACTAAAAATTGATTCTCATTGCCATATAGAGAGTTGATCCCATATGAATGGATCTGGAAAAAGTTTCACCATAATTTTTGATAAGCTTAAGTTTGAAAATTTTATGATGGAAAGTAATTGCAAGTCTTCTTCATTTCATCAAGTAATCCTCATAAAAATTTCCACCTGTATTTTGGCCAAACTTCAGGTGGACACTTTGGCCATATTAAATTAATTCTAGTTCCATGTTCATAAAATACTGATACTTATTGCCATATATAGATATTAAACCCATCAGACTGTGCCTTTCCAAAAGTGTCTACCTGAATTATGGCTAAACCTCAGTTGGACACTTTTATGATGCAGATTAGCTAGGGCAAAAGTATTCTTCAGTTAATTTGGTATTCATAATAAATTTATCCTCCTGAAGTTTAGCCTAACTTCATGTGGACAATTTTGGAAAGTGCCAGTTAGTCACTATCCATCAAAAAAGTGTTCACCAAAATTTTGGCTAAACTTGTGGTGGACCCCTTTGATCAGCCACAGTCAGATGAGATCAACTCTTTAGATGGAAATGGGGATGATGTTTTGGTCAATCATGGAAATAGAAGTAGTTTGATGTGGCCAAATTACCCCCCTGAAGGTCATACAAACCTCACAAGGACACTTTTTAGCAGGGAGTAACTGGAAAAATTCATTTATCAGAAGGAAAATCTTTTATTGGATAGATGCCAAGGTTTCATACTTGTGTATTATGGTCAGTATTAATTTTGAAAGTGTCTTTCCAAGCAATTTCATTGCCCATCATGACACCTTTTGTTTTAAATGTTTCAAACTGCGTGATGCAGTATTAAGGTGTCACATAATGTAATTAAGTTGTATTAAGTGCCCTCCTATGATGCCTAAATTTATAATTTAATATCTTACATAATAATTTTTATATATATAAATTCATCAATATTTTATTTTATTATCAAATTTAATAGAGCAAGTATCCTGAACTATTATATATGCATAAGCTTAGGTTAGATCAATTTGTGCTCAATTTGTGCTCAACAGAGGACCAAAATCAAGTTCTGGAGGATCAACTTGTGCATAATTTGGAATCAGTTGATATTCTGTCTATAATCAATCTGAGAATAAATGTAAATCTAACTCTAATTTACTTATGTTTATAAAGTATTCATAAACCTGGCATAATTAAGGGACACTCTAAATTTCAAGAGAGGGGATTGCTAGCAATTCACCCCTAGATTTCCCGTGGTGTTTCTGATTTAATTTCTACTCTCTATCAAATGGCTTTCTTTCAACAACCCTTATCAAATAAAAATATGTTTTCTGGTGTCATGAAAGGTTTTGGTTGGCAACCAGGATATGATCAAGGAGTTTCTTTTGGTATGTAAATTTTTTTTAATTATAAGTAGTTTTTAATTTTGTCATATATTTCAGGAATTTATTATTTATTGAAAAATTTGAAACTGGAGCAAATGAAAGAAGATCTAAAATGATGGAATTCTTTAGGATCATTTAATTTTTTCTTGGAAATTTTTATTAAAAAATTATGTTTTCAAGCTTTTCAAAAAAAACCATCAACTTGCGTTAGAATCAGGTTTACCAAATTGGTCTGATCCTGAATGGGAAGAAGCAATAAATGATTATGTTTTTTGTACAAATGTTATCATCACTTATAATAAATTCTACAATCATGTTCATCTAGATAAACATGATAAGAATTCTCTAACTTTTGGAATTTTCTCTTATATTAATCAAAATACTGGTCTTCCTATTTCATCACCCTCTTCTGATAAGGGACATGGCCTTTATTTTCCTGACCATAAATTTTGTCAATCGGGCCTTTTGGTCTGGAAGATTTATTCGAGGTTTATACGAGGGTTTTTAGTGGTTACTAATCTTTCAAACGTAAGGTACGTATTTTCTTAATCTAATTGATTTTTTTACTCAATTTAAGAAGAGGTAAAGGTGTAATATTATTATAAATTATATCTTTTAGAACTATGGTGATGTAAATACTAATGATTATAAATTATAGTAATAAATTTGTTTTTAACTGAAGTATTATAAAAGTTGTAAAGTAAGTAAGGAATGGTCTGAAAAGTACAAAAAGAGAAGGCCTTTTATAGGTAAAAATGTGAGAAATAAAGACACAGAGTTAACACTACCTAATACAAGGGTGTGAGAAGAAAAACCTAATTAAAGAGAGTATATGAAATATCAAAAAGATATATTAAATGGTACGTCAATAAAGGTATCATTTTTATTTGAAATAAAACCTGAGTTCCCTTAGACTGTCACATTTAATACAAAACATTTGATTTAAACTTTTGGTTCAATGGAAATCTAAATTTCTCAATGAAGGAATTTGAAATTTTTAAGATTTTTATTATATTTTAATATTATTTTTTTTCCCACTCATCTGTATTATTGAGCACAGTGTTAGGGAGTAAAAAATATATGGGAAAATTACTTACTTTTATTAATTATTTAAATTACTTAGTGCACTTAGCTAGTTAGTTGTAAGTAATACATAAGTAGGGAATAAATAATTAATTACTAATAAGGATTCAAAAGGCATGGCTTCCTCTCATTAAAATCATTAATTATTTTACTGGATAAGTCTAGTAGCCTGGCTGACACTCCCTCACTCTAAAAAAACAATAAAAAAATGCTATGATTTTTTCTTTTTATACTTTTAAGTAGAGTAGGAAGATTAGATATCTCCTTCCCAAGTATCCAAGAATCATATTCAGATGATTTATTCTTGAATCTCAATAAGTATTCTGTACCTTTTTCAGCAGTGACTATTCTGTCATTCAAAATTTTTTCAATTTCTGCTATTTCAGTGATTTCATTTTGGGTTTTCTTTGGTCTTCCCCTCCTTTTTGGAAATAAATCACTATTGGATGTGTAAGGTTTCAGAAGAGATATTGGAAAAACAAGATGTTTTCTATCATATGGAGAATACAAAATAACCTCAACTGAATTATCTCCAATCATTCTTCTGACAACAAATGGACCAACAAATGGATCTTTCAATTTGTTATTACCTTGTAAGTTAAAGTGGACTGTAGAAATCAACAATTCATCACCCTTTTTAAAAGTGTATTCTTTATGGGATTTGTCCCATCTCTTCTTCTCATATTCAAA
Organism: Hemileia vastatrix; assembly: GCA_030280995.1. Lineage (NCBI taxonomy): Eukaryota > Fungi > Basidiomycota > Pucciniomycetes > Pucciniales > Zaghouaniaceae > Hemileia > Hemileia vastatrix. The sequence continues at coordinate 14,445,903 of JASXTE010000011.1, forward strand.
TGATTTTTCAATACATTGTTGAGCATGATTTCTGCAAAGTTGTTGCATTTGAAGAAAAGACTTTACACCAGGATGTATATCCAATTTAGGTATTTTGTTATTGAGAATTTGGGAAGGAGTGTTTTGAACATATCCAAGCCAGAGCTCAAAAGGATTTCTTTGAGTAACAGAATGAACAGTGCTGTTATAAGCAAATTCCAACCCAGGAAGTAAAGTAACCCAATCATGAGTGAATCTGTCATTATCTTTATACTCAAGGCCAAAGGCACAATACCTTCTTATATTGTCCTACAAAGTCTGAATCATTCTTTCAGCTAAGCCATCAGTCTGTGGATGATGGGCAGTAGAAAGTTTCAGATCACAACCACCAACATCCATCAGAGACTTCCAAAATTTAGAAGTAAATTTAGGGTCTCTGTCAGATATTATGGCTTTAGGAAAACCAGCAGTATTAAATATATGAAACCACCATAAGAAAGCTAAATCTTTAGTGGAAACATCCTTGTGAGTAGGGATAATTTACACATTTTAGTGAATCTATCCACAATAACCCAACAAGAGTTATAACTTTCTTTACCAGCAGTAGGTAATCCTGTTACAAAATCCATGTTTATTATTTGCCATGGTGCATCAGGAGGTTCAATATGTTGTATTAATCCAGCTCTCTTACCAGTTAATCTTTTTGATTTTTGGCAAGAATCACAAGATTCAACATATAATTTGGTGTCCTCAGACATATCAACCCACCAAGCAGTGTTTTTAATTCTGATCATTGTTTTTTCAAGATCAAAATGTTCAGCTAATATGTCATCATGACAAATTTTCAAGATGATTTCTCTCCTAGAAGAAGGAATAACAATAACATTACTCAACTTTCTTCTATAGTATAGATAACGTTCATCAATTGAAAATTTAACTTTCTCCAAAGCCTTCTGGTACTTTGGTGGAAGGGTTTTAATTAATGCTTATATTGAAGCATTCTTTGGATCATTTAATAAGGTGCATAACTTTTTCAAGTCATTGTCCTTATCATGTGAATCCAGAATAAGCTGTAATAGCTCTTCCTCGACATCAACCACATATATCCCATGTATATGAATAATTTCATCCTCAGGATCATAAGCAGGATTAGAGTCATTATTTGGTAAATTTAACCTAGATAACATATCCACATTTTAGTGAACAATACCAGCCCTATGAATAATTGTCATTCTCCCTCTGTATTATTGCACAGCCAACTGCCATCTGAACATATGTCTGTTTGGTGTTTTCAAGTTCAAAAGGGATTTAACTGCACTGCAGTCAGTGAAAAGTTCAAATTTCTGGTCATCTAGGTAATAATGAACCTTTTCTAGAGCCCACACTACAGCTAAACATTCTAGTTGAGTGGCACCATATTTCAATTCACTATTTCTCAAGGTTCCTGAAATATAACAAATTACTACTTCTGATACTTTATCATTCATCACTTGTTTTTGGTGGAGGGCAGCACCCAGACCAATAAAACTGGCATCAGTATATAAAACAAATGGCTGAGTAAAGTCAGGTAAAGCAAGGATAGGTGCTGACATCAAACAGTGTTTCATAGTGTCAAAAGCTCTTTGTCTTTCAGTATTCCAGACAAAAGCAACATCCTTTCTAGTTAATTGGTTAAGGGGTAAAGCTATAACTTGGTAATTTTTAATATACTGTCTATAGTATCCACACGTTTCCAAAAAACTCTGGAGCTCTATAACCGTAGTAGGAGCCTTCACCGGTTGTATGGCTGCCACTTTGTTTTGGTCAACACATATCTGCAAGCCTGAAACAACATTACCAAGAACTTTTAAAGAATGGAAACAAAATTTACATTAATTCAAAGCAAGTGTCATATTTATTTCATCCATCTTCTGGAATACTTTACACAGGTGGTTAAGATGGTCCTCAAATGTTTTTGAGAATATAATGATACCATCAATATAAACCATCAGCCATCCTTCAATTATCTCTTGATGGAATGTGTTATCCATGATTTTTTGAAAAACTGAAGGGGGATTTTTAGGGCCAAAAGGCATCCTAATGTATTTATAAATACCCATATGAGTAGCAATCATCAGAAAATTCTGAGAATTTTTCTCAACAGGTACTTGGTGATATCCCTTGTTACCATCCAAACAGCTGATATATTTAGCTCCCTGCAAAGTAGCATGTATAGAGCTAATTCTAGGTAAAGGGTAGATATCATCAACAGTATAAGTATTTAGTGCTCTATAATCACCACATAACCTGGCTTTATCTTTCTCATAAGAAATTAGGACAGGGGAGATAACACAATATTTAGGTGTTTCAACTACCTTTTCAATAATATTCATTTTCAAAAGGGTAGAGATCTTGTCTTCAATATCTTTTCTCTTTGTGGGAGAAGCAGGATAAGGCTTCTTTTTTAAACTAAGTGGTATATCAGTTAATGGACAAGACAATGAAAGTTTCATTTCCTCTTTAACTAATCCCAGTTCATGTGACCCATGAGCAAAGGCCATAGGAAAAGACTTTATCAAGTTAATGATGGAATCTTTATCCTCACCAGAAAGTTGTTCTCCAAAAGAGGCATTGTCAATTTCAGACATAAGGGCATGCATTTCTTTTGTAGATCTTCATTTATATTGAACCACAGAATTACATGTGTTCAATTGTGGTTTTAATAATTTTTTAGGGGAGGAAATCTTAAATTTTCTCTTTCCATTCATCCCCATTGCGAAACATTGGTTTGAGGGATTCAATTTAATGCCATATTTGGTTAAAATATCATTCCCTACAATAAAGCAATTGCTTAAGTTTTTATTTTTCATGACAACAAAATCACAAATAGCTCTTACAAAACCATGGTTATATTTAAAAAACACGGTGGCTTTGTATTTACCAATGGGGGACAAAACAGATCCATAGCCTCTCCAATTTTCAGAAATGATAGGCATCAGTTTTGATTTATAATCTTGATCCACTGAAGCAAGTGCTCTTTCAGAAACTACACATCCCCCAGCTCCAGAATCCAGAACAACTTCAATTCTGGTTCCATTAATCAAGACTGGTGCCTTGAGAGGGGCAATAACAATTGAGCTGTCCTCAATGTTCTTTATAATCTCAGCATCTTCAACTGTAGATAAAGCATTATTATCAATATCAATAGTAATAAATGATGAATATCCTCTTCCAGAATCAAGATTTCTTGTTGAGATTCATATGAAATATTGCTGGCACAATCACTTGAAGTATCATCCAGTGCTACTGTGTCATCAACATGCTCCTCTGTTTGTTCTACAAGATTTATCTTCTTGTCACAAACATGGCAATTCTGCCAAGGTTTTTTGCACTTGAAACAAGTGTTTGTTGCATACTTTTTAGGTGCAACAGGGGCAGAAGGCTTCCCAGCCATTTCCAGAGGTTTCTGTCTAAAAGTTGAGGGTTTTTCCAAAGTGGTTCTAGGAATGAATCTTCTGGCATCATACTTGTTGTTTAGAAGAATTTCATTACAAGTATTGATGAAAGAAGAAGGTTCTCTGGTGAACTCAGTCCTAGCCACTATCAAGTCTCTCAAAGACATTGGTAATTTATAGAGGATCCTGTCCTTCCATAACTAAAACTCCATCTTTGGGTCCATAGCTCTTAATATTTTAACAAGTTTTATTAAGAACTCAATAGGTTTATCAGTAGAAGAAATATATTTAGTTTCCTCATACTGCCTTTGTTGAGCCATCCTAAACTTGGAGCCCCCAAATTGTGCTCTAATTAATTTCTTCCAATCTTCCCATGAGTAATCATTCCCATCTAATAGTACAGATTCATACCACATAAGGGCTCTATTGGTAAATAAAGAAATAAACTTAGACACAACTTCCTCATCTGGAAGTTTGTAAGAGTTTTTCAAGTTATCAATTCTTCAAATAAATTGTTGCCAGTCAGAAAAAGAATCACCATCAAATATTGGATATTGGTCAAGTTTTGGCCAATTCTTTTGATTTGAAGGAGTTTCCTTAGTACTAGCTTGTTTCTGAGTAAGAAGCAGCTGTAACTTCTCCAATTGGGCTGTAATTTCATTGTTCAATCCATCTGTTGAAGATCCTGGTGCATCATCAGTTTTTGGTTGAAACTCAGTGGTATCAACAGGTATTTCTGGATCAATTTTTACTTTAGATGAACTAGCCACAGGTAATATTTGAGCATCCTGCACTATATGTTCTTTCACAGAAATGTCATTCAACAATGAATTCAGTTTTTCTTTAATGGTTGTTAGTCTTGTTTTAATTCTTGGAAGACTAGATAAACTCTTATTGATAGTTGAAAAAGATAACTGATTTTTATTTTGAAAAGATGAATAATGGTCATTCAATCTCTTCAGGTTCATCTTATCTATCTCCAGCTCCTGGCAACAGATAGATACAGTATCTTGTAATTTAGACAAATCATTTTTGATATTTTGCCACAAAGCAACCTTCTTTTCATGAGTTGCCTTATAGTTAAACAAATCATCAGAAACTTTCTACAATTCACTCCTTAAGGATTGATACCCTTGCTCAGTTAATAAACCATTAAACTTCTGAGTTATTTGCATATTGTTCATAATATGATTCTTCTTTGCAATAATATCTCTCAAGTACTCATCATTAATCTTTGCTACATCTGGAGTGTTTCTCAATAAGGAAACTGAGTAACTTTCCAGACTCTCATAAAACTCAGGGTCAAGAGTTTCATCAATTACTGCCATATCAGGATTAATCATTGAGGTAGCAATTAAAAGTAAAGGATTAGATACATGAGTGATTTGTCTACTACTCCCAGCCTCTAAAGGTCCCAAGGTTTCATCCTCCCTTCCAGACTTACCTGAAAGAACAGAATCAACTACAAGAAAAGGCACTTGAGAATCAATAGAGGGGCTTACCAAGGCTTGCTGGGTATGACCATATTTGGCTTCCTTCTTCTTTTGCCTCCTTGATAGGGATGAGGAGGTGTGGGGTTTACCTGGGTGGGTCTTGACGGACCTGCCTGATTCAACTGATGCTGGTTTTGAGACAGGTTGTCCCACTGGGTGTTTAACCAGTCCCACTGCCACTTTGACACTTCCAACTTCTCTTCCTGGGGCTTGGGAGCCAATTGTTGTTGATTCTTGGGGGGAAGAGGTTTCTTCTTCTCTTGAAGAAGGGTATCTATTTTTCTCACCTTCTCTTCCAGAGCATTTACCTTTGCCTTTAGTTTCAATTCTTCTGCCTTTAACTCCTTTATGTGAGATGACAGGTTCTTTACTTGTTGGAGCAGTGGCAAATTTTTTTTGAAGCCTTTTGGAAGTTCTTCTTGTGGGTTTACCACAGGCTTCTGATCCTGAGGTTTGTCTACTAGGACCTCCACTTCTTCCATTTCCACATCCTGTTTGGGGCAAGGATTTATTAATCTGAGAAATTCTTTTTGTTAAAGGAGAACTTACAGAAGTAGGCTCATCATAGTCAATCAAGTCAAGTTCCTCTTCACGTGCAGCAGAGCTACTTTGGTCATTCATTTTAAGCTTTAACTGAAATGAAGAAAAGAGACAATAGATGAATTAGTTTTTTTTATTTTTTATTTACAGAAATAAAAAAATAATAATAAATTTTTTAGGATAAAGATCAACTAAATAAAATTAATTTATTAAATCAAAAATAGTTTTAAAACCAGGATTATAATATAATCAACTGAAGAATTAAATTAAATTTAAATAATGATAATTACTTTCAGGATTTAAATCAACTAAATAATTACCAGGACTTAATGTCAACGGAAGTAATCAAATATGAGTTTTATTAATTAAAAAAATTTTTTATTGAACTACCAGGACTCAAGGTCAACTGAAGTAATTAAATATGAATTATTTGTTAATTAAAAAAATATTATTGTCAGGACAATTTGTCAACTGGAACAATTAAAGTTTAAATTAATCAGGACAAATGTCAACTGAAAAATTATAATAATTGATATTAAAATATAATTAATTTATTACTTCTGGGACTAAGAACACTTATTGCTCTATTATGGTCAACCAGGAAAAATAAAAATAAATATAATAATAAAAATAAATTCCAAATTACCAGACACCTCCCCCTGTAAAATGAGCAAATTAATGTCACTTACAGAGTGCTTAGTAAAAGGAAATACATAGCAGATGAAGAGTGAAGATTAACCCACAAATAGTAATATCAATAATTACCACAATATATACGACATTTAGTCAGTATATGTACCTAAGTTTTGGAGCGTGGTTCAATTCCCGTTTGCAGCAAAAACATTTGTCACGTGACGTATGACACTAGTCGTTTTCTCTCCTCTCTCGTCCTTTACAGGTACTCGTACACCGATGGTCCCTTCGATTACGCCTCAATTAGCATTGCGCCGTCAATATTTCAGAAAGGTTCCCAATTGTCAATGGGGCCTTTTGGTCTAAAAGATTTATTCGAGGTTTATACGAGGGTTTTTAGTGGTTACTAATCTTTCAAAGGTAAGGTACGTATTTTCTTAATCTAATTGATTTTTTTACTCAATTTAAGAAGAGGTAAAGGTGTAATATTATTATAAATTATATCTTTTAGAACTATGGTGATGTAAATACTAATGATTATAAATTATAGTAATAAATTTGTTTTTAACTGAAGTATTATAAAAGTTGTAAAGTAAGTAAGGAATGGTCTGAAAAGTACAAAAAGAGAAGGCCTTTTATAGGTAAAAATGTGAGAAATAAAGACACAGAGTTAACACTACCTAATACAAGGGTGTGAGAAGAAAAACCTAATTAAAGAGAGTATATGAAATATCAAAAAGATATATTAAATGGTATGTCAATAAAGGTATCATTTTTATTTGAAATAAAACCTGAGTTCCCTTAGACTGTCACATTTAATACAAAACATTTGATTTAAACTTTTGGTTCAACGGAAATCTAAATTTCTCAATGAAGGAATTTGAAATTTTTAAGATTTTTATTATATTTTGATATTATTTTTTTCACACTCATCTGTATTATTGAGCACTGTGTTAGGGAGTAAAAAATATATGGGACAATTACTTACTTTTATTAATTATTTAAATTACTTAGTGCACTTAGCTAGTTAGTTGTAAGTAATACATAAGTAGGGAATAAATAATTAATTACTAATAAGGATTCAAAAGGCGTGGCTTCATCTCAGTAAAATAATTAAATATTTTACTGGATAAGTCTAGTAGCCTGGCTGACAAATGTATTATTGATTTTGGTAGTTCCAATGGAATAGTTGAGGCTATATGAAATTCTTCTCAACATAGGCATCAAACAACTAAAGCACCTCCAACTTTAGTTTCTTGTAATGAATTTACCCATTTCGGCTGTTCATTTAAAATAAATCAAGGTCTTATTAATTGTATTAATAATTTAAAAAAAAAATTAGATAAAAAAGTTGTTCTTAGTAGATCTGTCAAGTATTGCAATTAAAATATTTTATTTTTTCTATCATTAAATATTTTCTTCCAATTCTTTTTTCTTTTTTTTCCCTTTTATTAATTTTTTTTATTTATTTTAATTTTTATCTTTTTTTTTAAAAATTTCCCTTTTTATTTTCCTCTTTTTCAATTATATTTATGCTTTTTAATTTTTTCATTTAATTTTAGATTTGTCTCTTCCAATTTTTTTTAAAGTTACATCAAGATAGATTACTATTTTTATATAATGGTGCATCATTATATAAAATAGGAAAACTTGATTGGGACTGGTGAAATTAATTGGCTGTAGAAATTTTCAATTTTAATTTTGGATTTGTCTCTTTTAATTTTTTTCTAAAGTTACATCAAGATAGATTACTATTTTTATATAATGGTACATCTGGCCTTAGGTCGTTCTACTGGCTATTATATAAAATAGGAAAACTTGATTGGGACTGGTGAAATTAATTGGTTGTAGAAATTTTCAATTTTAATGTTTTTTCATTTAATTTTGGATTTGTCTCTTCCAGCTTTTTTCTAAAGTTACATCAAGATAGATTACTATTTTTTTATAATGGTGCATCTGGCCTTATATTGTTCTACTGGCTATTATATAAATAGGAAAACTTGATTTGGACTGGTGAAATTAATTGGTTGTAGAAATTTTTAATTTTAATTTATTTTCATTTAATTTTGGATTTGTCTCTTCCAATTTTTTTTAAAGTTACATCAAGATAGATTATTGTTTTTATTTAATGGTGCATTATTATATAAAATAGGAAAACTTGATTGGGACTGGTGAAATTAATTGGCTGTAAAAATTTTCAATTTTAATTCTTTTTCATTTAATTTTGGATTTGTCTCTTCCAATTTTTTTTAAAGTTACATCAAGATAGATTACTATTTTTATATAATGGTGCATCTGGCCATAGGTCGTTCTACTGACTATTATATAAAATAGGAAAACTTGATTGGGACTGGTGAAATTAATTGCTTGTAGAAATTTTCAATTTTAATTTTGGATTTGTCTCTTCCAATTTTTTTCTAAAGTTACATCAAGATAGATTACTGTTTTTATATAATGCTGCATCTGGCCTTAGATTGTTCTACTTGCTATTATATAAAATAGGAAAACTTGATTGGGACTGGTGAAATTAATTTTTTGTCGAAATTTTCAATTTTAATTTTTTTTCATTTAATTTTGGATTTGTCTCTTCCAATTTTTTTAAAGTTATATCAAGATAGATTACTGTTTTTATATAATGGTGCATCACTATATAAAATAGGAAAATTTGATTGGGACTGGTGAAAATAATTGGTTGTAGAAATTTTCAATTTAAATTTTTTTTTCCATTTGATTTCTTTGATTCCTTTGATTCAATAAAATACAGGGGAGGTATTGCCAAATTTTCATATCAGACTTAAAAAGAAATTTTGACTTGTAATTTTGGTTATACCCTTCCCATAATTCAATAAAATACAGGGGGGGGGGTATTGCAAAATTTTCATATCAGACTTTAAAAAAAATTTTGACTTGTAATTTTGGTGAAATTCTTCCATTACTTCAATAAAATGCAGTGGGGAGTATTGAAAAAATTTCATATAAGACTTGCAAAATTGTTTACTTAAAAGAATTTTGGTGATACCCACCACTTAGTTCAATCAAATGCACGGGTGGGATTGTGAAATTTTTAAATGTGACTCAAAAATTTTAACTAAAAAAGAATTTTTAACATTAAAAATTCTTGTAAATTTTATTTAAAAGAGAATTTATAACATTAAAATATGAAAATTCAACTAATGATGGATAGAGTAAAAAATACAGTAAATTAAGATAAAATTTTATGTACAATTAATTATGAACAGTTGAAGTGTGAGACAAATAAAACAAACTAGTCATCTAACAATTTAATTAAATGTTCAATTTCCTCAACATATTTATTAGCTTTAACACATTCTATCAAGAATTCTTTTTTTTGGAATTTTCTTCACGATCTATTTTATATTTCATCTGCTCCATGAGGTTTTGATGCTCAAGTTTTTTCTCCTCTTTCTTTGATTTTTCAATACTTAGAGATAACACAAACTTCTTCTCCTCCAAGTCTTGTGCCCTATCATCCTTCTGTAAAGAGAGTTTGTACTTCCTCTCCTCCATGTCTTGTGCCCTATAATCCTTCTGTAATGAGAGTTTGTACTTACTCTCCTCCAAGTCTTCTGCCCTAACATCCTTCTGTAAAGAGAGTTCATACTTCCTCTCCTCCAAGACTTTTGTCCTATCATCCTTCTGTAAAGAGAGTTCAAACTTCTTCTCTTTTAAATCATGTACCCTGTCATCCCTCCTTAAAGAGAGCTCATATTTATGCTTTTAAAACTTTTTCTTTAGATCTCTTTAGCAACTTCCACTTGTTCTAGAGTGATAAGAAATATTAACAAAAAGTAGAAGAAAATCAGAGTAAAGTAATAAGAGGTTTGGTATCACTTACCAGTATCACATTTCTCCAAAAATTCTTCTATAGAAGAAAAAGGGGTTTGAGATGAAGTATCACTTTTTCTTCTTCTTTGAGAGTGGAAATTTAGACTACTTGAAGCCCTTTGTTTTTTTTTCAAGGTCACATTTTCCTCCTCATCATTATTGCTGGCTTCTGACTCAGTTTATTGTGGCAACTGCGTTTTTTCTTCAGCCTATTTATAAATAAGAAAATGTAAATAAAAAAAAGAATTGGTAAGATAAAAGAAAAAAACATACTTGAGTTAGATCAGTTTGGTTTATATTTCCATAAGGATCTATTGAAAATATATTTTGATTTGTGGAAGGGAACTGAGGGGAGGCTTGAGTAGAAGAGGAAGGAAAAATATTTCTTTTGACATCATGTTCAGAGATAGGGTCTTCTCCATCCAACATGTTTGCAGGATTAACACCAGCTCACTCTCTAAAAATCAAATCCATCTCTTTAAAGTTAGGACATAAAGAATCAAGTTTATCATCTATGGATTTTATGCCCTTACTGATATCAAGGTCAGTAATACCAAAACCAGTAGAAGATGAAAGAGTCTTTGCCTTCTTGTACTTGGCTCAATAATGCTTGAAGCGTTAAGACATCTGTTTTGGTAAAAGATCTATCCTTCTCTTAGTCTTATTCCGTAATTTGTTGGCCATTAGAAGATAACCATTAACTTTTGATGCAGGGGGCCATCCTACTTTAGTCACATTCTCAGTACCAAAACACGAATCATAGTTAGATTTAGTTTTTAGCCAGTTGATAAGAATGAGATGATCATCTTTCTTTAGTTGACTGATTTTGGATTTCTCAGCAGAGTGGGGGAAAGAAGGAGTAGTGGGATTTGAAGAACAACTAGGTGATGGCTGCCTTTGAGAAGATCTATGATGACAAGGAATGTTAAGATAATTAAAGATGAAAAAGAGCAGAATCAAATAGATGAAATGGGGAGAAATTCTGAGTGGATAGAATGAACAGGATGGGATGAGAATGGGAGTGTGCAGCAAGGTAGAAGACATATGCAGAGAGTAGTCCAAGATGTGGTTATGGAAGAAAGTAGGGCAAGATGTGGTTATGACTGAAAGTTGTCCAAGATGTGGTTATGAAAAATTGAGTAGAAAAATGTCAGATAAGAGGTGAACATTGACACGTAAATTGTCTAATAACCCAATTATTAGCAAAAATAATTGCAGAAGATAATTGGGGCATAAGGATATTATCTGCAATTAATTTAATTGGGGATTGGTCAACATTGATACCCCCTAATATGTACAAAAAAAATCAAATGACTTATTTAAAAATAACAAGTACTGGGATTTTTAAATAAATAAATTTCTTTTGACATATACAATAAATAGAATACTCTAAAATATTCTTTATAGAACAATTTTACAATTTGAAATTTTCTTTCTTCTGGAAAATTCTTTCCCTCTCTCATACATGTGTATTTATAATTTTTTAACTCCGTATTTTGTCTCTCCTTTGCCTATATAAGGCCTCCCTTTCTGGCTGTTTTTGATCATTCATAACTTTCTTATTATTTTATTAAAACATTTATTACAATTATTTATCTCTTTAGTATTTACACCATTGTAATTCTAAGTTATAAATTATATTTATAATTATAAAAATTCTACCTCTTTTAATTGAGTAAAATATCATAAAAAATAAAACATACGTACTTTGCCTTTGAAACCTTCAAACTCCACCTTTAAACAGCATTAAACCTCCACCAAAGTCTTCTAGACCAAAGGTAGAACCCAATACTTAAGGCCCTTTCCAAATCATTGATGGAGCATTGTTATCTTGAAGCCGGAGACTGAGGGACTATCAACAACGAGGTACCAGTAGGACAAGTGGACAACAAATGTCATCAACCATGTGACTTAATTTTTTTCTGAAACCGGGAATCAAACCGCGCTCCAAAACTTAGGTTCATGTAGTGGCAATAGTCATATATAATCATGGTAATTATATTGATTACTATTTGTGGGTCACTTTTCACGTTTCATTGTCTACGTATATCTTTTTTACTCAGCACTCTGTAAGTGGCATTTACTTGCTTATTTTACAGGGTGAGGTGCCTGGTAAATAAAATATTTTTTTTTCCTAGTTGACCAAGATAGAACTATATTTTTCTTATTCCTAGAAGTAATATAAAAATTAAATTAATTATTTTATATTATTTTTTTAAATTATTTCAGTTGACCTCTGTCCTGATAATTAAAAAATTGCTTCATTTGACAAATTGTCCTGGCAGTAAAATAATTATATTAAAAATTAGTTAATTTAATTATATTTAAATTATTTCAGTTGACAATAAGTCCTGGTAATTAAATTATTTCAGTTGACATTAAGTCCTGGTAATTAAATTCTTCAGTTGACTTTTAGTCCTGATAATTATAAACATTTACATTACTAATTAATAAATTATTTTATTATTTCAGTTGATTTTTTGTCCTGAAAAAACATTATATTTTAATTATAGCAGTTGATTACAAAATGCTGATAATTAATTATATATTAGAATTTTTTTCCTTATTTTTCTTTAAATAAAGTAAAAATAATAACTGATTAAATATTTCTTTCTCTCAGTTCAGGCTAATTACAACTATGACTGACCAAGGTGCTTCTGCTGGCCATGATGAGGAACTAGATTTAATTGATTATGATGAAGCTTCTTCTGTAAGTTCTCCTTTGACTACAAAACTGGCTCAAATAAATCAATTGCTGGACCAATCAGGACATGGAGAAGGAAGAGATAGAGATATTAGTGGAGCCAACTGCTCAGGATCAAAAGCCTTCAAGCAACCCCCCAGAAGAGCTTACAAAAGGATTCAAAATAAAAAAGATTCCCTTGCATCAGCAAGTCAGAAATCTCTCCACTCACATCAAGGAGCTGAGGTCAGAAAATCTCAAGCTGAGGTCAAAAACAGACTTTCTAGAAGAAAAGGTAAGAAAAATAGAAACCTTTCTCCAAGAGAAGAGGAAACCTCCCCATCCCCCAAAAGCCCTTCCACAATTGGCCCCCCAGAAACAAGAAAAGGTGGAAGTCTCTAAGTGGAAGTGGGATTGGCTGAACACCCAGTGGGATTATCTGTCCCAACAACAACAACAACAACAAGTACCTCAGGAAGGTCCTTCAAGAACCAACCAGTTCAACCCTCTAACTCCTCACCCTTATCAAGGAGGAAGAAAGAGAAAAAAACAATCACATTCAATTCTTTCCCAAGCCATGGTAAGCCACTCTATTGAATCTCAAGTACCATTTCTTGTTGCTGATTCAGTTCCTTCAGGTAATTCTGAAGAGGAGATGAGACTGTGAGACCAGTAGAGGCTGATAGTAGTAGACAAATTGCTCAATATTCTAATGTATATAATCCTTTGGTTTTGATTGCTACTTCAATGATAAATCTTGATATGGCTGTTATTGATGAAAAACTTGATCCTGAGTTTTATGAGAGTCTGGAAAGTTATTCTGTTTCCCTATTGAGACATAATCCAGATGTAACTAAAATTAATGATGAATATTTGAGGGATATTATTGCTTAACAAAATCATATTATGAACAACTTGAAATTGACTCAGAAATTTAATAGTTTGTTAACTGAACATGGTTATCAATCATTTAGGAGTGATTACAGAGAGTTTCTGATAATTTATTTAATTATAAAGTAACTCATGAAAAGAATGTTGCTTTATGGAAAAATATCAATAATGATTTATCTAAATTAAAGGCACTGTGTCCATCTGTTGCCAGGAGCTAGAGGGACATAAGTTGAACTTGAAAAAGATTGAGTGACCATTATTAATCTTTTCAAAATAAAAACCAGTTATCTTTTGAAACCATCAATACGAGTTTATCTAGTCTTCCAAGAGTGAAAACCAGACTAACAAACATTGAAGAAAAATTGAATTCATTGTTCAAAAAAATATTCTGAAATTTCTTTGAAGGAACATATGGTGCAGGATTCTCCAAGTTTACCTGTTGCTAGTTCATCCAAAATGAAATTAGGTCTAGAAATGCCTGTTGATATCACTGAGTTTCTATCAAAACTTGATGATGTACCTGGATCATCCACAGAAGGATTTAACAATGAGATTACTTCCCAATTGGAGAAGTTACAGCCCCTTCTCACTCAGAAAACAAGCTTGTAATAAGGAGACTACTTCAAATCAAAATATTTGGACAAAACTTGGCCAGTCTCCAATATTTGATGGAGACTCTTCCTCTGATTGGCAGCAGTTCATTTGCAGGATTGATAACTTAAAAATTTTTTACAAACTCCCAGATGAGGAAATTGTGTCTAAATTAATTTCTTTATTTACCAATGTAGCCCTAATGTGGTATGAATCTGTTCTCTTGGATAAAAATTACTACTCATGGGAAGATTGGAAAAGATTAATTAAAGCACAATTTGGTGGTTCTAAGTTTGGGATATCTCAACAAAGGCAGTATGAAGAAACCAGATATAGCTCTTCTACTGAGAAACCAATTGAGTTCCTGATGAAACTTGTAAAAATCTTGAGGGCAATGGACCCAAATATGGAGTCTTAGTTATGGAAAGACAGGATCCTCTATAAATAACCCATGTCTTTGAGAGACTTGATAGTTTCTAGGACTGAGTTCTCCAGAGACCCTTCTTCTTTTATTAATACTTGTAATGAGATCCTTCTAAACAACAAGTATGATGCTATAAAATACATTCCTGGAAATCCATTGGAGAAACCCTCCAATTACCAACAGAAACCTCTAGAAAAGGTTGGTAAACCTTCTGCCACTGTTGCACCAAAAAAGTATGCAACAAACACTTACTTTAAATGCAACAAGCCTAAGAAGAAAGGCCATGTTTGTGACAAGAAGATCAATCTTGTTGAACAAACAGAGGAACATGCTGATGACACAATAGCACTGTATGATACATCAAGTGATTGTGCCAGCAATATTTCATATGAATCTCATCAGGAAATTTTAATGCTGGAAGAGGATATTCATTATTTGAATAATATTAATATTGAGAATAATGATTTATCTACAGTACAGAATGCTGAAATCATAAAAAACCTTGAGGACAGCTCAATTATTATTGCCCCATTCAAGGCACCAGTCTTGATCAATGGAAATAACATTGAGGTTGTCTTAGATTCTGGAGTTGGAGGAAGTGTAGTATCTGAAAAAGCACTTGCTTCAGTGGATCAAGACTATAAATCAAAACTTATGCCTATCATTTCTGAAAATTGGAGAGATTATGGCTCTGTTTTGTCCCCAATTTGTAAATACAAAGCCACAGTATTTTTCAAATATCACCATGGTTTTGTAAGAGCTATATGTTTTTTTTTGTCATGAAAAATGATAACTTCAGCAGTTGGTTCATTGTGGGAAATGATATTTTAACCAAATATGGGATAAAATTGGATCCTTTCAACCAATGCTTCACAATGGGGATGAATGGGAAGAGAAAATTTAAGATTTCCTCCACCAGAAAATTATTAACACTAGGATTGAACACATGAAATTCTGTAGTTCAATATAAAGGAAGATCTACAAAAGAAATTCCTACCCTTGTGCCTGAAATTGACAATTCTTCTTTTGGAGAACAACTTTCTGGTGAGGATAAAGATTGCATCATTAAATTGATAAAATATTTTCATATGGCCTTTACTCATGGGTCACATGAACTAGGATTAGTTAAAGAAGAAATAAAGCTTTCATTATCTTTCCCATTAACTGAAATACCACCTAGTTTAAAGAAGAGACCTTATCCTGCCCCTTCCACAAAGAGAAAAGATATTGAATACAATATCTCTACCCTTTTAAAAATGAATATTATTGAAAAGGTAGTTGAAACACCCAAACATTGTGTTAACTAACCTGTCCTAATCTCTTATGAGAAAGATAAAGCCAGTTTATGTGGTGATTATAGAGAATTAAACACTTATACAGTTGATGATATCTATCCTTTACCCGGAATTAGCTCTATACATACTACCTTACAATGTGCTAAATATATCAGCTGTTTAGATGGTAATAAAGGATATGACCAGGTACCTGTTGAGAAGATTTCTCAAAATTTTCTGATAATTTCCACTCATATGGACATTTATAAGTATGTTAGGATGCCATTTGGCCCAAAAATTCCCCTTCAGTTTTTCAAAAAGTTATGGATAACACATTCCATCAAGAGATAATTTAAGGATGGCTGATGGTTTATATTGATGATATCATTATATTATCAAAAACATTTGAGGACCATCTTAACCAGCTGTGTAAAGTGTTCCAGAAAATGGATGAAATAAATATGACACTTCCTTTGAAGAAATGTATATTTGGTTTTCATTCCTTAAAAGTACTTGTTCATGTTGTCTCAGGTTTACAGATATGTGTTTATTAAAACAAAGTGGCAGCCATACAAAAGGTGAAGGCTCCTACAACAGTTGCAGAGCTCCAGAGTTTTTTGGGAATGTGTGGATACTATAGACAGTATATTAAAAATTACCAAGTCATAGCCTTAACCCTTACCCAATTGACCAGGAAATATGTTGCTTTTGTCTGGAATAGTGAAAGACAAAGAGCTTTTGACACTATGAAACACTGTTTGATGTCAGCACCAATTCTTGCTTTACCTGACTTTAATCGACCATTTGTTTTGTACACTGATGCCAGTTTTATTGGTCTTGGTGCTGCTCTCCATCAAAATAAATTTATGAATGATAAAGTATCAGAAGTAGTAATTTGTTATATTTCAAGAAACTTGATAAATAGTGAATTGAAATATGGTGCCACTCAAATGGAGTGTTTAGCAGTATTGTGGGCTCTAGAGAAGCTACATTATTATCTGGATGACCAGAAATTTAAACTTGTCACTGACTGAAGTTCAGTTAAATCCCACTTAAACTTGAAAACACCTAACAGACATATCTTCAGATGGCAGCTAGCTGTTCAAGAATACAGAGGGAGGATGAAAATAATTCATAGGGCTGGTATTGTTCACTCAAATGTGGATATGTTATCTAGGTTACCTTTACCAAATAATGACTCTAATCCTGCTTATGACCCTGAGGATGAAATTATTCATATACATGGGATATATGTGGTTGATATGGAGAAGAGATATTACAGCTTATTCTGGATTCATATAATAAGGACAATGACTTAAAAAAGTTATGCACCATATTAAATTATCCAAAGAATGCTTCAATACAAGCATTAATTAAAACTCTTCCACCAAAGTACCAGAAGGCTTTGGAAAAAGGTAAATTTTCAACTGATGAAGGCTGCCAATATTATAGAAGAAAGTTGAGTGATGTTATTGTTATTCCTCCTTCTATGAAAGAGATCATCTTGAAAATTTGTCATGATTACATATTGGCTGGACATGTTGATCTTGAGAAAACAATGATCAGAATTAAGAACACTGCTTGATGGATTAATATGTCTGAAGACACCAAACTATATGTTGAATCCCGTGATTCTTGCCAAAAATCAAAAAGATTGACTGGCAAAAGATCTGGATTAATGCAACATATTGACCCTCCTGATGCACCATGGAAAATAATAAACATAGACTTTGTAACAGGATCACCCATTGCTGGTAAAGACAGTTATACCTCTTACTGGGTTATTGTGGACAGATTCACAAAAAATGTGTAAATTTATCCCTACTCACAAGGATGTTTCCACTAAAGAATTAGCTTTCTTGTGGTGGTCTCATATATTTAATACTGCTGGATATCCTAAAGCCATAATCTCTGATAGAGACCCTAAATTGACTTCTGAATTCTGGATGTCTCTGATGGATGTTTGTGGCTGTGATCTGAAACTTTCTACTGCCCATCACCCCCAAACTGATGGATTAGCTGAAAGAATGATTCAGACTTTAGAGGAAATGATAAGAATGTATTGTCACTTTGGCCTTGAGTACAAAGACAATGTCAGATTTACTCATGATTGGGTTACCTTACTTCCTGGTTTGGAATTTGCTTATAATAGCACTGTTCATTCTGTTACTCAGAAAAAGCCTTTTGAGCTCTGGCTTGGATATGTTCCAAATACTCCTGCCCAAATTCTCAATAATAAAATACCTAAATTGGATTTACATCCTGGTGTAAAATCTTTTTCTTCAAATGCAACAACTTTTCAGAACTCATGCTCAACAATTTATTGAAAAATCCTTTTGAATATGAGATGAAGAGATGGGAAAGATCCCATAAAGAATACACTTTTAAAAAAGGTGATGAAGTACTGATTTCTACAGTCCAATTCAATATTTACAAGGTAATAACAAAATTAAAAGACCCATTTTTAGGTCGATTTGTTGTCAGAAGAATGGTTGGTGATAATGCAGTTGAAGTTATCTTGTATGCTCCATATGACAGAAAACATCCTGTTTTTACAATATCTCTTTTGAAACCTTACACATCCAATAGTGATTTATTTCCCAAAAGGAGGGGAAGACCAAAAAAACCCCTAATGAAATCACTGAGACAGCAGAAATTGATAAGATTCTAAATGACAGAATAGTTACTGCTGAAAAAAGGTACTGAATACTTATTGAGATTCAAGAATAAATCATCTGAATATGATTCTTGGATACCTGGGAAAGGATATATCTAACCTTCTTGCTCTACTCACAGCGCAATACTGGGGGTGGACTTGTTAGAAAGTCCGCAACCTTGGACTCAAATTCACCACAGATTGAACACCCATTGAGCTATTGAAAAAGGAACCATAAAATAAGGGATGAACACCACTCAGAAGAACAGTTTTAGGTGGGTCTATAAGTAGAGTTCAGTATGAGTTCAGTAAGAGTTCAGTCTGAATTCCATCTGAGTTCTGTCTGAGTTCAGGTTGGGGACTTGCTAGCAAGTCCACCCCCTATATTGCATAGTGACTAAAGAAATATAAAAAGAAAAAATCATAGAATTTATTATTATTATTATTATTATTATTATTATTAGAGTGAGGGAGTGTCAGCCAGGCTGCTAGACCTACCCAGTAAAATAATTAATTATTTACTAGGATGAAGCCACACCTTTTTTATTTCTTATTTTATTATTAATTATAATATATTTACCTTTAAAGTTAATTGGAATAAATTAACTAGTTACAAAAAAGTAAATTTAGTAAATATTTAAAATTAATATTAAATGTCCCCTTATGTTTTTATTTCCTAACACCATGCTCAATGTCAGGTTTAAAGAAAATAAAAATTAAATATTAAAATAAAAATTTTTAAAATAAAAAAAATTAATATTAAATAAAAATACATATATACAAAAAAATTGAAATTACTTATTTAAAAGTGACATTTACATAATTTTTTAAATAAATCAAATAATTTTGAAATATACAGTAAATACATTATTTTAATACACTCTTTATAGAACAACATTAATATTTGCAATATTTTATTCTGGAATTTTCTTTTTTCTCTCAGAAATCCTGTATATAGGATATTTTTAGCTCCATGCTTTCTGTCAGCCAGGCTACTAGACTTACCCAGTAAAATAATTGATTATCTTACTGAGGTGAAGCCACACCTTTTAAATCCTTATTAATAATTATTAAGTATTTATTAAACTACTTATGTATTACTTACAAATAACTAGCTAAGTAAAATAAGTAATGTAGATAATTAAAAATAATAATAAGTACTTGTCCAATACATATTTTACTCCCTAACACTGTGCTCAATAATATAGATGAGAGGGAATAAAAATAGTATTAAAATATAATAAAAAATCTAAAAAAATTCAAATTCTTTTATTAAGAAATTTTAATACCGTTGAATCTACATTTTGAAAGCAAATGTTTTGTACTAAATGTGACAATCAAGAAAACTCAAGTTTTATTTCAAATAATATTGATATCTTCCTTGACGCTCCATTTAGTATATTTTTCATTATTTCACATACTCTCTTTATTTAAGTTTTTTCTCTCATAAACTTGTACTAGGAGATGTTAATTCCATGTCTTTGTTTTCTCACATTTTGCCTATAAAAGTCCCTTCCTTTTTGTACTTTTGATTCATTCCTTACTACTTACAAATCTTACAATACAATAAATTAAATCCTTTATTTCTATATCTTATAACATTAGTACTTACATCACCGTAATTCTAATCTATAATTTACATTAATATTTGACTTTACCTCTTATAACTTGAGTAAAATAATCAAAGAGATTAAGAAATACATACCTGCATTTTGAAAGTCCATTTAACCACTAGAACTCCTCGTATAAACTTCGATTAAATCTTTTAGACCAAAAGATCCATTGACAATTGGAGGCCTTCCCGAATTATCCACGGCACATCGTTAATTGAGGCCGGATATCGAAGGGACCATTTCCATTTTAGTACCTGTAAGGACGAGAGAGCAACAAAACGACAAACATCATACGTCACGTGACAAGAATTTTCGCTGTGAACGGGAATCAAACTGCGCTCCAAAACTTAGGTTCATATATTGACTAAACGTCGTATATTTCATGGTAATTATTGAAATTACTATTTGTGGGTCACTTTTCACTTTTCATCTGCTACGTATTTCCTTTTACTCAGCACTCTGTAAGTGGCATTAATTTGCTCATTTTACAGGGGGAGGTGTCTGGTAATTTGGAATTATTTATTATTTTTTTTTTTATTTTTCCTAGTTGACAATAATAGAAAGATTGTGTTCTTAGTCCTAGAAGTAATAAAAAATTATATTTTAATATTAATTATTATAATTTTCAGTTGACTTTTTGTCCTGATAATTTAAATTTTATTTGTTCCAGTTGACAAATTGTCCTGACAATAAAATATATAATTAATAAAATTCATATTTAATTATTTCAGTGACATTAAGTCCTGGTAGTTAATTTTTCAGTTGATTTAAAAACCCTGAAAATAATTATCATAAAATTATTAATAAAATTTTTTTATTTATTTCTTCAGTTGTTTATTTTATAATCCTGGTTTTAAATTATTTTGAATGAATAAATTACTTATTATTATGTTGATTTTTATCCTAAAAAGATTTTTTTTATTTTATTATTTTTATTTTATTTCTTTCAAATAAAAAGTAAAAATAAAAGACTAATTCATCTTATTGTCTCCTTTCTTCATTTCAGTTGAATTTAAAAAATGACTGACCAAAGTTTTTCTGCTGCACGTGAAGAGGAACTGGACTTAATTGATTATGATGAGGCTACTTCTGTGAGTTCTCCTTTGACAAGAAAAATATATCAAATTAATCAATCCTTGCCCCAAACAGGATGTGGAGATGGAAGAAGTGGAAATCCTGGTAGACACAACTCAGGATCAGAAACCTGTAATAAACCCCCCAGAAGAACTTCCAAAAGGATTCAGAATAAAAAAGATGTCATTGCCTCAACAGGTAAAGAATCTGTCAACTCACATAAAGGGACTAAGGACATAAAACTTGAGAGTGAGGGCAAGAGTAGATGCTCTTGAAGAAAAGGTAAGAAAGATAGATGCCTTTATTCAAGAGAAGAGGAAACCTCATCCCCCCAGGGATCATCAACAGTTGGCTCCTCAGCAGCCAGAGAAAGTAGAAGTATCCAAGTGGCAGTGGGATTGGCTAAAAGCTCAGTGGGACTACCTGTCTCAAAATCAGCATCAGTTTCCTCAAGCAGGTCTGTCAAGACCCAGCCAAGTCAATCCCACACCTCCTCACCCCTATCAAGGAGGCAGAAGAAGAAAATCTAATATGGTCTTTCCCAGAAAACCTTGGTAAGCCCTTCTATTGATTCTTAAGTGCCATTTCTGGTAGCTGATTCTGTTCCATCAGGTAAATCTGAGAGGGAAGATGAAAGCTTGAGACCAGTAGAGGCTGGGAGTAGTAGACAAATCACTCATGTATCTAATCCTTTACTTTTAATTGCTACTTCAATGATTAGCCCTGGTATGGCTGTAATTTATGAAACTCTTGACCCTGAGTTTTATGAGATTCTGGAAAGTTACTCTGTTTCTTTATTGAGAAACACTCCAGATGTAGCAAAGATTAATGATGAGTATTTGAGAGATATTATTGCAAAGCAGAATCATATTATGAACAATATGCAATTAACTTAGAAGTTTAATGGTTTATTAACTGAGCAAGGGTATCAATCATTAACGAGTGAATTGCAGAAAGTTTCTGATGATTTGTTTAATTATAAAGCAACTCATGAAAAGAAGGTTGCTTTATGGCAAAATATTAAAAATGATTTGTCCAAATTAAAAGACACTGTATCTATCTGTTGTCAAGAGCTGGAGATAGATAAGATGAATCTGAAGAGATTGAATGACCATTATTCATCTTTTCAAAATGAAAATAAGTTATATTTTGCAACCATCAATGAAAGTTTATCTAGTCTTCCAAGAATGAAAACAAGACTAACAACCATTGAAGAGAAATTTAACTCATTGTTGAATGACCAAAAATATTCTGACATTTCTTTAAAAGAACATATAGTGCAGGATTCTCAAATATTACCTGTGGCTAGCTCATCTAGAGTAAAAATAGTTCTAGAGATACCTGTTGATACCACTGAATTTCCATCAAAAATTGATGATGCACCAGGATCTTCAACAGAGTGTTTGAACAATGAGATTACCTCCCAATTGGAGAAGTTACAGCTGCTTCTTACTCAGAAATAAGCTAGTAATAAGGAGACTCCTTCAAATCAAAAGAATTGGCCAAAACTTGACCAATATCCAATATTTGATGGTGATTCTTCTTCTGATTGGAAACAATTCATTTTCAGAATTGATAACTTAAAAAACTCTTACAAACTCCCAGATGAGGAAGTTGTGTCTATGTTAATTTCTTTATTTACCAATGTAGCCCTTATGTGGTATGAATCTGTCCTATTAGATGGGAATGATTACTCATGGGAAGATTGCAAAAAGTTAATTAAAGCACAATTTGGGGGCTCCAAGTTTAGGATGGCTCAACAAAGACAGTATGAGGAAACTAAATATAGTTCTTCTACTGATAAACCTATTGAGTTCTTAATGAAACTTGTAAAAATCTTAAGAGCTATGGACCCAAAAATGGAGTTTGAGTTATGGAAGGACAGGATCCTTTATAAATTACCAATGTCTTTGAGAGACTTGATTGTGGCTAGGACTGAGTTCACCAGAGAACAGTCTTCTTTCATCAATACTTGTGATGAGATTCTTCTAAACAACAATTATGATGAAAGAAGATTCATTCCTAGAATTACTTGGTAAAAACCCTCAAATTACCAACAGAAACCTCTGGAAAAGATTGGGAAGCCTTCTGCCCCTGTTGCACCTAAAAAGTATGCAACAAACACTTGCTTCAAGTGCAACAAACCTTGGCAGAAGGGCCATGATTGTGAAAAGAAGATAAATCTTAAAGAACAAACAGAGGAGCATGCTGATGACACAGTAGCACTGGAGGATACTTCAAGTGAATGTGCCAGCAATATTTCATATGAATCTCAACAAGAAGTCTTGATGCTGGAAAAGGATATCTATTTTTTAAATACTATTGATATTGATAATAATGCTTTATCTACAGTTGAAGATGCTGAGATCATAAAGAACATTGAGGATAGCTCAATTGTTATTGCCCCTCTCAAGGCACCAGTCTTGATCAATGGAACCAGCATTGAAGTTGTTCTGGATTCTGGAGCTGGAGGAAGTGTAGTATTTGAAAGAGCACTTGCTTCAGTGGATCAAGACTATAAATCAAAACTGATGCCTATCATTTCTGAAAATAGGAGAGGGTATGGCTCTGTTTTGTCCCCCATTGGTAAATACAAAGCCACAGTGTTTTTTAAATATAACCATGGTTTTGTAAGAGCTATTTGTGATTTTGTTTTCATGAAAAATGATAACTTAAGCAATTGCTTTATTGTAGGGAATGATAGTTTAACCAAGTATGGCATAAAATTGGATCCTTCAAACCAATATTTCAAAATGGGGATGAATGGGAAGAGAAAATTTAAGATTTCCTCCCCTAAAAGATTATTAAAACCAGAATTGAACACATGTAATTCTGTGGTTAAATATAAAGGAAGATCTACAAAAGAAATGCATGCCCTTATGTCTGAAATTGACAATGCCTCTTTTGGAGAACAAATTTCTGGTGAGGATAAAGATTCCATCATTAACTTGATAAAGTCTTTTCCTATGGCCTTTGCTCATGGGTCACATGAACTAGGATTAGTTAAAGAGGAAAGGAAACTTTCATTGTCTTGTCCATTAACTGATATACCACTTAGTTTAAAGAAGAAGCCTTATCCTGCTTCTCCCACAAAGAGAAAAGATATTGAAGACAATATCTCTACCCTTATAAAAAAGAATATTATTGAAAAGGTAGTTGAAACACCTAAATATTGTGTTATCTCAACTGTCCTAATTTCTTATGAGAAAGATAAAGCCAGGTTATGTGGTGATTATAGAGCACTAAATACTTATACTGTTGATGATATCTACCCTTTACCTAGAATTAGCTCTATACATGCTACTTTACAGGGTGCTAAATATATCAGCTGTTTGGATGGTAAGAATGGATATCACCAGGTACCTGTTGAGAAAAATTCTCAGAATTTTCTGATGATTCTACTCATATGGGTATTTATAAGTATATTAGGATGCCATTTGGCCCTAAAAATGCTCCTTCAGTTTTCCAAAATGTCATGGATAGCACATTCCATCAAGCGATAATTGAAAGATGGCTGATGGTTTATATTGATGATATCATTATATTCTCAAAAACATTTGAGAAAAATCTTAACCACCTGTGTAAATTGTTCCAGAAAATGGATGAAATAAATATGACACTTGCTTTGAAGAAATGTAAATTTGGTTTCCATTCTCTAAAAGTTCTTGGACATGTTGTTTCAGGCTTACAGATATGTTTTGACCAAAACAAAGTGGCATCCATACAACAGGTGAAGGTTCCTACTACAGTTAGGGAGCTCCAGAGTTTTTTGGGAATGTTTGGATACTATAGACAGTATATTAAATTTACCAAGTCATAGCTTTACCCCTTACCCAATTAACTAGAAAGGATGTTGCTTTTTTCTGGAATAGTGAAAGACAAAGAGCCTTTGACACTATGAAACACTGTTTGATGTCAGCACCAATTCTTGCTTTACCTGACTTTAATCAACCATTTGTTTTGTACACTGATGCCAGTTTCATTGGTCTTGGTGCTGCCCTCCATCAAAAACAAGTGATAAATGATAAAGTTTCAGAAGTAGTAATTTGTTATATTTGAAGAACCTTGAGAAATAGTGAATTGAAATATGGTGCTACTCAATTGGAATGTTTAGCTGTAGTGTGGGCTATAGAGAAGCTACGTTATTACCTAGATGACCAGAAATTTGATTTTGTCACTGACTGCAGTGCAGTTAAATCCCTTTTAAACTTGAAAACACCAAACAGACATATGTTCAGATGGCAGTTGGCTGTTCAAGAATACAGAGGAAGAATGAAAATTATTTATAGGGCTGGTATCGATCAATCAAATGTGGATATGTTATCAAGGTTACCTTTACTAAACGATTACTATAATCCTGCTTATGATCCTGAGGATGAAATTATTCATATACATGGGATATATGTGGTTGATATGGAGGAAGAGCTATTACAGCTTATTCTGGATGCATATGATAAGGACACTGACTTGAAAAAGTTATGCACCATATTAAATTATCCAAAGAATGCTTCAATATAAGCATTAATTAAAACCCTTCCACCAAAGTACCAGAAGGCTTTGGAAAAAGGTAAATTTTCAATTGATGAAGGATATCTATATTATAGGAGGAAGTTGAGTAATGTTATTGTTATTCCTCCTTCTATGAGAGAAATCATCTTGAAAATTTGTCATGATGACATATTAGCTGGAAATTTTGCTCTTGAAAAAACAATGATCAGAATTAAAAACACTGTTTGGTGGGTTAATATGTCTGAAGACACAAAATTATATGTTGAGTCTTGTGATTCTTGCCAAAAATCACAAAGATTGACTGGTAAAAGAGCAAGTATAATGCAACATATTGAACCTCCTGATGCACCATGGAAGATAAAAAAAGATGGATTTTTTAACAGGATTACCTATTGCTGGAAAAGACAGTTATAACTCTTGTTGGGTTATTGTGGACAGATTCACTAAAATGTGTAAATTTATCCCTACCCACAAGGATGTTTCCACTAAAGAATTAGCTTTCTTATGGTGGTCTCATATGTTTAATACTGCTGGTTTTCCTAAAGCGATAATCTCTGACAGAGACCCTAAATTTACTTCTGAATTTTGGATGTCTCTGATGGATGTTTGTGGCTGTGATCTGAAACTTTCTACTTCTCATCATCCACAGACTGATGGCTTAGCTGAAAGAATGATTCAGACTTTAGAGGACATGATATGAATGTATTGTGCCTTTGGTCTTGAGTATAAAGACAATGACAGATTCACTCATGATTGTGTTACTTTACTTCCTGGGTTGGAATTTGCTTATAATAGCACTTTTCATTCTGTTACTCAAAGAAAGCCTTTTGAGCTCTGGCTTGGATATGTTCCAAATACTCCTGCCCAAATTCTCAATAACAAAATACCTAAGTTGGATATACATCCTGGTGTAAAATCGTTTCTTCAAATGCAACAACTTTTCAGAAATCATGCTCAACAATGTATTGAAAAATCATTTGAATATGAGAAGAAGAGATGGGACAAATCCCATAAAGAATACACTTTTAAAAAGGGTGATGAATTGTTGATTTCTACAGTCCACTTCAATTTACAAGGTAATAAAAAATTGAAAGATCCATTTGTTGGTCCATTTGTTGTCAGAAGAATGATTGGAGATAATGCAGTTGAGGTTATTTTGTATTCTCCATATGACAGAAAACATCCTGTTTTTCCAATATCTCTTCTGATACCTTGCACATCCAATAGTGATTTATTTTCAAAAAGGAGCGGAAGACCAAAGGAAACCCCAAATGAAATCACTGAAACAGCAGAAATTGAAAAAATTCTAAATGACAGAATAGTCACTGCTGAAAAAGGTACAGAATACTTATTGAGATTCAAGAATAAATCATCTAAATATGATTTTTGGATACCTGGGAAGGAGATATCTAATCTTCCTACTCTACTAAAAAGGTATAAAAAGAAAAAATCATAGCATTTTTTTATTGTTTTTTTAGAGTGAGGGAGTGTCAGCCAGGCTACTAGACTTACCCAGTAAAATAATTGATTATCTTACTGAGGTGAAGCCATGCCTTTTAAATCCTTATAAATAATTATTAAGTATTTATTATACTACTTATGTATTACTTACAAGTAACAAGCTAAGTACAATAAGTAATGTAGATAATTAATAAAAATAATAAGTACTTGTCCTGTACATATTTTACTCCTTAACACCATGCTCAATAATACATATGAGAGGAAAATAAAAATAGTCTTAAAATATAATAAAAAATCTAAAAAAATTCAAATTCTTTTATTAAGAAATTTTAATACCGTTGAATCTACATTTTGAAAGCAAATGTTTTGTACTAAATGTGACAATTAAGAGAACTCAAGTTTTATTTCAAATAATATTGATATCTTCCTTGACGCTCCATTTAGTATATCTTTCATTATTTCACATACTCTCTTTATTTAAGTTTTTTCTCTCATACCCTTGTACTAGGAGATGTTAATTACGTGTCTTAGTTTTCTAACATTTTGCCTATAAAAGGTTCTTTCTTTTTGTACTTTCGATTCATTCCTTACTACTTACAAATCTTACAATACAATAAATTAAATCCTTTATTTATATATCTTATAACATTAGTACTTACATTACCGTAATTCTAATCTATAATTTATATTAATATTTGACTTTACCTCTTATAACTTGAGCAAAATAATCAAAGAGATTTAGAAATATGTACCTGCATTTTGAAAGTCTATTTAACCACTAAAACTCCTCTTATAAACTTCAAATAAATCTTCTAGACCAAAAGACTTCTTGACATAGGCTGTTCAAGGAGCCCGGTAAATATACATACAAATTTATTGAAATTAAAAGAGGACATAATATTTGCAACTTTTGTATTTACATTAAATTTATATTACATAATATATTATATAAATATTTTATTTTATAAGTAAAATAAATTTTATATTAATTTTATTATCATATGAATTAAGTATACATCAAATGAATTATCATATTCCATATAAAGGAACGCATTTTTTATGTTTTTAATAAATAAATAATTAATTACAATTTTATAATATAATTACATCCCTTTAATTATCTTATATTGTAATTACATTAATTATTTAAATTACATATGTAACTAAACCTTTTCATATAAACTATTATCCATAATTAGTGGCGCTTTTTTGACCCTTAATTGTGTCAATGATATATTAAATAATTTAAAAAAAACTTATTTAATAAAATAGTATTAAGATTCTCAATTTAAATTAATTATTTGTTTCATTTAAACTAGTTATTTAATTACAAAGTTAAAACAATTAATTAATTTTGATTTACACTGAATTAAATTTATTACATAATTTGTTGTGTCAAAACATTTTATTTGTTTCACTTAAAAACACTGAAAACATATTGTAATACCTGTTTTGAATTATTTTTTCCCATAGCTCTTATGTCACAGGGTTGTTTAGTTACATATTATTTTAATTAACTGATTTGGAAATCTATGGTGGGAAAATTATTTGCTTAATTGGGATTTGATTAATTGTTTCTTATATTTTTCTCTCAATTACTATGTTACAAGTATTTTTTTTTATCTTACTACTATTTTATATTTACTCATTTGTAGCGCTTCAGAGGTCCCATTACCTATAAAAGGGCCTTTGGTAAACCCCTTCTGTCGCATCACTTACTTACTCATCCTATTTTTAAATAATACATTATATTTTATTAACTATTGTAGCACGTTGGTCCTCTTCAATATTAAATACAATATTATAGGTTGCTTTAAGAATATTTAACCATTTAAAAGTTGTTAAGTGAGAAGAGAGAAAATAAAATACTTACTAGTATAAACCATACACCCCTCATCATCTTTTTTGTCAATTAGTCCCATTGCTTTATCATCCAATTTCTGTCTTTTCTTCTATCTTCTTCTTTCCCTTAGTCTTCTCCTTGTCCTACTTATTCTTCCTTTCCTTTTTCATGTCAAGCGCCACATGACATGTGAGGCAAATGCAGCTCATTAAATCAATAAAACAGAGGTCTAAATCCATACTCGAAGCGCAGAAAGCGATTCTACATAGCAACTGCGACTTTCCTTTGTGTACTCACTATTCAGCCGCTCTAATCTAAACTTTAAATCTAAATTAGTCAATCTCTCAAAAGTGTGTTTAGTCTTTTCTTCAATAAGCGACACACAGCGCAATAGTCAATGCAATATTCCGCTAAAAGTTTTATAAAATATCTGTGGGTTATTAACAAGGGTAGTGAGCATGGACGGGATGGTTAGTGGAAGATTAAAGGGTTAACGGATGTTAGTGAGGAGGGTCCAGGTGTAACGGGTGTAATTTTGGAGGTCTGTGGTGTGTGGAATGATGGATGGGTATGAGGTCAATGTGAGGAGGAGTAATGGATATAAAAGGGGCTGGATTTCGGTTTGATATTTCTTTAGAATTAAATTAGAAAACATATCTATAGTTAATAGTGGTGGAACTTCAAGTTAAATAATTATTATTGTACATTTCCTTATTTCCTCAGTAATCATTTCTAAAACTTAAATCTTTGATTATTGAGTTTACAACCCTTTGTGAGATTCTTATGAAACATATCTTGAAGCAGTATCTTTTCCTTCGAGTCATCTTTGAATCAGTTCCTCGAACATTCCCACTGTGCTTTGAAGAAGTTTATAAACTTCTCCCTCCATCTCACTTCTATGAACACCCTTGACCTTGTGTGTAGGTTGTCCGGTGATAGTATAATTTAATTCTCCATAGTTCTCATTCTTTGCACTACTACATCCTTTTTTCAGGTGTTTCAAAATTCTTTTAAAAAAATGGCACCTGTTCAATGCACTCCTCCTATGGGCGCTACTACTAGGGCTTGCGCCAGAGGCAGGCCAACAGCCACACATTCTGTTTCCTGCACTCACTCCCTGGAACCTCTTGACCTTAGGGAACGGGGACACTCAGTCCAATCTGTAGAAGACATCTCCCAGGATTTTGATGATTCTAGCGATGAAGAAGAAGGAGAGGATATGATGCATGAGGCACCATCTGCCCCTGCTACTCACCCTTCTGGTCAACTTTTGTAACCTGGACCATCTAATTCTCTGGAAGACTTCATGAGACTTTTCATGAAGACCCTTTCAAATCCAACGTCTTCTGAGGGATCAAAATTCAAAACTCCTTCCATGAAATCTCCTGATAAATTCAATGGAGAACATCCAGACAGATTGTGCCCTTTCTTGCAAACATGCAAGCTCCTGTTCCATAACGACCAATAAAAGGTTGTTTACGCTTCTTCATTCCTAGCTGGGAAAGAAGCAAGATGGTTTGACCTTATCTTCTCATGCTCTCTTCAACAGAAACCCACTTACTCATTAATAACTGGGAAAAGTTTGAAGACCAACTTTTTACGTTGTTTGGTGACCCTAATGAAACTGACAACGCGGAAATTGAACTTGACTTCCTCCGCATGAGTGATAATGGTAAAGCCTCTGAATATATCTCAAACTTCAGAGCACTTCAAACTTGAGTAGGTTGGAATGATGCCGCCCTCAATTATCATTTCAAAAAGGGACTTCCTTCGAGGATTCTGGATCAATTAAATCTTCATGGTCAGAAGATGACTAATTTAACGGATTTAATGGATCAAACCCTCAAACTTGACGGTGTTTGCCAAGGAGGACTACAACATTGTCAATACGCCAACAAATCTCAAGGCCTGAATTTTAAATCTGGACTTTCTTCACACCCACGGACAACTCAATCCAGAACCAATAAGGGAAAGGACAAACCTCGACCAAAAAGCTTGACCCCAGGTGATATCAGTAAGGTACTGGATCCAAAAGGGGAACTTAAAGAAGCTGAAAGGAAGAGACAAGCAGATAATGGGTTATGTATGTATTGTGGGGGTAAGCACAAGCTAGAAGATTGGGTAAAATTGAAGGAAAGAGAAGGTACTAGTTCAAGGTCAAAAAACTAGTAGATAGTTTACTTGTGTGCACAGCAAACTATCTTATCTCTCCCAGTGCACAGAACCTCTATGTCTTAAGGACTGGAGTTGCCTTAAACCGCTTGAGATTCATTCTTTTTAAGGAGGATACCCCCTTCAGTTGTCTTATAGACTCTGCAGCTTCAATTTCTTTTGTAAGCTTATCTTTTTCCGAGAAGTTTAAGCTGACATTCACAGATATTGATCAAACTCCAATTCATTTGGTCAAATCAGAGGAACCCAAATATTGGGTAAGTAAGAAAGTTTTATGGGTTTTCAACTTTCTGAATTTTCCCTCCTTTGAGTGGGTATTTTCAGTCTTGGACACCCCAAGAATGGAAAATACCATTCTTGTCCATGACTTTTTAATTCATTGGAATCCTGTAATTGATTTGACACGGGGATTGATCACCCCATGCACTAAGTATATTTCTGATTCTTCAATGCAGGTCAATAGGGGGTTTTTCAGCCTGTATATCCCCAGGACTGAGTAAAAAGTGCTTATAAGTTATGTTAAACACATGAACTATACATGGGAATAATAAATGAGAGTACACAAACAGTATACATAAGTAAAATTATGATAATACACATAAAATGCCATTATAACACCTTATATACACGCATATATCCACCTTTTATAAGTCTTATGTACTTAATATTAAGTTGTAATATGTTAGGGTAATCTTAAGAACCTTAAGTATAAGGCTACATAATTTTTAAGTACACTTAAAGCTGTTATATTCATTGTTTTACACAAAAAACAAGAAATGCGCTTTATTTCACTTAAAAGTTGACTATATGCGCTTTAAAATTGAGAATATCAAAATTGCGCTTTGACAGATCAATTGGGCTCATTTAGAACTATTGATTTGGCTAGTTAAATGCATAAAAATAACACTTTTCAAATTTGGTGTTTTTTATGCCAGAAATGGCTTCTGTGTACTGGCTACATACTGCCTGTTTTTTTCCCGTGTGAATAGCTTCATTTTTAGCAAAGTTAGCTTTTTCACACTATAATTACCCCACATTCTACGCCCACTGTGGGGAAACACACTAAAATAGGCGACAGGCGCTTATTTAGTGTCCTAGCTTAATTAATAATGCATTGACCTTGTTTATATGCACTAATTTCATTAATAACCTCACTCTTGGAACTTTATTTCATCACCACGCTTAAATTCGCCTAATTTTAGTCAAGGATTTACCCGTGCAAGCGCCTGCCAAGAACTGCATGTAGTTACCCCACATCTCATGCTCTTTTTTAAGCTTTTGGGTGGTTTCTCAGTCAGTTTTGGTTATTTTTGAATGGGAATTTCACGCAGTATAATGTCAGGATTAGCCCCATTATTTCTACAGTCAATCCCCCTTATTATTAAGCTGTTATTAACCTTAAAAAGTCTCCTTTAGTCTTTAATATTATTGTTTTATATGCATATACTCTCTTTTTGTCTTTTTCTTTAATTTTGATGGATTTTTGTGGTTGTTACTCTTCTAATTATGTCATGGGTTACTAGGAATGTTGATGGGCATGTCTATTACTTGTTTAGAGGCGTCATTAACTGTGTATTGGGCGGTACATCAAGGGAATCATTGGGGAACTCAGTGTGTATAAAAGGAGGAGGTTTTTGGGTTGTATTTCTTCATTCTTTATCATTACAATTTAACCAATATAACCAAATAAATTACAATACATATCAATTAGTACTTTTATAAGACTTTTGAATAGTATCTGAATTAAATAATCTATTTTTCTACCAACTATAAAGATTGTAAGCCATATATAAGAATAGTGAGGATTATATTACTGAGACCTTCATATTTGATTTTATTATACACTTTAGTGGATTAAAACTACAGTATTCATATAGGACCATTAAAATCTTCTAGATAACTGACTATTCAAGCTAGTTCACGTCCTTGTACTTGACCTTAGCCTGACAATTGGGGACCTTTCCTCAAGAATTCTGTTATAATCCTGTAAGTGAAATTTTCAAAAGAAGGTGCACGTAAATAATATCCCTATAGAAATATTTGGATAATTACAACAGGTTGGGGTCACTTATATAGTGATTTCAGAAAAAGAAGCCCTGTTATATAATAAAATTGTGATATTGAATCAACAATTTTACCACTAATTTAACATATAATTGTTATTAGTGGGTCTGTCAATAGACCAATTAAATTTGTGATCTTTGCAGATAAAATTTTTACCACTAATTTAACATAAAATTGTTCTTAGTGGGAGTCTGTCAATAGACCAATTATATTTGTGATCTTTGCAGATGATAACCAATTAAACTGATTAATTGTTTTCTTTTTACAGGACTCTTAATCCCTTTTCTATTGGTTTGTAAAATTCATTTATATTTAAAAAAGAATCTTGCTGACAGTTGTTTTTCTTTTTTAATATAAAAACACGGCTACATATTGTAGACCAGTTATATCAAGTGACCACATAAAAAAGCATATTTGACTTTTGGCACTTAAAGATTCACTTAATACCAATAAGTAAGCAATAAAATTGTCTTCAGTGGTATTAATAAATACTGATTAAACTCCTTTTTGAAGTTTTTCAAATCTAAACTTTCAATTCTCTAAAAATTCCACGTAAAAATGTGTGACAACAATGACATTGTAAGTAATAAGGCAAAACCTTATAACTTAAGAACTAGAGCTGAAAGACCTGTTACAGGACATCCAAATGGAGGGTCAAGAATCACCAGTAACAATAAACAACACCCCACCAATGTCCATGGAGGAAAAGGAAAAGCTCTTAAAACAAATGTCAATAAAGAAGTCCAAAAACACCTTACAAGAGCAAATTCACTCCCTCTCAACCCTACTGAATACACTAACAATAAGAGTAAACAATATGTTAGAGCAGATCAACAATCTGGAGAAAAGGGCGGCACAGGGCTTTATAGAAGTCAACCAGGCTCTAGTGGATATAAGGTCTCATCAACAACCAGTGGCACCAAATACCACAGCAACACCTCCAGTCCCAGAAGAGGACCAAAAGATAACTGTAAGCAAATGGAAGTGGGATTGGTATGCCCAAAACTACAACAGTCCTTCTCAACAGGGATCCAGCAGTCACCCTTACAGGGGAAAGCCAAGGAGAGGCAGGGGAAATGGAATAAGACCGTGGTAAGTCATCCATCTTCTCAAAATCAATTATATAATCCTAACAATGAATTACTTATAGGTAATGAAATTGATAGAGAGTTATTGGATATAATTGATAAGGATTTAAAAAATTATTCATTTGAAAATAACATGTTAGACTTGTCATTACATGAGGACAATGTACATAGTTTTATTGATCACCAGGAAAATACTATTAATATAAAAATGGAATCAAATGAAGAAAAAATTGACCCTGATGATGAATCTTCTGAATTGGAAAGAGACAAAATTGAATATTTTCTGAAAGAAAATCCAATGGAATCAAAAATAATTAGTAAATTATTATTAAGAATTGAAAAATTGGAAGAATTCTCTAGAGAGTCCAACAATAATACAGAAAGTGTATTATTAAACATCACACAATCATTGAGTACAACAGCCAATAAGTTAAAAATTATTGAGAATTCAAATAATGAATTGATCAATGAAAACAAAAGATTAAATTCTGAGATTAAAAATTTAGAAATTAAATTAGAACATTCTCAGAATATTATGGCCACCATAGAGGGACGTGTAAAATTGTCTTTTTCAAATGTAAATGATACTTTAACTCATGTACCTGTAATAAAAGATAGGTTACAAAGAGTAGAAATTGAGGTAGCCAACATTTTGAAAAATACTGAAACAATAAAGGATAATACCTCTTATGTAGAAAGAGTACCAGTTTTTATAAAACACTCTGATGATAAACCAATGATGGAACATGAACATAGTGTCATGGGCTCTGAGAATATAAAATCAGTAAAAGATGAAATTAATGATCATCTTTCTAAAGTGAGTGAATTACTCAATATTCCTCAGGTTAGGGAAGCTAAAACTAGCCAAAAGAACTGGCCTAAGTTAGATCAGTACCCTTCTTTTGACGGGGATTCAAAATCTGATTGGCAACAATTCATACAAAGAATTGATAACTTAAAATTTTCATACAAATTACCTGATGAAGAAATTACTTCAAAGTTAATATCTTTATTTACAGATGTGGCCTTATTATGGTTTGAATCTGTATTGAGTGAGGGAATTAATTACTCCTGGAATGAATGGAAGGCACTAATTGAAAGGCAATTTGGTGGCCCAAAATTTAGAATCACTCAACAAAGATTGTATGAAAGAGCCAGATATAATCCAAATGATGGAGATAAACCTATTGTATTTTTAATGAATTTAATAAAAATCATGAAAGCCATGGATCCAAAAATGGATTATGAAGAGTGGAAAGAAAAGATAATATATAAGTTACCTATATCAGTTAGAGACATTATTGTAGCTAGAACTGAAACCATCAGAGATACCTCTGGGTTCATTAATATATGTAATGAAATATTATTAAACCACAAATATGAAACCAAGTATAGTAATTACAGACAAAGTGTTGACGTGGTAAAACCTACTACAAGTAAGTTACCAGTGGAGAAGAAAAAACCTTCAGCTCCCCTTGTCCCTAAGAGACAAGAAAATAACACTTGTTACAAATGTAATGAACCTTGGGTTAAGGGTCACATGTGTAAGAAGGGAATAAATGTTATTGAAACCTCACAGAATTCTGAACCTAGTAATCATGAAGATGAGAATGTGGAATCTAGTGAGGATTGCAAAAGTAACATATCTTACAGTGATGATGAAAATGAGATATTTGTATTAGAACAGGATATAATGTTCCTGAATGATGATATACCTCATATAGACACATCTTTAACTTCCATAGAGGAAGCTGAAATAATTAAAGATGTATCTCATGATACTTACAAAATAACACCTATCAGAGCACCTGTTATCATATGTGGAAAAGAAATGAATGCCATTCTTGACACTGGGGCTGCAGTTAGTGTAGTTTCAATTAATATATTAATGAAACTTGATAGTAAGTACCAGGAAAAACTAGAATCTGTTCAGACAAAGAACTGGAGAGGTTTTGGTTCAGTATTAAATCCAATTGGCAAATATAAAACTGCTGTATTCTTTAAATATAATAATGGATATGTTAGAGCAGTTTGTGAATTTGTATTAATGGATAATAATAATTTTAGTGATTGGTTTATCATTGGCAATGATTTATTGACAAAATTTGGCATTAAACTAGATCCTGCAAACAGTTGTTTCACCATAGGCATGAATGGTAAAAGAAAATTCAAAATATGTTCTGAAAATTCAGTATATACCATTTCTCCTAGAGAAGAACAACTGAAAGGTGGAAGAACCACCAATGAAGTGGTTGAATTGGAAAATGAAATCCAAAAGGCCTCTTTCAGTCCTCAACTCTCAAAAATTGAAGAAGAAGATATTTTGAGATTGATTAAAGCATATCCTATGGCATTTGCTCATGGTTCAAATGAACTAGGATTGGTCAAAGACCATGAGATGAAAATCTCTCTAAGCTGTGATTTGGATAATATTCCTGGCAGTCTAAAAAAGAAACCTTACCATGCAAATGATCCTGACTTATTTCCAAAAAGAAGGGGAAGGCCTAAAAAGCAACCTGAAGAAATTGTGGAAAAAGCAGAGATTGAAAAAATACTCAAGAAAATAATCCTTACTAAAGAAAAAGGAACTGAGTATTTACTAAGATTTAAAGGGAAATCAAATGAATTTGATAAATGGATACCTGAAAAAGAAATTTCTAATTTATCCACCCTTCTTAAAAAATTTAAACAGAAATAAATTTCTGTTCAACCAGCTGAGGGGTTAAAAACCAGTACTCATAATATTTTATTATGTTTTATTTCTTTAGAGTTTAATCTTTAATGCTACAGAATTATTCTGAATACCTAAAAATTACAAATAAATAAATAAAATGTATAACTTATCATTTTTTTATTGTTTTTTTTGGGTGGGCGAGTGCCTGCCTGTATATCCCCAGGACTGAGTAAAAAGTGCTTATAAGTTATTTAAAACACATGAACTATACATGGGAACAATAAATGAGAGTACACAAACAGTATACATAAGTAAAATTATGATAATACACATAAAATGCCATTATAACACCTTATATACACGCATATATCCACCTTTTATAAGTCTTATGTACTTAATATTAAGTTGTAATATGTTAGGGTAATCTTAAGAACCTTAAGTATAAGGCTACATAATTTTTAAGTACACTTAAAGCTGTTATATTCATTGTTTTACACAAAAATACAAGAAATGCGCTTTATTTCACTTAAAAGTTGACTATATGCGCTTTAAAATTGAGAATATCAAAATTGCGCTTTGACAGATCAATTGGGCTCATTTAGAACTATTGATTTGGCTAGTTAAATGCATAAAAATAACACTTTTCAAATTTGGTGTTTTTTATGCCAGAAATGGCTTCTGTGTACTGGCTACATACTGCCTCCTTTTTTCCCGTGTGAATAGCTTCATTTTTAGCAAAGTTAGCTTTTTCACACTATAATTACCCCACATTCTACGCCCACTGTGGGGAAACACACTGAAATAGGCAACAGGCGCTTATTTAGTGTCCTAGCTTAATTAATAATGCATTGACCTTGTTTATATGCACTAATTTCATTAATAACCTCACTCTTGGCACTTTATTTCATCACCACGCTTAAATTCGCCTAATTTTAGTCAAGGATTTACCTGTGCAAGCGCCTGCCAAGAACTGCATGTAGTTACCCCACATCTCACGCTCTTTTTTAAGCTTTTGGGTGGTTTCTCAGTCAGTTTTGGTTATTTTTGAATGGGAATTTCACGTAGTATAATGTCAGGATTAGCCCCATTATTTCTACAGTCGATCCCCCTTATTATTAAGCTATTATTAACCTTAAAAAGTCTCCTTTATTCTTTAATATTATTGTTTTATACGCATATACTCTCTTTTTGTCTTTTTCTTTAATTTTGATGGATTTCCCTTATTATTACAGGATTTTTGCGGTTGTTACTCTTCTAATTATGTCATGGGTTACTAGGAATGTTGATGGGCATGTCTATTAGTTGTTTAGAGGCGTCATTAACTGTGTATTGGGTGGTAAATCAAGGGAATCATTGGGGAACTCAGTGTGTATAAAAGGAGGAGGTTTTTGGGTTGTATTTCTTCATTCTTTATCATTACAATTTAACCAATATAACCAAATAAATTACAATACATATCAATTAGTACTTTTATAAGACTTTTGAATAGTATCTGAATTAAATAATCTATTTTTCTACCAACTATAAAGATTGTAAGCCATATATAAGAATAGTGAGGATTATATTACTGAGACCTTCATATTTGATTTTATTATACACTTTAGTGGATTAAAACTACAGTATTCATATAGGACCCTTAAAATCTTCTAGATAACTGACTATTCAAGCTAGTTCACGTCCTTGTACTTGACCTTAGCCTGACAGGGTTAGTCAACCCCCCTGACAATGTCCTGCTAGAGGACAAATCTCTTCCAGATGACTTGCAAGCATATGATTTTTCTCTAAATGAGCAATCGGCTAACCCTTCTAGCTCAATCACTTCACTCAAAGTAGTCAAATTATGCTCTCTCAATTCTGGTCTTCCCTCAACAGACTCTCTCAAAGATGATGAGGATGACTAAATCAACGTTGAAGCCATTAAATCAACTCTACCAGAAATCTATCACAATTTCCTTGATGTTTTCTCAATCCACAAGGCCAATAAGTTACCACCTCATTGACCCTACCACCATCAAATAGAGTTAATGGGTCCAGTACCTCTGGAAGGTCTTGTCTATTCTTTATCGAAGGACAAATCTCAAGTTTTTTGAGACTACATTGCGGAGAATGTAGCCAAAGGTTTCATCAGAGCCAGAAAATCATCAAGCGTCTCCCCTGTTCTTTTTGTAAAAAAAAATGATGGTAGCATTAGGTTGTGTGTTGACTATAGAAAGCTCAACACAGTCACTAAGAAGAATGCATATCCCATTCCTCCTATGTCATTGCTTCTTACACTTTTCAATGGTGCTAATTTATTTTCTAAAATTGATCTTAGAGGTGCTTATAATCTTATTCGCATTGCAGAAGGTCATGAACCACTGACTGCAATGTGCACTAGATTTAATAGTTTTGAATATTTAGTCATGCCTTTTGGATTATGTAATGTACCTTCTACTTTTCAAACTTTTGTTAATGACATCTTTCAAGATGTTGTCCTCTATTTAGACAATATTTTAATTTTCTTGAAGACACTAGATGAACATATTCATCATGTTCAAAAATTTCTAAATTGCCTTTGAGATCATGGTCTCTACACCAAGCACAATAAATGCAAATTCCATCTCAAATCTATTGATTTTTTGGGGTTTACGTTTTCAACTTATGGTTTAGTCATGGACAACAAAAAGGTCCAAAAAGTCCTGGAATGGTCTGAGCCCAAAACTGTTAAATCCCTCCAAGGATTTTTGGGTTTTGCCAATTTCTATAGAAGATTTATTAAAGATTACTCTAAAAATATTTCCAATCTTACTTCTCTTCTTAGAAAAGATATTCCTTTTGTTTTTACTTCTACAGCATGAAAGGATTTCAAAGCATTGAAAACTGCATTCACCACAGCTCCAATTCTTCAACACTTTGATCCTTCTGCTTCGACAATAGTCAAGACTGACGTTAGCGATTATGCTATCGCAGGGGTCATTTCCCAATTCAATCCTGAAACAAAATTGTTTCATCCTGTTGCTTTTGGGTCATGCAAACTAATTGTGTCAGAATTAAATTATGAAATTCATGACAAAGAGCTTTTAGCTATTATTCATTGTCTTAAAAAATGGCGCTCTTTTCTCTCAGCCTAGATAGTCTTTTTCAAATCCTGACTGACCATAATGCTTTGAAATACTTTATGTATTCCAAAGTGTTAACCAGGCATCAAGCCAGGTGGGCTGAATTTCTGTCTGAATTTCCTTTTTCTATTTCCTATCACCCAGGTAAGAACTGTATTGTCCCAGATATCCTGTCACTTTGGGACAACGTTTACCCCCAGCGGGGGGACACATTTTCTGACAAGAACCCAGCAAATGTGAAATCAATCTTCAACGAATCAATTTTAACAACTCATCAACTTAATTCAATTACAATTCAATCTTTTCAAAATCCACTAACCAACATCCTCGAAGCTCAGTCGAAGGACAAGTATTGTTTAGGGTTAAAAGACAAAATACTCTCGAAGCAAGACACCAAAAGATTTAGTATTGAATCAAGTCTATTAGTTTTTGAAGGTAGAGTAGTCATTGTCACCGGATGACCTACGCACAAGGTCGAGGATGTTCCTGAGAGTGAGATGAGGGATTTAGAAACTTCTTCGAAGCACAGAGGAATGATTTGAGGAAGTGATTTGAAGGTCACTCGAAGTGAGAGCTACGAGTTCGAAGTATGTTCGAGAAGAATTATAATATAGTTTCAAAGGTAATAGGAATTCTTAAGATCTCACGAAGGGTTGGAAACTCAACAATCAAAGATTTAGGATTTAGAAATGATTATTGAGAAAATAAAAGAAAGATACAATAACAATGATTTAACTTAAAGATTTTACCACTATTAAATGTAAATACGTTTTATAATTTAATTCTAAGGAATATCGAACCAAATACCCAACCCTTTTATATCCTTTATTCCTCCTCACATTGACCTCCCTCTCATTGCACCATTCCCATACCACAGACCATTAATAACATACACTTAGACCCTCTTTGCTAATATCCGTCCATGCTCAATTTACCCCTTTTAATTAATTAACAAAACTTTTAATGAAAACTACTAATGTACTATTACGTTGATCATAGCGCTGTGCGTCGCTCATTGAAATTAAGACTAAGGCACACTATTGAGAGATTGACTAATTTAGATTTAGATTTTAGGCTAGCGCAGTTGAATAGTAAGTACACAAAGGGGAATCGCAGTTGCTATGGAGAATTGCTTTCTGCGCTTTGAGTATAGATTTAGAACTCAATATTATTGATTTAATGAGCTGCTTTTGCCTCGAGTGTCACGTGGCGCGTGACAGATGCCCGGGTATAAGAATCGTAAGCTCCATTGAGCTTGAGCCATCTTCTCACACTAGTTTCCCTTTCCTATATATATATTTTTTTCTTATTTATTAATTTCCTCATTATAATGAACTGTCCTACTCCAACACCTACGCCTCCACACCCTAAAGCGGATGGGGGAATGGTTACGCGGCAGTTTTCACAGGCTTGCACGGCTTGTGAAGCTATGGAATACTTCTGTGTCGAAAGTACAGCGACTCGAGGCCCTTGCCAGAAATGTGAGTTTTGCCGTTGGCGACGAGTGGCGTGCGATGCGTTGACGAAGAATGCAGAGATTGAACGACGATTCACCAAGACCAAGTTTTGGGTGATCCCTAAAACAAAAGAGGTGGTAGAAGACATTTGGGATGTCTCATTTGGAGACGATCAATCGGTGGGGGAAAACAATAAGGAGCTTAATAACGAGATCACAACCTGGGTAACCCAGGCCACAAGTTCGAAACGGGGTGTTGAAGAAGAGATCGACGAATTGGTGGAGGAAGATGAGGATGAAGTCCCTGTTCCAGGGCGGACACCCAAGAAACAACGGGTGGTCATTGAAGATGACGAGGATGAGAGAGAAGCAGAGGTAGAGGTGGCTCCAAGGTTGTTCTTAGAACCTGACCCCATCTTCGAAGTAAGTTTTAGTTGTTGTTGTTGTTTTTTTTTTTTTTTTTTTTAGGGATGAGGTTACTGATGAGTTCTTGTTTAGACATCGTATGCCATTGAAGACCCGATTGGGGAACCTGCGTCGCTTTTGCCAAGTGAGGCAAACCCTCCGGTCACAGGTGGAATCGAAAAACCTGAGGAAATGCTGGACCAGGTGTGGTCGAAGAAGCCTCATCAGGGTCGACGAGTTAGGTTCGCAGAAGAGTTGTGTGGGGAGGTCGATACAATTATTGACGCTGCTTCCTTCGACGTGGCAGAGGAACTGTTGGAGATTGGAGAGGTGGTTCCGGTAGGAGAGGAGGAGGTATTTGAGAAATACAGGAAGGAGATAAGGGTAATTTTGGAGAAGATGAAAAGATTGGTTCAAGAAAAATTAAAAGAGAAAAATTTGAAATGAAGAGGAGAGATGTAAAGAAGTAGAAAAGTAGAATTGTATTTAGTTTTATTTTTTTTGTATTATTTTATTGTATTTAAGGTGAATATTATTTTTCATAAGATTTGGGAGAGAGAGAAAAGTTTTAAATAAAATTTTGCTTTAGAATTTGAAAGAAGAAATTTAAATATAGAAAGAAAAAGAAAGAAGTTATTAATTGAAAGAAGTTTTAAGTTTAAAAGAAAAATTTATGTAAGAGAAGAGAGAAAGAAGAAACAAATGGTTGGTGATTGAGATGAGTTTGTTGAAATGAGAATTTAATGAAAGAAGAATTTGTTATTTGCGAAAAGTTGTTTATTGATTTTTTAGGAATTTTAGATAGTTGAAAAGAGAGAAAAAAACAGAATTAGAAGTTAAAGAGAATTTGAAAAAGAAGAATCATTTGTTCGAAGAATTTTATAAGGAGATTTAGAGGTTGAAGTTAAGTTCAATGAAATGGTCGTGTCGTACAAGATTTTGATGATTCGAAGGAAAAAAAGTTTAAAGAGAGAATAAATTTTAGAAAAGAAAATTTTAAAGAGAATTTTAAATTTAAGAAAAGAATGTATTTAGAGAATTGAAAAAGAAAAGAGAAAAAAACATTTAGAGAGATTTAAAAGTTTTTTATTTTATTTTATTATTTATGTTTATTCTATTTGTTTTATTTTTATTTATTTATTTATTTTTTTATTTTTTTTTATATTAAAATTTTATTTTATTTTTAATTTTTAATTTTAATTTTTTGAATTTAAATTTAAATTTTTTTAATTTTTAATTTTGATTTTGATTTTAGTTGGTTTTTGGAGAAAATTTTATAGAAGGAGAAGAAAGAAAAGAAGAGAAAAAAAAAGAAAACAAGGCTAAGAAATTTAAGAGGTGTTTTAGATTTTTAAGAGAATTAGAAAAAAGAAAGAAAAGAAAAAAAGAAAAAGAAAATTTAAAATAAAAGAAATTTTAAGGTTTTGGTTTTAAAGGATATTTCAAATGAAAAGAGTTTAGAAGTTCAGGGGCGTTAGAAACATTGATGGCTGGCTCCCAGGATGTTTTGTCTGAGTCATTGAGGAAGCCTTCCCATTCCACAAGGTATTGAAGTTTCCCCTTGCGCATTCTTGAATCAAGGATACGACTTACTTCCCACTCTAGATGATCTTCTACTTCG
Source organism: Hemileia vastatrix (assembly GCA_030280995.1). NCBI lineage: Eukaryota > Fungi > Basidiomycota > Pucciniomycetes > Pucciniales > Zaghouaniaceae > Hemileia > Hemileia vastatrix. Next base: position 14,489,425 of record JASXTE010000011.1, read on the forward strand.
ACCGGTTCCGGAGGGGGTTGGTTCTTGCCCGGGTATATTTCTTGAGCCAGTTCCAGGAGAGATACATGGAAAACAGGGTGAATCGCCTGCCATTTAGGAGGCAAATTGAGTCAAAATGCAGTTTTAGAGACTTCAGAGTCGATTTCGAATGGTCCCAAGCGCTTTTCAGCCAGTTTCTTTGATGGTTGTGTTGTTCAAATGTTTTGTGCGTCAAGCCATACTTTGTCGACTGGTTTTAAGGAAGGAGCAGATTGTCGATGTTTGTCGGCCTGTTCCTTGTATCTTCGAATCGCTGATTCCAAATTTGTTTTAAGTTCTTCTTGGAGTCGTGATATAGTTCGAAGATAATGTTCTGCAGGATGATTAGTTCCTACATGGATTGAGTTGAATCAAGGATGTCGTCCATAAATGGTTTTGAAGGGAGATTGTCGTGTCGAAGAATGAGTCGAGTTATTATAAGCAAATTCGGCCAGTGGTAAACATGTGGTCAAATCGTCTTGTTGGTAACTGACATACATTCGAAGATATTGTTCGAGGATTTGGTTAACTCTTTCTGTTTGACCGTCGGTTTCAGGGTGATAGGCCGTGGAGAGGTTCCTTGTGATATTGAGTTGTCGACACAGTTGGGTCCAGAATGTGGATACAAAAAATGAGCCTCTATCTGAAATAATATCATTTGGTAAGCCGTTTTTGGAAAATACATATTCTAGAAACAATTTTGACAAATCTTCTGCTGTAGCAGTAGTAGTGGTTTTAATGAAAATAGACATTTTTGAAAATCTATCTACTATTACTAATATAGCATCAAAATCATTAGAAAAAGGAAGTTGAGAAATGAAATCCATCGATAAAGATTCCCAAGGTTTAGAGGGAATAGGAAGTGGTTGAAGAAACCCATGCTTCCGGTGACGGGGAGCCTTATTCCTATTACATTCGTAACAAGCTTTTATATAGGCCTTGATTTCCCTGGTCATACCTGGCCAGAAGAAATCCCTCGCTATTAACTGGTAGGTTTTATCAACACCAAAATGACCAGCTAATGGGGAATCATGTTGACTGTTGAAAATCCATAATTTTATTTCATTGTTGTCAGGTATGACTACTCTACCTTCAAAGACTAATAGACCTGATTCAATACTAAATCTTTTGGCCCCTTGCTTCGAGAGTATTTTGTCTTTTAACCCTAAACAATAATCGTCCTTTGACTGAGCTTCGAGGATGTTGGATAGTGGATTTCGAAAAGATTGAATTGTCATCGAATTAAGTTGATGAGTCATTAACATTGATTCGTTGAAAATTGATTGCACATTTTCTGGGTTCTTGTCAGCAAATGCGTCCCCCCACTGTGGGTAAATGTTGTCCCGACGTGACAAGATATCTGGGACAATGCAGTTCTTACCTGGGCGATAGGAAATAGAGAAGGGAAATTCAGACAAAAATTCAGCCCACCTGGCTTGACACCTGGTTAACACTTTGGAAGACATGAAGTATTTTAAAGCATTAGGATCTGTTAAAATTTGAAAAGAACTATCTAGGCTGAGAAGAAAAGAACGCCATTTTTTAAGACAATGGATAATAGCTAAAAGCTCTTTGTCATGAATTTCATAATTTAATTCTGCGGCTATGAGTTTGCGTGACTCAAAAGTAACAGGATGAAACAAATTTGTTTCAGGATTTAATTGGGAGATGACCCCTGCAATAGCATAATCGCTCGCATCTGTCTCAACTATTGTCGAAGCAGAAGGATCAAAATGTCAAAGAATTGGGGCTGTGGTGAACGCCGTTTTTAGTGCTTTGAATTCCTTTCGTGCTGTAGAAGTAAAAACAAAAGGAATGTCTTTTCTAAGAAGAGAAGTAAGATTGGAAATAGTTTTAGAGTAATCTTTAATAAATCTTCTATAGAAGTTTGCAAAACCCAAAAATCCTGGGAGTGATTTAATGGTTTTGGGCTCAGGCCATTCCAGGATTTTCTGGACTTTTTTGTCATCCATGACTAAACTGTCAGTGGACAACGTAAAACCCAAAAAATCAATTGATTTGAGGTGGAATTCGCATTTATTATGCTTGGCGTAGAGACCATGATCTGGAAGACGAGTTAGGACCTGTCGAACATGATGAATATGTTCATTTAATGTTTTCTAGAATATTAAAATATCATCTAAATAGACGACTACGAATTGTTCAACAACATCTTGAAAGATGTCATTAACAAAAGTTTGAAAAGTTGAAGGTGCGTTACACAATCCAAAAGGCATAACTAAATATTCAAAACTACCAAATCTAGTGCACATTCCAGTCAGTGGTTCATGAACTTCTGCAATGCGAATCAGATTGTAATCGCCTCTAAGATCAATTTTAGAAAAGAAATTAGCACCATTGAAAAGGGTAAGAAGTAATGACATAGGAGGAACAGGATATGCATTCTTCTTAGTGACTGTGTTGAGCTTTCTATAGTCAACACACAACCTAAGACTACCATCCTTCTTTTTTACAAAGAGGACAGGGGAGCCGGTTGGAGATTTACTGGCTCTGATGAAACCTTTGGCTACATTCTCTGCAATGTAGTCTCAAAGAACTTGAGATTCGTCCTTCGATAAAGAATAGACAGGACCTGCCGGAGGTACAGGGCCTATTAACTCTATTTGATGGTCGTAGGGTCAATGAATTGGTAACTTATCGGCCTTGCGGATTGAGAAAACATTGAGGAAATCGTGATAGATTTCTGGTAGAGTTGATTTAATGGCTTCAACGTTGATTTGGTCGTCCTCTTCATCTTTGAGAGAATCTGTCGAGGGGATACCTGAATTGAGAGAGCAGAATTTGATTACTTCGAGGCAATTTAAATCCTCTACGAGTGAAGTCATCGAGCTAGAAGGGTTAGCCAATTGCTCATTTAGAGAAAGATCAGATGCTTGCAAGTCATCTGGCAGAGATTCGTCCTCTAGCAGGACGTTGTCAGGTAGGTTGTTTAACTCCCTATTGACCTGCATTGAAGAATAAGAAATATACTTAGAGCGTGGGGTGATCAATCCCCTAGTCCAATCAATTTCAGGATTCCAATGCATTAAAAAGTCATGGCCAAGAATGGTATTGTCCATCCTTGGGGCGTCCAAGACTGATAATTCCCACTTGAAGGGGGGAAAGTTCGGAAAGTTGAAAACCCATAAAACTTTCTTACTTACCCAATATTTGGGTTCCTCTGATTCGACCAAATAGATTGGAGTTCGATCGACATCTGTAAATGTTAGTTGAAGCTTCTTGGCAAAAGATAAACTAACAAAAGAAATTGAAGCTCCAGAGTCTATAAGACAACTGAAGGGGATATCCTCCTTAAAAAGAATGAATCTCAAGCGGTTTAAGGAAACTCCAGTCCTTAAGACATGGAGGTTCTGTGCACTGGGAGAGATAAGATAGTTTGCTTTTCACACAAGTAAACTATCTACTAGTTTTTTGACTTCGAACTAGTACCTTCTCTTTCCTTCAACTTTACACAGTCTTCCAACTTGTGCTTACCCCCAAAATACATACATAACCCATTATCTGCTTGTCTCTTCCTCTCAGCTTCTTTAAGTTCCCCTTTAGGATCCAGTACTTTGCTGATATCGCCTGGAGTAGAGCCTTTTGGTCGAGGTTTATCCTTTCCCTTATTGGGTTTGGATTGAGTCAAGAAGGATTGATTTGGTCGTGGGTGTGAAGAAGATCCCGATTTAAATTTTAGGCCTTGAGATTTGTTGGCGTATCGACGATGTTGAAGTTGTCCTTGATAAACGCCCTCAAGTTCGAGGGTTCGATCCATTAAATCCGTCAAAGTAGTCATCTTCTGACCGTGAAGATTTAATTGATCTAGAATCCTCGAAGGAAGTCCTTTCTTGAAATGATACTTAAGGGCAGCATCATTCCAACCTACTCGAGTTTGAAGTGCTCTGAAATTCGAGATATATTCAGAGGCTTTACCATTATCACTCATGCGGAAAAAATCAAGTTCAATTTCTGCATTTTCAGTTTCATTAGGGTCCCCAAACAACGTAAAGAGTTGGTCTTCGAACTTTTCCCAATTATTGATAAGTAAGTGGGTTTCTGTCGAAGAAAGCATGAGCAGATAAGGTTCGAACCATCTTGCTGCTTTCCTGGCTAGGAATGAAGAAGCGTAAACAACCTTTGATTGGTCGCTATTAAAGGTTCAAGGGTCATTATGGAACAGTAGCTTGCAGGTTTGCAAGAAGGGTCGCAATCTGTCGGGGTGATCTCCGTTGAATTTGTCAGGAGATTTCATAGAAGGAGTTTTGAGCTTAGATCCCTCTGAAGACGTTGGATTTAAAAGGGTTTTCATGAAAAGTCTCATGAAATCTTCCAGAGAGTTAGATGGTCCAGGTTCTGAGGATTGACCAGAAGGGTGATTGGCAGGGGCCGATGGTGCCTTGTGCATTGTATCCCCTCCTTCTTCTTCACCACTAGAATCCTCAAAATCTTGTGGGATGTCTTCTACAGATTGAACTGAATGTTGCCGTTCCCTAAGGTCGAGTGGTTCCAAAGAGTGAGTGCGGGAAACAGACCTTGTTGCTGTTGGCCTGCCTCTAGCGTGAGCTCTAGTAGTAGCGCCCGTAGGAGGAGTGCGTTGAACAGGTGCCATTTTAAAATTTTAAAAACACCTAAAAGGATGTAGTAGTGCAAAGAATGAGAACTATGGAGAATTAAATTATACTGTCACCAGACGACCTATGCACAAGGTCGAGGATGTTCCTGAGAGTGAGATGAGGGATTTAGAAACTTCTTCGAAGCACAGAGGAATGATTCGAGGAAGTGATTCAAAGGTCACTCGAAGTGAGAGCTATGAGTTCAAGGTATGTTTGAGAAGAATTATAATATAGTTTCAAAGGTAATAGGAATTCTTAAGATCTCACGAAGGGTTGGAAACTCAACAATCAAAGATTTAGGATTTAGAAATGATTATTGAGAAAATAAAAGAAAGATACAATAACAATGATTTAACTTAAAGATTTTACCACTATTAAATGTAAATACGTTTTATAATTTAATTCTAAGGAATATCGAACCAAATACCCAACCCTTTTATATCCTTTATTCCTCCTCACATTGACCTCCCTCTCATCGCACCATTCCCATACCACAGACCATTAATAACATACACTTAGACTCTCTTCGCTAATATCCGTCCATGCTCAATTTACCCCTTTTAATTAATTAACAAAACTTTTAATGAAAACTACTAATGTACTATTACGTTGATCATAGCGCTGTGCGTCGCTCATTGAAATTAAGACTAAGGAACACTATTGAGAGATTGACTAATTTAGATTTAGAGTTTAGGCTAGCGCAGTTGAATAGTAAGTACACAAAGGGGAATCGCAGTTGCTATGGAGAATTGCTTTCTGCGCTTTGAGTATAGATTTAGAACTCGATATTATTGATTTAATGAGCTGCTTTTGCCTCGAGTGTCACATGGCGTGTGACAGTCATACCCAACAATAATGAAAAAAAAATATGGATTTTCAATAGTTGACATGATTCTCCATTAGCTGGTCATTTTGGGGTTGATAAAACCCCCTAGTTAATAGCAAGGGATTTCCTTCAAGCAGATTCAACACCCAGACCTCCAGTAAGGACCCTCCATCACAATTAATGATAACACAGACCCAAAACATAATTAGAAAATCCAGATAAAAGCAGATACCATAAAGAAACAGGTAAAATAAGCAATCCAAAAGAGATTTAATGAAACCGAAAGCATATAAAGGAAACAAATGAAATTTCCAAGCCCCCAATAACATCCCCAAGCATCCACATTAACCCAGCAATGACCTCCCAACCCATAAATACGTGAATATCCATTGAAGGAAGCAGATTAAGTTGTCCAAACTGAGTGTATGCGCCTGATATAGATGTATATGTTTCTGTAGGTGTTGTGAATCCACTTATTTTGTCCATATGACCTAAAATAAGCAGAAAAACAAAGGTTATAGGCTATTAAGAGGCTAAAACCCACTTATAGACCTAAATATACATAATATACTGCATATTTCACTGAATATGAGCTTTATGTATACATTTAAGCTTATGTATGTCCATAATTACTTAATATCACTTAAGATAAGTATATTATGACTCCATTAACACCCTAATAACTATTATTAGGCTATGGATAAGCTATTTAAACTACTATAAGTAATATAATAGGGTAATAGTTATATATATATGTATTATAATCATATATATAATTGTTTTAACCTTATTTTTAAGATATAAACTTAATGTACTTAAGGTTATCTTATTTTAAGCATAAGAAATACTCAGTCCTAGGGATATCGAGGCTGAAACTCCCTCACCCAAAAAAAAACAATAAAAAAATGTTAAGACATTTTAATTAAAAGTAAGGAGTGAAATAGAAAAATAATTTTTTAAATTTTCTATAATGCATATACTGAATAAAAAGTATTATTTTGATTTAAATTTTTTCAAGAGATTTTTAAATCAGAGTTTTCATTTTCTGGAATCCACTGGTCATATTCACTTGATTTATTTTTAAATCTCAATAGATACTCAACTCCCTTTTCTTTTGTAAGGTGTCTCTTTTTAAGTATCTTTTCAATTTCTGCTTTTTCAACTATTTCTTCAGGTTGCTGTTTATGCCTTCCTGATCTTCTTGGAAATAGAGAAGTATCATTAGAATGGCATGGTTATATAAGAGATATAGGAAATACTGGATGTTTTCTATCATATGGTGCATATGGAATAACCTCAACAGCATTATTACCAACCATCTTTTTCACTACAAATGGTCCAATAAATGGATCCTTCAATTTAACATTACCATTTAAATTGAAATGCATTGTAGAAATAAGGACTTCATCACCCTCTTTGAACATTTGTTCTTTATGGGCTTTATCCCATATTTTCTTCTCATACTCAAATGCCTTATTTATACATTCTTGAGCATGTTTTCTGCATAACTCTTGCATTTGAAGAAAAGACTTAGTACCTGGATGGATATCCAATCTAGGTAATTTATTAAGAGTTTTAGCAGGGGTATTAGGTACATAACCCAACCATAACTCAAATGGCTTTTTGCCAGTGACAGAATGTACCGTACTATTGTATGCAAATTCTAAACCAGGGATAAGGGTTACCCAATCATGCGTGAATTTGTCATTGTCTTTAAAGTTAAGACCAAAAGCACAATATCTTCTTATCATATCTTCTAAAGTTTGTATCATTCTTTCTGCTAGCCCATCTGTTTGTGGATGGTGTGCTGTAGAAAGTTTTAATTGACACCCTGAAACATCCATAAGTGATGTCCAGAACTCAGAAGTAAATTTAGGGTCTCTGTCAGAAACTATTGCTTTGGGGAAACCTTCTATATTTAACATTTGTGTCCACCATAAAAAAGCTAGGTCCTTTGCAGAAACCTCTTTATGAGTAGGATTAAATTTACACATTTTTGTAAATCTATCTACAACTACCCAGAAGGAGTTATAACTCTTATGCCCTGCTATTGGCAAACCTGTTACAAAGTCCATGTTAACTACTTCCCATGGAGCTTTAGGTTGCTCAATTTGTTGTAATAAACCAGCTCTTTTTCCTGTTAATCTTTTTGATTTTTGACAAGAATCACACATCTCAACATATTTTTGAAAATCATCAGACATGTTAATCCACCAAGCTGTGTTTTTTACTCTGGTTGATATTTTATGGAAGTCAAAATGACCTGCTAATATATCATCATGACATATACTTAACATTAACTCCTTCATTGAAGGGGGAATCACAATTACATTACTTAATTTTTTCCTGTAATATATAAAACCATCCTCAATGGAAAATTTTCCTTTTTCTAATGCCTCTTTATACTTATTTGGTAATGTTTTTATTAAAACATTCATTGAAGCATTAGATAGATCATTTAATATTTTAGTGACTTTACTCAAGTCAGGATCTGAATTATAATTATCAAGAATTGATTGCATAAATTCATCCTCAAGATCTACAATATAAATGCCATAAATGTTAATAATCTCTGACTCAGGAACATAAGCAGGATTATCATCATTATTAGGCAGAGGTACTCTAGATAACAGATCTACATTAGAGTGCAAGGTTCCTGCTCTATGTGTAATAGTCATCCGGCCTCTGTATTCTTGTACAGCTAATTGCCATCTAAACATGTGTATATTAGGAGTTTTCATGTTTAAGAGTGACTTAACTGCACTACAGTCAGTTATTAACTCAAATTTTTGGTCTTCAAGGTAATAATGTAGCTTCTCAAGAGCCCATACTACTGCCAAACATTCAAGTTGAGTAGAATCATATTTCAATTCACTACTTCTCAGAGTACGTGAAATATAGCAAATTACTACTTCTGAAATTTTTCCTTCAATAAGATGTTTATGATGCAAAGCAGCACCCAGACGAATAAAACTTGCATCTGTATATAATACAAAAGGTAATTGGAAATCTAGTAGTCCCAAGATAGGAGCTGTCATCAAAAATTCTTTCAGCTTATCAAAAGCCTGTTGTCTTTCATTATTCCAAATGAAAGCTTCTGATTTCTTTATCAGTGTGGTCAATGGTGCAGCAATTAACTGGTAGTTTTTTATATATTTTCTATAATAACCACACATGCCAAGAAAAGATTAACATTTTGAAGAATGCCAATATTCTTTATTGCAGCCACCTTATTTTGGTCTACACATATTTGTAAGCCAGATACAATATGACCAAGCACTTTTAAAGATTTAAACCCAAATTTACATTTTTTCAATGCAAGGGTCATTTTTATTTCATCCATTTTCTGAAATACCTTCTTTAAATGGATTAAGTGTTCATCATATGTTTAAGAGAACACTATGATGTCATCAATGTATACCATTAGCCATCGCTCAATCATTTCATTATGAAATGTTATATCCATTAACTTCTGAAATACAGACGGAGCATTTTTTGGTCCAAATGACATCCTGAAATATTTATAAATTCCCATATGTGTTGTTATCAACAAAAAGTTCTGTGAATTCTTTTCAACAGGAATTAGATGGTAACCTTTATTTCCATCTAGGCAAGTTATATACTTAGCACCTTTAAGGGTAGCATGTATAGAGGTAATCCTTGGCAAGGGATAAATATCATCTACTGTAAATGTATTTAATGCTCTATAATCACCGCACAGTCTTGCTTTATCTTTTTCATAAGAAATTAGCACTGGTGATATTACACAATATTTTGGTGTAGTTTCAACCTTCTCAAGAATGTTCATTTTTAATAACATCTTAATATTATCTTCTATGTCTTTCCTCTTCATTGGTGAAGCAGGGTATGGTTTTTTTTAATACTAGCAGGAATATTATCCATATCACAGGTTAAACTAATTTTCATCTCATGATCTTTTACAAGGCCAAGCTCATTTGTACCATGTGCAAAAGCCATTGGAAATGCTTTAATTAAGTCCAAAATATTATTTTTCTCAGCTTCACTTATCTGAGTGCCAAATGATGCTTTAGAAATTTCTGTTTCCAGAAGTTCCATCTCATTGGATTCTCTTCCTTTACACGGAGAATCTGTTACTGACTCAATGTGTAAGACTGTGTTAAAAGAATTTATTTTAAATTTCCTTTTACCATTCATGCCAATTGTAACATTTTTATTAGCAGGGTCTAATTTCACACCAAACTTAGTCAGAATATCATTTCCAATGATAAAACAGTTACTACAGTTAGTATTGTCCATTACTACAAAGTCACAAGTTACTCTTACATAACCATGTTGATGTTTAAAGAAAACAGCAGCTTTGTATCTACCAATGGGGTGTAGCACTGATCCAAAACCTCTCCAATTTCTACTCTGAAGGGGTTCAAGCTTAGACTTATATTCACTATCAATTTTCTGTAATGTATTAGCAGAAACAACAGAACCAGAAGCTCCTGTTTCCAATACTATATTAACGTTTTCACCAGAAATGATAGCTGGAACTGTGATAGGTGTCATTTTAAAGTTATTAGCTTGAATATCTTTAATGATTTCAGCATCCTCAAAATTGATTAAAGATTCATTTGAGTCCATATTTAATATTGGCTTTTCAAAGATGGACAAATCATCTTCCAACATACAGACTTCATTTTCATCACTATATGAGATATTGCTGTCATAATCACTTGATTCTTTACTTTTTTCAGTTTCAGTTTCAGATTCACATTGATTTTCAACAATATTTATATTTTATCTCACATTTGTGACCTTTAACCCATGGTTTGTTACACTTATAAAAAGTATTTGTTTCATACTTTTTAGGTACTACAGGTGCAGTAGGTTTTTTCTGCTTCTCATGAAGTGTTTTTTAATTCTGATTTTTCACAGGTTCAACATTTTGTTTATAAGTGGAATACCTTGATTCATGCTTATGGTTTGATAATATTTCATTGCAAATATTAATAAAGGCAAAATATTCAGTAACATTTAATGTTCTAGCTACAAAAATGTCTCTGACAGATATAGGTAATTTACATACTATCTTATCTTTTCATAAGTTAAAATCCATATTAGGCTCAATGGCTTTTAATATTTTATTTAAATTCATTAAAAATACCATAGGTTTGTCACCATTCAACGGATTGTACCTAGTTTTCTCATAAAGTCTCTGCTGAGTAAGCCTTAATTTAGAACCTCCAAATTGTTTTTCAATAAGTTGTTTCCATTCAGCCCAAGAATAATCTTTACCCTCACTCAAGACAGCTTCAAACCATAATAAAGCAATATCCTTAAATAAAGAAATTAATTTAGATGTTATTTCTTCATCTGGTAACTTATATGAGAATTTCAAGTTGTCAATTCTTTGAATAAAATGTTGCCAATCAGAGCTGGCTTCCCCATCATAAGTTGGATACTGATCTATCTTAGGCCAGTTCTTCTGATTGGATTTTATCTCACTAATCTTAGGTAAATTCAATAACTCATTTACTTTTGATAAATTGTCTTGTATTTCTTCCTGTACGGATTTGTGACTTACATTTTCAGATTTGACACTACCACCAGATGGGTTTAGTTGTGGTGGTATAGGGAAGGAATGAGATTCACTTTTTCCAATGAAAGGATTATTATTATATTGAGTATACTTATGATTATCCTGGTTCATTAGTAGATTGGCAGTTTCAATCTCAACTTTAGTTGATCTTTGAAGTAGCTCAGAGACACTTTGATTTGTCTGGTAAAAAGATAACTTAGTTCTTGATTCAGTATTCAACAAGTGTGCTTCATACAATTTTTCTAACTCGCAGGATTTGTTTGAAAGTTCACTATATTTGTTACTCAATGAATCATATTTAAGAGTTAGAGACAAATGTTCTTTCTCTAATTATTTATTACGTGTTTCCAGTTGAGAAATATTTAATGTCAAGGATGAAATTGTATCACTAGTGAGCTTAACTGTTTTTTCCTCACAATCAGTCATTCTATTCCACAATGCTGAAACAATTCTATGGACAGTTGGATTATTGTTAAAATACTCCATGTCTTCCTTTTCAATTCTCTCACTCTCCTGTGAACTTCTCATCTCACTAGTAAGTGGTGGCAACTGAGGATTAACTGTATTATTATTATGAATAGTACTGTTATTTTGGACAAAAGACAAGTCAGGTGTATCTACATCAAAACCTAAATTTCTTAAATCCTCCTCTATTTTCTGCACAGATTTAACATCAATAGTATTACCTATATTGTAATTATCAGTATTGTGTTCAATCTGAGAGGGTAATCTACTTACCATGGGATAGATGCCAGTCCTGATTTTTGGCGCTTTTTTCCTTTGTATGGGTGAACTGAGGAAGTCTGATGAGGTGGTGGATCCCTGTTGCAGCTGTGGCTGGTCCATCGTTGATGGAACCAGTCCCACTTCCATTTGTCTACCAGGATTTTCTCATGGGATTGATGTGACCCACCTTGGATAGGGGGTTGCTGACTTGGTTGACTTGGCTGGCCTCCCTTTAGCTCTGCCAGTGTCTGATTCATTTTTTGAAACCCTACCTTGCAATTGTTCTGTAATTGCTCTACCTCTTTAAGCATGAGTGCCTTGGATTCTTCCAACTTCAAAACCTGTTTGGCCAAGTGGGATAGTTGATCCTGAAGAGGAGGAGACGTCTTTTTTATGGTTATCTTTTTTAAAAGGGGGACTTTTTCCTCTATGCTCATGTTCTCTGCCTGGGGGTATTGCTGACCCTCCATGGTTATGTCCTGGATAGTTTTTATTAGCTTTAGACCTGGTATTATAAGCAGGCTTTTCACCTACACTGTCCTCAGGAGCACTCATATTGTTAATCATGACAATATATCACGTCTAAAGAAAGGAAAAACTCTATGGAATTAGTAGACAAAAGTTATTAGCAATGTCATTACTAATAAAAAAGCAATGGAGCTTACACTGAATTTATATCTTTATTTATTTAAATAAAATATAAGAAAAATTCAAAAAAATCTGTTAAAAATATAATAATAAGTTTAACTAGACCTTTATAAGGGTGAATTATTAGCTTACCAAGCTTTAACCAAATACCAATTTAATTGGGTGTTATATTGGTGTCCAAATACCAAGTTAAATTGGGTTTATATTGGGTACAGTTATTACTGTAAATACCTAATTTTTATGATAAAAAATTAGTACAATTATTATAAGGATTCTTTTCCGCAATCACTGAGTTATGATGACCCACTAATATGCAGAAGACCCAAATATTTGGTTTGTTTTGAGCTATACTAAGTAAAAATCACATCCTAAGGCTTATACTAAATAATCAATAATAATCAAGGAAAGACCCCCAATTGTCAGTATAGTCTAGTGTATAAGTATGATATAATAGTGTTTATTTATAGTAATACTACTTATTGATAAATTATTTAGTGATTAAACCTCAGGGGAAGACTAATATAATAGTTATACTCAAATAAAACTCACAATACTTGGATTTTAATGCGTGCTTAGTGGTGGAAAATAGATAAATGGAATATAGTTATAGCTTATATAATGATAATATCAACTTATAAAAGGCTTTATAATATATTTATAAATGTTAATAATTTTATTGAAGTGTTTGATTTAAATGTAGTAAGTAATTGATGATAAATAACTGTCAAAATCCCTCCTTACTTATACCCAAATCCCCTGGAGTGCACAGACCTTCAATACAGATGATGTCACTGCTATCCCCGGCAATTACAGCACTGTGAAGGCCCATCACCTCCCCATGGCATCCACTTCAAGAAGATTCAACCCCAGACCTCCAGTAAGGACCCTCCATCACAATTAATGATAACACAGACCCAAAACATAATTAGAAAATCCAGATAAAAGCAGATACCATAAAGAAACAGGTAAAATAAGCAATCCAAAAGAGATTTAATGAAACCGAAAGCATATAAAGGAAACAAATGAAATTTCCAAGCCCCCAATAACATCCCCAAGCATCCACATTAACCCAGAAATGACCTCCCAACCCATAAATCCGTGAATATCCATCTAAGGAAGCAGATTAAGTTGTCCAAACTGAGTGTATGCGCCTGATATAGATGTCTATGCTTCTGTAGGCGTTGTGAACCCACTGATTTTGTCCATATGACCTAAAATAAGCAGAAAAACAAAGGTTATAGGCTATTAAGAGGCTAAAACCCACTTATAGACCTAAATATACATAATATACTGCATATTTCACTGAATATGAGCTTTATGTATACATTTAAGCTTACGTATGTCAATAATTACTTAATATCACTTAGGATAAGTATATTATGACTCCATAAACACCTTAATAAGTATTATTAGGCTATGGATAAGCTATTTAAACTACTATAAGTTATATAATAGTGTAATAATTATATATATATGTATAATAATCATATATATAATTGTTTTAACCTTATTTTTAAGAGATAAGCTTAATGTACTTAAGGTTATCTTATTTTAAGCATAAGAAATACTCAGTCCTAGGGATATCTAGGCTGACAGTTACCATTGGCCAAATTTGCTTATAATAACTCGACTCATTCTTTGGCATGACAATCTCCTTTGGAAACTGTTTATGGAAGACATCCTCGATTCAACTCAATCCATGTAGGAACTAGTCATCATGCAGAACATTATCTTTGAACCATATCATGACTCCAAGAAGAACTTAAATCAACCTTGTAATTAGCAATTCGAAGGTACAAGGGACAGGCCAAAAAACATCGACAATCTGCTCCTTCCTTTAAACCAGGAGACAAAGTATGGCTCGACACATGGAACATTTGAACAACTTGACCATCAAAGAAACCGGCCAAAAAGTGCTTGGGACCATTCGAAATTGACTCCAAAGTCTCTAAAACTGCATTTCGACTCGAGCTACCTCCTAAATGGCAGGCTATTTACTCTGTCTTCCACGTATCTCTCCTGGAACTGGCTCGAGAAACATACCCGGGCAGGAACCAACCTCCTCCGGAAACAGTCGAAGTAGAAGACTATCTAGAGTGGGAAGTAAGCCGTATCCTTGATTCAAGAATGCGCAAGGGGAAACTTCAATACCTCGTGGAATGGGAAGGCTTCCTTGATGACTCAGACAAAACATCCTAGGAACCAGCCATCAATGTTTCTAACGCCCCTGAACTCCTAAAATCTTTTCATCTTAAATATCCTTTAAAACCAAAACCTTAGAACTCTCTTTCATTTTTTCTTTTCTCTTTTTTTTTTCTTTTTTTTCTCTTTTTCTTTCTTTTCTTAAAATTCTAAAACTTCTTTACTTCTAAAAAATCCTTACTTTGGTTGTGCTTTTTCTCCTTTCTTCTTTTCAAAAGCTTTTTCAACCTTCTTTAAAAATAAATAAACAAAATAAATAAATGAAATTAAATTAAATTAAAATTATATAAAATCTTAAAATTCATCAAAATAAAAATCTTAAAAAATCAATAATTCCTTTAATTTTTTCTTTATTTTCTCCTTTCAATTTTTTTTTCCTTAATTCTTTTTTCTTTGAACTATCAAAGTTTTTCACAAACTCAACATGACAATCTTTCTCCAAATTCACTTCAACCTTTTAATTTCTCTTTTAAAATTCTTCGAACAAACTACTTCTTTCTTTCAAATTCTTTTTCAAAACTATTTTTTGTCTCTTTCTTTTCAAATAACCGAAATTCCTCAAAAACTTCAATAAATAAACTTTCACAAATAACAAATTTTTCTCTCATTAAATTTTCATTTCAAAACAAAATTGTTCCAATCAACTATTTTTTTTTACTTAAATTTTTTCTTTCGTTTCAAAACTTAAATATAAAAATTTTTCTCAGTTAAAAATTTTTTCTTTTCTTCTTTCAAAATTGTAAAACAAAAAACTTCATTCAAATATTTTTTCTTCTTTTTTTATTTTTTTCTTTTCAAAATCTTATAAAATATATATTAAAATTTCAATTAAAACAAAAAAATAAATAAATAAATACACAAATTGCTTTCTACTTTTTTTTTCTTTTCTTCTTTCTCTTTCCATTTCAAATTTTCTCCTGTATTTTCTCCCAAACCAATTTCTTCATTTTTTCCAAAACCACCCTTATTTCCTTCCTGAATTTTTCAAATACCTCCTCCTCTCCTACCGGTACCACTTCTCCAATCTCAAGTAATTCTTCTGCCACATCAAAGGAGGCAGCATCGACAACCTTGTTGATCTCATCACTTAAATCTTTGATGAATTGAGCTCGTCGACCCTGCCAAGGTTTCTTTGACCATACCTGGTAAAGGGTTTCCTCGTTGTCCTCCCTCAAATCAATCGCCAGTTGACTTGGCTCAACTGGCAGTGATGGTGCTGCTTCTGTGATTACATCTGAATTCTAAAAAACATACAGTCATCAGTAACAAAATTTTCAAACAAGAAAAGCAGACTAACTTCAAAAACCGGGTCAGCCTCTAAAAATAGCCTCAGGGTGACCTCTACTGTCACTTCCTTCTCCTCTTCATCATCTTTGATGACCATCTGCAGCTTCTTTGGGGTCCGCTTCAAGATGTGAACTTCATCCTCATCCACCTCCTCTTCCACCCCTTGTCTTTTACCTGTGGCTTGGGTTACCCAGGTTGCCATGGTATCCTTGACCTCCTCCTCAACTTCTTCCACCAACCGATTGTCCCCAACCGACACGTCCCAAATGTCTTTGACCACCTCTTTGGTCTTCAGGATTGCCCAGTATTTAGTCTTGGTAAATAATTGCTCGATGTCATCATTTTTTGAGAGAGCATCACATGTCACCCGTCTCCAGCGGCAAAACTTTCATTTCTGGTGAGGACCTCGTGTGGCCGTGCTTTCAACACAAAAATACTCCATTGATTCGCAGACGGTGCAGGCTTGGGAGTATTGCCGAGTTACAATTCCACCATCCGCTTTAGGGTGTGGAGGTGTGGGAGTTGGGGTAGGACAAGTCAACATAATAAAAAGAAAACAATTAAAAGAAGAAGTGAGAGAAAGTAGTGTGGGAAGAATATGCCTCACGCTCAACGGAGCTTGCGTTTTATACCCGGGCATCTGTCACACGCCAGATGACACTTGAGGCAAAAGCAGCTCATTAAATCAATAACACAGAGGTCTAAATCCATACTCAAAGCGCAGAAAGCGATTCTACATAGCAACTGCAGCTTTCCTTTGTGTACTCACTATTCAACCGCGCTAATCTAAACTTTAAATCTAAATTAGTCAATCTCTCAAAAGTGTGTTTAGTCTTTTCTTCGATAAGCGACGCGCAGCACAATAGTCAATTCAATATTCCAATAAAGGTTTATTAAGTATCTGTGGGTTATTAACAGGGGTAGTGAACATGGACGGGATGGTTAGTGGGGGATTAAATGGTTAACGGATGTTAGTGAGGAGGGTCCAGGTGTAACGGGTGTAATTTTGGAGGTCTGTGGTGTGTGGAATGATGGATGGGTATAAGGAAAATGCGAGGAGGAGTAATGGATATAAAAGGGGTTGGATTTTGGTTCAATATTTCTTTAGAATTAAATTAGAAAACGTATCTATAGTTAATAGTGGTGGAACTTCAAGTTAAATCATTATTATTGTACATTTCCTTATTTCCTCAGTAATCATTTCTAAAACTTAAATCTTTGATTATTGAGTTTACAACCCTTTGTGAGATCCTAAGAATATAGGTATTACCTTAAGTTATATTGAGATTCCTATCAAACATATCTCGAAGAAGTAGCTCTTCTTTCGAGTAATCTTCAAATCACTTCCTCGAAAATTCCCTCTGTACTTTGAAGAAGTTTCTAAACTTCTCCCTCCATCTCACTTCCAGGAACACCCTGGACCTTGTGCGTAGGTCGTCCGGTGACATTTCACCATCTTCAAGACAAACTGGCCAACACTTTCTCTCCCTTTTGCCTATATAAGGCCTCCCTCCCTGTCAGCTTGTATATCCCCAGAACTGAGTAAAAATTACTTATAAGTTATGTTAAACACATGAACTATACATGGGAATAATAAATGAGAGTACACAAACAATATACATAAGTAAAATTATGATAATACACAAAAAATGCCATTATAACACCTTATATACACGCATATATCCATCTTTTATAAGTCTTATGTACTTAATATTAAGTTGGGATATGTAAGGGTAATCTTAAGAGCCTTAAGTATAAGGCTACATAATTTTTAAGTACACTTAAACCTGTTATTTTCATTGTTTTATGCAAAAAACAAGAAATGCGCTTTATTTCACTTAAAAGTTGATTATATGCACCATAAATTTGAGAATATCAAAATTGCCCTTTGACAGATCAATTTGTCTCATTTAGAACTATTGATTTGGCTACTTAAATGCATAAAAATAACACTTTTCAAATTTGGTGTTTTTTATGCCAGAAATGGCTTCTGTGTACTGGCCACATACTGCCTGCTTTTTTCCCGTGTGAATAGCTTCATTTTTAGCAAAGTTAGATTTTTCAAACTATAATTACCCCACATTCTATGCCCACTGTGGGGAAACACGCTAAAATAGGCCAGAGGCGCTTATTTAGTGTCCTAGCTTAATTAATAATGCATTGACCCTGTTTATATGCACTAATTTCATTAATAACCTCATTCTTGGCGTCTTATTTCATCACCACGCTTAAATTTTCCTAAATTTAGTCAATGATTTACCTGTTCAAGCGCCTGCCAAGGACTGCATGTAGTTACCTCACATCTCACGCCCTTTTTTGGGTTTCTAGGTGGTTTCTCAGTCAATTTTGGTCATTTTTGAATGGGAATTTTACGTAGTATAATGTCAGGATTAGCCCCATCATTTCTACAGTGAGTCCCCCTTATTATTAAGCTATTATTAACCTTAAAAATTCCCTCTTTAGTCTTTTATATTATTGTTTAATACGCATATACTCTCTTTTTATCTTATTCTTTAATTTTGATGAATTTTTGCGGTTGTTACTCTTCTAATTTTGTTATGGGTTACTGGGGATGTTGATGGACATGTCTATTAGGGGGTATCAATGTTCAGGGATCCGCAATTAGGGGTCAGGAATTTTTTTTTCCGGGATCAGACATTATTAATTGCGGAAGATTCTTATCCACTAGCCCCGGGGCTAGTGGATAAGGAATCCACGATAATGCATTATCCCGCCTCTTATACCCCAATTTCCATTCCTAATTCCTGATCCCAAACTCATCTCATCCATGATGGATTTTCAAGAAAGTCACATGACTTATAATTGCTGATGCCATCCTTAAGTCTTTCCTCACTCTATGCTACTTAATTTTGGTGGCGAACACGTAAGTTTTTTTTCTATCTACACACCCCAACTGCATATTTGGCGGTGAATTCCCACTTCCCTCATCACTTAACCCTTCCACCGGCAACAATGAAACACCTCTCTACTAGGAAGCTACTTCACTCAACAATGAATGCTATCACTTTTCTTTTAGTTCTTTACTATAAATCTGACTCTGATTTGGAAGATGCTTTAGCTTATATGTGTTTTCTTTCCAAAAAGCGTTACATCATCACCAGGGGGAAAAATCTTTATCATGATCCCCGATATGATCTGGCCTCCATTCTCAACATTCCTTATTTAAACTTCACACAACTTTTTAGAGCTTCTCCCAATTCTTTCTTCAAACTTTATCAACTCATCTCCGATCATCCTATCTTCCATAACAATTCTCATAACAAACAGCGTAATTCTGCCATCCAACTTGCTGTTGCTCTATGTCGCTTTGGCTCAAATGGAAATGGTGCTGCCGTAAGACGTTTGGATAATCACTTTAACATAGGATATGGTACCGTGATATTATACACCAAGCGCTGTATGATTGCTATCCTTTCCCTCAAGTCTCAAACTCTTGCTTGGCCAACTCCAGAACAGCGACTTGAATCCTCTCAAGTAATGCAAGCTGAAGGTTTCCCTGGCTGTATAGGTTTTGTTGATGGCACAACCATCCCTTTGAGTCAAAAGCCTGCTCATGATGGCAACCATTATTTTGATCTCAAAAAAAGGTTTCTTCAAAATCCCCTCCAAGTTCTCATCTTTCACAATCTAACTTTTTATCTTCTTTCTAGATACTCTATTGCCGTTCAACTTGTATGCAATGTCAATAAAAAATTTATTGCTTTTCACAGTGGCTTCCCTGGATCATGTCATGACTCTTCCGTCTTCCAAAGAATGAGGATTTCTCAATCCCCTGACTCATACTTTGACAAATCTCAGTACCTCCTTGCAGACTCAGCATATGCAAGTGGAAAGTACATTATACCTGCTTTCCATGGTGCAAATTTGGAAAATGATCCCAAAACTAAATTTAATTATCACCTTGCACAATCAAGAGTACAAATTTAACATGCTATAGGTATTTTAAAGGGACGATTTTCTAGTCTTTGGGAGCTCAGAATCCAATTTCAAAAAAAATTGGAGATCAAAACTGCAAATCATTGGATCTTTACTTGCGTAATACTCCACAATATTCTAGCTGATTTAAAGGATGAGTGGAATGATCCTTATGAAGAAGAGGATCCTGAACTACCACTGGCACTCCCCTCCCTTGATTCACAAATCATTCAATCAACTGGCATATGCCCCATTATAATACCAATTACTCTCCAACATTTCTCTTCACCCTTTTAATTTTTAATTTTTATGTTTTCATACTTTCCAAATGTCCTCTTTGTGTACTTTAATCACTTGGTTTTGTATTTTGTTTTGTTGCATATTCATTTTTTTTTTGAATTTACGGTGAATATCTTTTTTTTGGATGGCTCATTGGTTTTCTTTCACCTCCTCAACATGAAATCGCATATTTTCTTATATCGCATATTTTGTCAGTGATTTTTTTTTTCATTCATCACTCATATCCTTTTCATCCTCTCCTTAAACATCCCTCAAATATTTTGGTTGCATTTATTTTCTCAACTCAACTCACCAGGTAGGTCATTTTTTTTCTTTTTTCTTGGTTTTTTATTTGCTAATCATGATTTTTTTTTTTTGCTTTTTTTTGTTTTTTTTATTTTTTTTGTAAGTGCTTCATTTATTTTTGTTCTAGGATAAACTAAGTTTTGTTTTGTTTTTTTCTCTTTTTTCTCTTTTTTTTTGTTTTTTTTTCTCTCCTTCACCTCTCTTTATCATCCTCAAGGCCCCCCTTTTTCCCTCTCTTTACCTGTCTCAAGACCCCCTTTTTACCCCCTTTTTAGCTGCCTCAAATCCCCCTTTCCCCCTTCTTTAGGTCCCTCATCACCCCCCTTCCCCTCTTTTTAGGTGCTTCAATACACCCCCCTTCCCCTCTCTTTATGTCCCTCAAACCCCCCCCCTTCACCTCTCTTTTGCCGCCTCAAACCCCCCCCCCCTTCACCTCTCTTTACCCACCTCAAACCCCCCCCCCTTTCCCTCTCTTTAGGCGCCTCAAACACCCCCCTTCCCCCCCTCCACAATCCTTACTTCCTCCTCTACCCCCCCCCTGATTATTAACGAATGATTGTTACAGATCGTTCGTTAACAAGGAGGTGGGGGGGTAGCGAAGGTGGTAACGGATTGGGAGGGGGTAAGGTGATTGGAAGGGGGGGTTTGAGGTGCCTAAGGAGAGGGGAATGGGGGGGTTTGAGGCGCCTAAGGAGAGGGGAATGGGGGGGGTTTGAGGTGCCTAAGGAAAGGGGAATGGGGGGGGTTTGAGGCGCCTAAGGAGAGGGGAATGGGGGGGGTCTGAGGCAGCTAAAGAGGGGGGAAGGAGGGTGATGAGGGACCTAAAGAGGGGGGAAAGGGGGGTATTGAGACAATTAAGCAGGGCATTTCAGGGGGATTTTGAGGCAGTCAAGGAGAGCATTTGAGGGGACTTTTGAGGCAAGGAGGGAGGGATTTGTAAGGGCATTTCAAATAAATAATGGAGGGGAAAAGGGGACATTTATGGGAGATAAAGGCGGGTTACCAACTTTCAAATAAATATACTAACAAATTTTTGTTTGTAATTTTGATTAATTTTTTAATTTTTTTGGAATTAATATAGAAAAAAAAAAATTCTTTCTGATAAGGACTGTCCCTCTTATTTACAAAACAAAAAAGGTTTATAATTTTATTTTTAATTTTTCTATAATTAATTTTTGTGATTTTGTTTTTATTTAAATAATTTTTTTTTTTTGATTTTGATTTTACTGATTTTTTTTTTTTTTTTTTCAGGATCTTGTGAGAAGGTTTTTAATAACCAATCTTAAGGTTCACTTTTAATTTTTTTTTTTTTTTAAAGGATTTTGCTTTTATTTTCTTTTTAAAAATAAAACCTCAGGTTTTTTTTTTGATAAATTTTTTTTTTGGAAAATTTTTTACTCATTTTTTGTTTTTTGTTTTTTTTTTTTTCTATTTTATTTTTTAAATAAAAAACAGTTTTTTTTATTTGAAAAATAAGGTGAGAATTTTTTTAAAAAAAAATTGAGTTGAAATTTTATTCACATTTAATTTTTTTTCAGATCAAAAAAATGTCTTCTTCTTCAGATTCACCCCTTACTTCTCTCTCATCTTCATCTTTATCTTCTTTATCATCTTCATCTTTATCATCACTATCATCTTCTTCAAAATCAACATCCATACAATCATCTTCTAAATCATCAAAAATAAATTTATCTTCTTTATCATCTTCATCTTTATCATCACTATCATCTTCTTCAAAATCAACATCCATACAATCATCTTCTAAATCATCAAAAATAAATTTATCTTCTTTATCATCTTCATCTTTATCATCTCTATCATCTTCTTCGAAATCAACTTCCATACAATCATCTTGTAAATCATCAAAAATAAATTTATCTTCTTTATCATCTTCATCTCTATCATCTTCTTTGAAATCAACTTCCATACAATCATCTTCTAAATCATCAAAAAAAAATAATGATAATCAGTCCCATAAGAGGAAAAGATATCTGAAAAAAAAATTCTTCATCTAAATCATCAAAAAAATTTAAAGATAATCAATCTCATCAGAAGAAAATATATCTAAAAAAAATATATACAACATTTCAGAAGAAAAGATATCTGAAAAAACATTATTCATCATCTAAATCATCAAGAAAAATTAATGATAATCTTTCTCATCAGAAGAAAAGATATCTGAAAAAAAAATTCTCTGTGAAAGTTATTTTTGTCATATCCCAAACATTTTATTTCATAAAACTAAAGTAGATAAAAAATTTATATATCTGAAAAAATCACCAGAAGATATCAAATATCTAACCAAAATTGGTGATGATCAAGTGGTTGCAGTTATCAGTAATACTTATAAGCCTCAATTCATTTTGGAAGTTCATTCATTTGATGGTGTAAAAGATGAAACTTTTAATCAACTATCGGATCTTATCATTACTCTTTATCAAATGGCTTTGGTTCAATTGCCTATAAGGAATAAAAATTTGTTGGGTGGTATCATGATTGGATTTGGTTGGAGACCAGGTTTTGTTAAAGGATATTCTCTTGGTATGTCTAATATTTTTTTTCATTCTTAATATCATTTCACTTATTTCATTTATATAGGCATATATTCCTTGGTCAAGAATATCACTAAAGCAAAAAAAGATGAAGATTTTCGCTTATGGGACACTCTACCTTCCTTTAATTCTTTTCTTGCTCTTTGACTCAAAAAGCTCTGTAATAAACCATTTGAAAAAAATCATGAACTTGCAACCAAAGTTGGAATACCAAATTGGTGTGACTCCAAATGGGATGATATCAGCCACAAATATCTTTTATTTTCTAATGTTATTATCACTCATTCTGGATTTCACAATAGGATTCATATCGATAGGAATGATGCCAATTTTCTTACTTTTGGAATATTCTCATATATCAATCCGATAATTGGCCAACCAATACCATCTCCAGCTAAAATCAAAGGAAATGGTTTATATTTTCCAGACCACCGGTGCATCATTGATTTTGGTTTGGGAAATGGTATCATCAAAACTATTTGGAATTCTTCTCAGGATAATCATCAAACAACCAAATCTCCTCCTGGTTTGGAATCCTGTCAAGATTTCACACATTTTGGTTGCTCATTTCAAATCAGTAATAAGTTGATACAAAGAATCAATAAGGTAAAGAAAGAAGGTAAAGTTATTCGATTTAAAAAAACTTTATCTAGATCCAAAAAGTATGGGGATTAGAGTTGTCATCGAAAATTTTATATTTTTTTATAAATTTTTAATAAATATTTTTTATATATCAATTTTCTCAAGTAATGTGATGAGCCATCGACCTTTGGTTGTATAACAGGTAATCATGATAACATTTATATGTTTGATTTGTGAGGTTCCTCTTGCCTATACCTGTAGAAAGTCCCAAACTTTTGTTTCTCGACTTGGTCTGCATTTTGGCTTGAGGAATGGTCATTACTATAAACTAGGGAAATTGATATATATTAGATATTTATTTAATAATTTATGTAATTATATTAAATTTAGATGATTTCCACCCCTTACTTCAATAAAATGCAGGGGGGGGTATTGCCAAATTTTCAAATCTGACATGTGAAATTGATGACTTAGAAAAATTTTGATGATACCCACCCCTTGCTTCAATAAAATGCAGGGGAGAGTATTGCCAATTTTTTTAAAACAGATATAGAATTTTTTTGACTTGTAAATATTTTGGTGAAAATTTTTTGGTGATACCCGTCCCTTACTTCAATAAACTTCATGGGGGGTTTTGCCAAAATTTCTTATAAGACTTGTGAAATTCTTGACATGTAAGAATTTTTGGGATACCAGTAAAATGCAGGAGGTAGTAAAGCCAAATTTTCATATAAGACTTTCAAGATTCATGATATGAAAGAATTTTTTGTGATACCCACCCCTTACTTCAAAAAAATCCAGGGGTGGGGGATCGTCAAATTTTCAAAGGAGACATGAAAATTTTATTTAAAAAACGTGGGAGAGTGATGAAATAAAGGAAATTATTGGAAATTTTTTGTACAAATAAAGATGAACAGTTGAAGTGTGAGAGAAATAAAACAAACTAGTCATCCAACAATTTCTTTAAACGTTCAATTTCCTCAACAGATTTATTAGCTTTAACACATTCTATCAAGAAATCTTTCTTTTTGGAATTTTCTTCATGATCAAACTTATATTTCATCTGCTCTAATAGGTTTTGATGTTTTAGTGTTTTCTCCTCTTTTTTTGATTTTTCAATACTTAGAGTTAACTCAAACTTCTTCTCCTCCAAATCTTGGGCCAAATCATCCTTCCGTAAAGAGAGCTTGTACTTCCTCTCTTCCAAATCTTGTAGCCTATCATCCCTCCTTAAAGAGAGCTCATACTTCCTCTCTTCCAAATCTTGTAGCCTATCATCCCTCCTTAAAGAGAGCTCAAATTTTTGCTTTTCAAACTTTAGAGTCTCTTTAGCAGCTTCCACTTGTTCTAGAGTGATAAGCAATGTTAACAATAAGTAGAAGAAAAGCAGAGTAAAGTATTAATAGGTATGTTATCACTTACCAGCATCATGTTTCTCTAAAAACTGTTCCATTGAAGGAAAAGGGGTTTGTGATGAAGTATCACTTTTTCGTCTTCTTTGTGAGTGGAAATTTAGACTACTTGAAGCCCTACGCTTCTTGTTCAAGGTCATATTTTCCTCCTCATCATTGTCACTAGCTTCAGACTCAGTTGACTGTGGGTCCTGGGCTTGTTCATCAGCCTTTTAAGAAATAAGAAAATCTAATTAAATAAAAAAAAGTATTGATAAGATAAAAGAAAAAAAAAACAGACCTGAGTTAGATTGGGTTGGGTTAAATCGCCAATAGGATCAATAGCAAAGCTATCTAGATTTGTAGAATTTAGAAGAGGGGAGGCTTGAGTGGAGGAAGTGGATGGGAAAAGATTTGCTTCAACATCATGTTCGGAGATAGGATCTTCACCATCCAACATGTTTACAGGATTAACATCGGCTCGCTCTCCAAAAATTGCATCCATCTCTTTAAAGTAAGGACATAAAGTTTCAAGTTTATCGTCTATGGATTTTATGCCCTTAGTTATATCGTTGTCGGTAACCCCAAAACCAGTGGAAGATGAAAGAGCCTTTGCCTTCTTGTATTTTGCTCGGTAATGCTTGAATTGTTCAGACATCTGTTTAGGCAAAAGATCAATCCTTCCCTTGGTCTTATTTCATAATTCATTTGCCATTAGAAGATAGCCATTAAATTTTGATGCTGGGGGCCGTCCTACTTTAGTGGCATACTCAGTACCAAAACAAGAATCATAGTTAGATTTGGTTTTCAGCCAGTTGATAAGAATGAAATTTTCATCTTTTTTTAATTGAACGGTCTTTGATTTCTCAGCTGAGCGGGGGAAAGAGGAAGTAGTGGGAATTGAAGAACAACTGGGTGATGGCTGCCTTTGAGAAGATCTAGGATGACAAGGCATGTTATTATAAATGAAGATGAAAAGGAGCAGAAACAAGCAGATGAGATAGCGAGATGAAAAGGAGCAGAATCAAATAGATGAAATGGGGAGAAATTCTGAGCGGATAGAATGAACAGGATGGGATGAGAATGGAAGTGCACAGCAAGGTAGAAGGCTGGGATATTCAGAAAGTTGTCCAAGATGTGGTTATCAAATATTGAGGATAAAAATGTCAGATAAGAGGTGAACATTGACACGTAAAGTGTCTAATAACCCAATTATTAGCAAAAATAATTGCGGAAGATAATTGGGGTATGCAGATTATTTTCCGCAATTAATTTAATTGCGGATCGGTCAACATTGATACCCCCTATTATTTGGCTGGAGGCGTCATTAACTGTGTATTGGAGTTGTACATCAAGGGATTCATTTGGGAACTCAGTGTGTATAAAAGTAGGAGGTTTTTGGGTCTTGTTTCTACATTCTTTATCATTACAATTTAAACCATATAACCAAATCAATTACAATACATATCAATTAGCCTTTATAGAGTCTTTTGAATAGTATTTGAACAATTAAAATCTATTTTTCTACCAACTAAAAAGATTGTAAGCCATATATAAAATTAGTGAGAATTATATTACTGAGACATTTATTTTGAATTATATTTTACTATTTATTGGATTTACACTACAGTATTTGTCAAGGGGTCCTTTTGGTCTAGAAGTTTTATTCAAGGTTATATGAGGGTTTTTAGGGTTTTAATGGACTCTCAAAGGTAAAGTCCGTATTTCTTTAATCTCTTTGATTATTTCACTCAAGTAATAAGAGGTAAGTCAACTATTAATATAAATTATAGATTAGAAATAGGTTGATGTAAATACTAATGTTATAAAGTATAGAAATAATAATTTATTTGTTATAAATGTAATAAGTAAGTAAGTAATGAATGTTCTGAAAAGCACAAAAGTGAGGGCCTTTTATAGGCAAAACATGAGGGAATAAAAAACACGGAATTTACACCAACTACTGTAAGAATGTGAGAAAGAAGATGACTAAAAGGAGTATATATATGACATAAGAAAAATAAATCAATTGGTACGTCAACAAGGGCATCAATTTTATTAGTAATAAAGTATGAGTTCCTTGGACTGTCACAATTAATTACATCACAATTAAATTAATTATATTAATTTCACAGAATTTCAGATCTCTCAATAATAATCTTAAGGTTTTTTTATTATAATTTTATTATTATTTTTTATTTTAATTTTATTATTAATTTTTATTCCCAATCAACTATACTATTGAGCACAGTGTTAGGGAGTAAAATGTATGGGACATTTACTTAAATTAATTATTTATACTACTTAATATACTTAACTAGTTAGTTGTAGGTAATACATAGGTAAATAATTAATTAATTGTTAGCAAGAAAAAGGGGCATGGCTTCATCTCAGTAAAATAATTACTTATTTTACCAGGTAAGTCTAGTAGCCTGGCTGACAATATGGCCCATATGATAGGAAACATCCAGTTTTCCTTATCTCATTATTGAAACCTTATGATGCAAATGATCCTGACTTATTTCCAAAAAGAAAGGCAAAGGCCTAAAAAGCAACCTGAAGAAATTGTGGAAAATAGCAGAGATTGTAAAACATTTCTCAAGAAAAGGATCCTTACAAAAGAAAAAAAAAAAAAAAGGAACTGAGTAGTTACAAAGATTTAAAAAGGGAAATCAAATGAATTTGATAAATGGATACCTGAAAAAAGAAATGTCTAATGTATCCACCGTTCTTCAACAATTTAAACAGAAATAAATTTCTCTTCAACCAACTGAGAGGTTAAAAAAACCAGTACTCATAATATTTTATTATGTTTTATTTCTTTAAAGTTGAATCTTTAATGCTACAGACTTAATCTGAATACCTGAAAATTAACAAATAAATAAATAAAATGTATAACTTATCATTTTTTTTATTGTTTTTTTTTGGGTGGGCAAGTGTCAGCCTGTATATCTCCAGGACTGAGTAAAAATTACTTATAAGTTATGTTAAACACATGAACTATACATGGGAATAATAAATGAGAGTACACAAACAGTATACATAAGTAAAATTATGATAATACACAAAAAAATGCCATTATAACACCTTATATACACGCATATATCCACCTTTTATAAGTCTTATGTACTTAATATTAAGTTGGAATATGTTAGGATAATCTTAAGAACCCTAAGTATAAGGCTACATAATTTTTAAGTCCACTTAAAGCTGTTATTTTCACTGTTTTATGCAAAAAAAAAACAAGAAATGTGCTTTATGTCACTTAAAAGTTGACTATATGCGCTATAAAATTGGAGAATATCAAAAATGCGCTTTGACAGATCAATTGATCTCATTTAGGACTATTGATTTGGTTACTCAAATGTATAAAAATAACACTTTTCAAAATTTGGTGTTTTTTTTTTATGCCAGAAATGGCTTCTGTGTACTGGCCACATACTGCCAGCTTTTTTCCCATGTGAATAGCTTCATTTCTTAGAAAAATTAGCTTTTTTCACACTATAATTACCCCCACATTCTACGCCCACTGTGGGGAAACACACTAAAATAGGCAACAGGCGCTTCTTTAGTGTCCTAGCTTAATTAATAATGCATTGACCTTGTTTATATGCACTAATGTCATGAATAACCTCACTCTTGGCGTCTTATTTCATCACCACGCTTAAATTTTGCCTGATTTTAGTCATGGATTTACCTGTGCAAGCGCCTGCCAAGGACTGCATGTAGTTACCCCCACATCTCATGCTCTTTTTTAAGTTTTTGGGTGGTTTCTCAGTCAATATTGGTTATTTTTGGATGGGAATTTCATGTAGTATAATGTCAGGATTAGCCCCTCCATTTCTACAGTGAATCCCCCTTATTATTAAGCTATTATTAACCTTAAAAATTCCCTCTTTAGTCTTTTATATTATTGTTTTATATGCATATACTCTCTTTTTATCTTTTTTCTTTAATTTTGATGGATTTCCCTTATTATTAATAGGATTTTGATGGTTGTTATTTGTCTAATTATGTCATGGGTTACTAGGGATGTTGATGGGCAGGTCTATTAGTTGTTTTGAGGTGTCATTAACTATGTATTGTATGGTACATCAAGGGAATCATTGGGGAATTCAGCGTGAATAAAAGGAGGAGGTTTTTGGGTCCTGTTTTCTTCATTCTTTATCATTTACAATTTAACAATATAACCAAATAAATTACAATACATATCAATTAGTACTTTTATAAGACTTTTGAATAGTATCTGAATTATAAAATCTATTTTCCTACCAACTACAAAGATTGTAAGCCATATATAAAAATAGTGAGAATTATATTACTGAGACCTTTAATTTTGATTATATTTTACTACTTGTTGGATTTATACTACAGTATTCATATAGGACCATTAAAATCTTCTAGACAACTGACCATTCAAGCTAGTTCACGTCTTTGTACTTGACCTCAGCCTGACACTCTCTTTCTCCTTCTTCCCCCAAATACCTCTTGTGGTAATAAACATAATAATAATAATAATCATCATCACCACAAAAAAACACCTGGAACCTGCTATTGCGACACAACTCAGATTTGATGCCACGCGAGCTAGCATGCTCAGTGTTCAGTGCGCGGTCTTGCCAGAAGAATTACAGCTGAGCTAGAACTGAATCAAATCAAAGATAGGGATTGGCACCTGCGATCAGGTGCCCACATTTTTTTTCTGGTGAAGAATAATAATAATAACTATTATTTAACTTCCAATTACCTTTAACTAGAATTCATTTCACACTTTTACCACCCATCACCACCCCCTTTACTTCCCCAATCTTCCCTTCCGATCACTTACCCCACTCAAATCTTCACCCCAAAGTCGAAGACTCAAAGCTCTCTTATCACGTTTATCAACCATTAAATTAACACTCGTCCTACTAAGCCATAACGCTAAATAAAGTGAAGTGAACGGTTCTTGATTGATGTCAATAAGAACCTGATGATGAGGATGATGATGATCAGTTGAATGAATATCATGTTGTTGTTGTTGTTGTTGTTGATCATTATGGATTAAACTTTGAGTTAGATGAGAAGTGTTATCAAGTTCTTTTTCACGGCCATCGTCAATTTGAGTAGTAACATGTTGTTCATCAATACCATGGCTAGTCACTTGATCATGATGATCAAGATCCTTAGTACAAGCAAAAGGCTCCAAGGCAATAGGAACGTTGGATACTTGAATAATACAACTTCCCAAATCAAGTTTTTGAATCCGTTCTCGAAACTGAACATCATTTAAAGAATCGTAAGTAGGAAATTGTTCACTCGTCATCAATTGTTTAAGCGAGTCCAATGAACAAGAAGTTAATCGACTAGGGCCCATAAAAGGCCTAATAAAGTTCGTTCCGTCACTCACTATCCTCCACTTACATTTAAAAACAGGTGCTTCATCCGTCATGCGATGTTCGGACCCATCCTTTTGAGCGGCACTGGATATTTTCTTAGCAGATGATTGATTATCTTGTCGTCCAAACAATTTAACTCCACAGCAAATTAATCGAATCCTCTTATAAGAATTAGATTCGACAATTTTTCTGACCAGAGTAGAGGTCAAGTAGATGGTTCGAATTGGTTGACCAGAAGAGTTTCTGACCAACAAGTTATCTTTAGGAAAACTCGGTTTCAGCTCAAAGAAATCACTGGAATAAATAGAGGTGGGTGTTCCCAATTAAAAGTTTTTTTTTTTTTTTTTTTATGGCAATCAAGATCAAACATAAATAAAGGGGATGATAGAACAAATGGAGAGTAAGATATAATGAACGATTGATCCAGGAGGAAGAGTGCAGTTGAAACTGACACGCAAGCTTTGACCTGTTCGTCATCTGGTTTTAAAAACGTATATGGTTCTTCTTTAAAATTACGTTCCTTACACTCGTCTGGAATGTCTGGCGACTCTACTTCTGGAATCAGCTCCAAATTTGACATAATATTATTATCTTGAGCTTCAGGTACTAGGGTATTATCTTGAGATTTTTGGATTTCAACTTCTGCATCAATATTAGGAGGGTCGGAGGATTGTTCTTGTGAGTTAGAATCAGCCTGTTTAGGTTTTTTCGTTTCATTTGACTCTGGTTCATCCGAAACTCTTTTAAGAGAATGGATTGGAATAATTTCATCCTTTTGAACTCTTTAAAAATATCACACACACACACACACCCCAAAAAAAAAAAAAAAAAAAAAAAAAAAAAAAAATCAAACCCCTATATAGAAAATCAGAAATAAAATAAATAAAACAAAAACAAACGATGGAGTGGATGAATTAGATGTTTTTATCTTCTTCTCTAGAACAGCGACGAAAAATCCACCAGTGTTCTGAAGATGAGGATAGATTCTTAAACACTTATTTATCCCACGATCAGTTTCAAGCCCATCTGGCCAAACTGTTACAGGATATCTCTTTCTCTCTTTTTCATTTCCCTCAACGTCATTAATTGAAAAGAGTTCTTTTTTTAAATCGGAACTCATGACTTTCCAAGTCGTCATGCCGGGATAGCGAATTAAGTTGGGTAGTTGATCAGAGACGTCCAAAAGAGTCATGGAAGGATGTGCAGCAAGGGCAGCTGAAACGACAGCTTCATTTTCAATGGGATTCAAAGAACAAGTTGAATAAACTAGTCGACCACCAGGCTTGAGTAACGCTATAGCTCTGGTCAAAATTCGGAGTTGTAAGCTGTTTAAGAGGTAAATCAGAGTCTCCCATCACTATATTTATTTGCTAGGAACTCATTCGATAAATAAGAAGAGTTGAACTGACCCATGTAATCCGAAGCCTCTGGAGACGCACCAATCTCTCCAAATGGCTATATTTTTTCTCAATGTTCCATCTCCACTACAAGGCACATCACATAAAATTCTGTCAAACAAGATCTTTTGTGAGTTGGGGGGGCCGATTTGAAGAGTCGGAAAAGCGGAGGCATCAAGATTGGTGACCATCATACAAGGACTGGGGAGTCTTCTAAGAGATTGATGTACTAAAAGATGAGAGCGCTTGTAGTCACTGTCATTAGCGATCAAAAGACCGGATGGAATGAATGTATCTGCATCAACTTGAGAGACACCTGGTGGAGGGGTATGTAAAGCTTCTAATAATTGAGCAGTTTTTGAACCAGGTGCAGCGCAGGTATCCAAGACCTAAGAAATCGAATTTGGAGCAGGGAAGTTGACACACACAAGAAAAAGAAAAAAAAGGCATTATCATTTTTTGATGGTGAGTGAATGAGTGTGTTAAAGATAAGATAAAGAGATACATAGTGATGTGATTGAACGTCAAGCAAAAGGGGTGGAATCATGGAGACAGCTTCTTGTCTTGATATATTTCCAATGTCGGTTTCATAGACCAAGAAATTTTGAAATCTGGAAAAATAGGATAGTGAATAAATGTTTGAAGAAGTTGATTTAGATGAAAGAGGAAGAAACTTTTTGAACTGGGGAGATTTCTTGACGGTTTGTTTTGAAGCAAGAAACTGCCAAGCCATTCCATTGGGATACCTAAGAAGATGAAGAGTGAGAGAGAATAGATGAATGGGAGGGATAAGAAAGAAAAAAAGAAAAAAAGAAGCAGAATACCAAGAGATTTTTGAGAGGGGAGGAAGAGATTGACCGTGAAGTTGCAAGGTAGAAAGAAAGGGAAGGAGAGTGTTTTTGATGAATGGCTGAAGTTGGCGTGCGGTGCTGAGAAAGAAAGAAAGAATAAGAAGATGAAAGGAGTGGAGTGAATTGAAAGATCGGACGACCGACGATTTATTTGCAGTCAAACGAAAGGTGAGAGGTAATTCAACCTTTAAAGAGTGAAAGAAAGCGGAGGATTGAAGAGAGAAGTCGAGATTGGAAGGGAAAAGAGAAGGTTGAAGAGATTTGTAATAAGATTCAAAGTGGGGGTTTGTTGGAAGAATGTTATTATAACGATGATGGTTGATGGTGTTGTTTTTGTTGTTGTTGTTATTGTTATTGTTGTTGTTATGATTATTGTTATTGTTATTGTTGTTGTTATGATTATTGTTATTGTTATTGTTGTTGTTATGATTATTGTTATTGTTATTGTTGTTGTTATGATTATTGTTATTGTTGTTGTTGTTGTTATGATTATTGTTATTGTTGTTGTTGTTGTTATGAGTATGATTATTATGATTGTTATTATTGTTATTATTGTTATTATTATGATTGTTATGATTGTTATGATTATGATTGTTATGATTGTTATGATTATGATTGTTATGATTGCTATTGTTATGTTGACTACCAGGACTGGAAGATAATGGTTCCTGCATGAGAGATGATGATGAGGGACCCTAAGCACAGCCAAGGATGCTAAGTGTGCCTAGGTGCTAAGTGCTAAGTGCCTTACCTCTCTCTTATCTGAGCCCTCGCTTTTTTTTTCTCCTGCCTTCATGCCTCGTCCACATCTCAACTCGCTCTTTGGCCCCACCCACCATCGCCCGTTTGCTCCCCACCACATCCCCCGCAGAAAACTGCCCTTTGTTCCTTCGTCTCTCAACGCACTCTCTCTGCCAAAACCACTTCTGCATCATCCGAATCTGAATCTGAATGCTTCTCGCACAAGCTTCCGTTGTATACTCTCCATCATTGGCAAAAGACGCATGAAAGGTCATTGGCCTCCTAACCTCAGATTTCAAGACGACTGGACTGGAAGAGGTAGATGGGGCGAAGGCCTTCCTGATACCAAGGAATGGCGTCATGTTCCCCATCATCTTCGCAAATTGGCAAGTCCTCATTCATTTCCTCTCACTCACTCACCCTCTTTGATCTTGATGTTGATGATGTGATTGACACTCGGTGTAGATGCTTTCCTGGCGGGCAGAAAGATAAAATGATGACCCCATCCAACAAAAGCTGATGTGTGTGTCCATGAGAGTCATCATAACCATAACCATCACCATCACCCCAATTAAATGAGAGAGAGAGAGAGAGAGGTTGTGATGTTTTAGTGGTCGATGGTTAGAACTAAAGCATTATTTATATAGAAACTTATGTATCTTGATGTGATGTAGTCGAGTACTTAATAGTTAAGTCTACACCATATCCTAACATCTATGAGAGAGATCCATCATGCATATGATCCAAGTTGCCCTTTTTGCATAGCCATCCAATCCTTCCCTTTCTCTTTTTCCAATGTTTTGATGGCCAATCCTCGACAACGAAGAAAGGCCCGTTCATCTCACAGAAAAGTCAGACCGACGTCCCGTCAACATGCTAAGTTAAAAAAAGTTGACCTTCGTGGTCCTCAACAATTCATTCAATCTTGGGATAACAAGAAAACCGTTCGTCAAAATTGGAATGCTCTCGGAATCCTTTCTGGAAAATTACATCCCAAGTTAAGTGGCGGAGTCGACAAGGAAATCGTTTGCTTGGACAAGTTAATTCATCAATCTCTTTGGCAATCTTCTCAAAATGAGGCTCAAAACGATCTTCTTTTATTCGGTTCATCACCTCATCATCCTTCTAATTCTTTATTCTCCTTACCCCCAATCACCCACAACGTTCATCCCACTTCTTCCACCTCAAAAATCCACCCTCATCCCACCGATGATCCTCAACTCAAACCTGGAGAAGGAAAAATCATTAGAGACCCTCAAACAGGTCGAGTCCTTAAAGTGTTGTTGGGCACAGCCACCACATCTACTCGTGAACATCAACAACCTATCGAAATCATTCCTTCCTCATCATCTCCTTCGTCCTCATTAATCAAATTACCTCCTCCTCCTCCTCCTCCTCCTCCTCCTCAAAATCGTCCAGTAACATCTCATCCCTCACCAACACCTTGGGGGATCCCTTTAGAAGATTTGGAATGCGAGAAAGATCTTGACCAACTTGATGAAGAATCCATTAAGAAAAGAATCATTGAACAAGCGAAAGCTCCTCAGGGTCTTGCTTACTGTGGTAGGATCGGAAAAGTAGAACCTAAAACCCCTTTTGTTGCTCGTAAGTCATTTTTATACATTTTACTTCTCTCTCTCTCTCTCTCTCTCTCTCAAAGTAATTAAAAAAAAAAAAACGATCATAAAATAGGTAAACTAACTAACTAATCCATTTCATCCTCTCCTTGACCGATACGGTTTTTCTTCTTCTTTCTTATTGATGTATTATATTCAAGACCTTGAATCTGTCGCACAAAAAGAAGCTGCCTCTTCATCCAAGATTCGACATCTCTCATCTCAACAAAAAGATTGGCTATTAAGACTTCAATCTAAATATGGTTCCAATTATGTTAAAATGGCACGTGATCTAAAGATTAATCCATGTCAAAGAACTCCCAAGGAGATTCAAAAGATGTTTGAAAAACTTGATAAAAAGATAGGTTGATTGATTGATGCAAAAAAAAAAAAACAAGTTGATGAGTTTGTATTGGAAATGAATACTATTATATATATATAACACCTATTCTCACACACAAACACACACACACACACACACTTCTGGTATGAGAACCCAGTGGAATGAGATTGGTGAGGGAGAGTGTGATGTTGCATACGGTATGCATAGTGTATCTATATCGAGCACTCGCAACTTTTTTCCTGGCCATGGAAAATTCTCTTTCCAAGCATTCTGTCTCTCCTCCACCACTTCCCATCCTCAAAAAACACAGGCACACTCCCTCTCTCGATTCTCTGTCCCCACTATCTGATGACAATCATCCCGTCCTTTCTCCGGCTCACACCCCTCACACCCCTCCAAAAACTACCAACACCCTCCTCCACCCACTCCCACCTCTACAAAACTCTGACCCTTTGGAGACCACCATCCACTCTCATCCTCAATCTACTCTCGATACCGATGACCTCGATCCATCTGAGCCTGTCGTCATCAAACCCGCTGTTCTAGAGGAACGCGCTAACATCATCCGCTTTGTCGTCGTCACCAATGATGGTGCACCTGACTCCATGATCATCTTGACCGGTCTCAAAAATATCTTCCAACGTCAACTTCCTAAAATGCCTCGAGAGTACATCACCCGACTTGTCTTCAGCCGTGACCATTGGAGTCTGGCAATCGTCAAACGTGGCTTACAAGTCGTAGGAGGCATCACGTACCGGCCGTTTGAGTCTAGGGGTTTCGCTGAAATTGTTTTTTGTGCAATCACTGGAACAGAACAAGTAAAAGGTTATGGTTCTCATTTGATGAACCATCTCAAGGATCATGTCAAAGCTTCGACTACTTGTATGCATTTCCTCACTTATGCCGATAACTATGCTATTGGCTACTTCAAGAAGCAAGGCTTTTCCAAGGAAATCACTCTGGATCGCTCAGTTTGGGCAGGGTACATCAAAGACTATGAGGGTGGCACCATCATGCATGTGAGTGAGGCTTCCATTGCTCATCACTCCAGCAACATCATCTTTGTTATCCTAAAACGTGATCATCTCTCCCTCTTTCCTCTCCTCCTCCTCTTCCCCCCCCCCCCCCCCCCAGTGTGCTATGTTGCCTCGCATCAAATATCTCGAAGTCAGTGTCATCTTGGCAAAGCAGAAAGAAGTTAGATTGGCTCATCCATTCTTAATCATCCATCCTTTTCTGACTTGTTTCCTTTTCTTTTTTTTTAAAAAAAAAAAAAAAAAAAAAAAAACACACACCCTCACACACACACTCAGGCAATCTTGGCCAAAATTCGTCAAGTTTCACGTTCTCATGTTGTTCATTGTGGATTACAAGCTTTCAAAGATGGAGCCACCAAAGTGGATCCTTCCCAAGTTCCTGGGTTGAGTACGTGTCTTTTTTATTTAAATTTTATCATCCTCTACTTGCTCCATCCAGTCTCCTCATATTCATCTTTTATTTTTGGGTTTTAGAGGAATCAGGATGGACACCAGAAATGGATGAATTGTGGGTTGGGTCAGATCATATATGTGATAGAGTCAAGTAAACTGATTCATCCTGTTCCTTGCTTTTTTTTTTCTTTCAGAACAAGAAGGCCACAAAGAGCTCCTCAGCACAACATTATGCAGCATTTGCTTACTGATATGCAAAACCATCCATCAGCTTGGCCATTTACTCATCCTATCAATAGAGAGGAAGTCACTGATTATTATGATGTAATCAAAAATCCAATGGATCTTGAAACAATGGAAACCAAATTGGACGCAAATGTTTACAGTGAATTGAATGAATTTCTTCAAGATGCTAGGTTGATTTTTGAAAATTGTAGAATCTATAATGCTGAAGGAAGTAATTATGTTAAAAATGCAAATAAAGTGAGTCTCCATTTTCAACTTATTTATTTATTTTCTTCTTTGTGAGATACCCCTCTCTATTCTAAAAAAAAAAAAAAAAAATATGAGAAAGAAAGAGAGAGAGAGAGAGAGAGAGAGAGAGAAAGAGAGGAGGCATATGTAATGTATATGGATGTTGATTATTATTATTATTATTATTTTATTTTATTTTTTTTTTTTTGTTATAACATTGATGAAGCTGGAGCGCATGCTGAATGTAGGTTATTTTTTCTTTAAATTTTTGCTGGTAAACATATGTCTATTTCTTTCACCAAGTTTGAAAGGTCTCATTAATAACATGATGTGTCCCATTCATTTTGTAACTTATAGGAAAAAGTATTACAGTATCAAACCACATAAAAACAACTTTGTAATTTGTAGAAAGTGTAACATTACATTATATAATTAATGTGTATTTTATGATAAAATTAGCATTTAAAAGAATACTTCTTTTTTATTTATTTTTATTTTTTTTTACTAAATACATAGATAGATCAATAGATAAATACGCATTAACAATATACTAATATCAATTGAAGTAGCAGTAGATGAGTGGTTAGGGTTGACAAGTCAATGGTAAAACATGGGTGCAGGGGTGGAGGATGATGGGAAGAAGTAAGAGTATTATTGGATTGTGTGGTGTGAATTAGATTGATGTGGTTATTTTTCTAATTTTAATTCTGATTTTTTTTTGTAACTTTGTTATAACTTTATTTGGTATCTATTATAGAAGATATATATATATATATATATATATATGAAAAGTAGAGATGAATGATTATGTTGTTGTTCTTTAAAGGAAGTGGGTGATTGTTATAGGGGTTAGTTCAGAAGTGAGTCAAAGATTGGAATGATTTGGTGCATGTCAATGTCTGAGGATCATAATAAAAGTCATGTAGATAGAGATGACTTGAATGAAATCATTTGTCAGTGTAGTGTGTTGTGTATCTTAGGTATAGAATAGAATAAGTAAAACTTAGGTCAAGAAGGTGCTTTTGGTCTAGAAAGTTTTTCAATGGTCCAACTGTGGTGATAGGTGCAACAGTGACTCAAGATATCAATAGTTTGTAAAAATTTAACTCTTTATGATTTATTACTCAATTAAAAGGTAAGTAGGTTTATGATGATTATGACTTTGAGATCCTAGAGATATGTATTTGTAAGTACTGAGAGAGGTAATAGGATTAATAGATTTTGTGTATATGATGATTGGTTGTAAAGTAATTTTAAGTATGAGATGATACACAACAGAGAGTTTGAGAGGCTTTATATAGGTGAAAAAAGAGAGAAAATAGAAGAACCACAAGTCTACATACAAGTGTATATCAGAGAGAACCAATCCCACAAATATAGAAACTTTCTAATAGTAAAGTTTGTTCTATCAAGACTGTTCTCCTATACAGTATTTTTTTCTGCATAGGTCAAATTTAATGATAATTAGTTGATTGATTGATTGATTGATTTTTTTTTTGTTTTTTTTTGT
>JASXTE010000011.1:14530602-14533102 GCA_030280995.1 Hemileia vastatrix
CATTTCCATTTTTTCACTTCCACTTTTGTCTTGTTGTTGAGGAGCCAACTGTGGAAGAGGTTTTTGCTACCTGTGGATGTTTCTTCTTCTCTTGAACAAACATTTCCATGCTTCTTATTTTTTTTTTCTTTTTTTTCTTCTAATTCTTCTTCTTCTGCAGACTCTAACTTTTCACTTATGTTGAGGTTCACTGACTTCAACTCTTTGATGATGATGTGTGTGTGTTGACAAGTTGTTTACCTGTTTCTAAACTGGCATCTTTTTTTTTTTTTTTGAAGCCTTTTGGAAGTTCTTCTAGGGGGAGTACCTGGGACTTGGAGTTCAGGGGAGGATGTTCCTTCTTGATTTACACCTCCTGCATTTCAACATCCTGTTTGGTTTACTAATTGATTAACTTGAGACAATTTCGTAGTTAAAGGAGAGCTTAAAGAATTTGCATCATAATCCATAAGATCCAATTCCTCATTATAAACAGTTGAAAAAGATTTAATTCAGCCCTTGTTTGTATAACTTGAGCTGAGAGAAAGAAAAAAAATATTATTATTATTATTATTATTATTATTATTATTTTTGTCAGTTCTTATTCTTTTTTGTTTTTTTTTTTTAAAAAAAAAAAAAAGAGATAAAATTAAAATATTTAAAGTTTATTATCAATTACCACAACTACTAATCAACTGAAATAATGAAAAGATATCAATTATCAGGACTAAAAATCAACTGAAATAATTAATTAATTATCAATTTCCAGGACTACTAATCAACTGAAACAATTAATTAATACAATTTTTAATCAATTAATTTACTGAGATATTGATATTATTTATTACCAGGTTTTTTAAACAAAATCAACTGGAATAATAAAATAATATATTAATTATCAGGACCTAAAATCAACTGAAATAATTAATAAAATTTCTTAACCAAATAACTTATTTATATATTGTATATTTCTAAATTACCAGGACTAAATGTTAACTGAAATAATTTATTAATAAAATTCTTTAATTAAAAAATTAATTCATATATTGTTATTATTTTAATTACCAGGACTAATTGTCAACTGAAATAATAAAATAATATTTTAATTATCAGGACAATTTGTCAACTGAAATTATTAAATAATATAATTTTTTAATGAAACAAATTAAATTATATTACTTCTAGGACTAAGAACAATGTTGCTCTATCTTGGTCAACTAGGAAAAAAATTATTATATACCTGAAACCTCCCCCTGTAATTTGAGAAATTAAATACCAACTAAAGAGTGCTGAGTAAAAAGATATACATATATTATGAAATATGCAGAGTAAAACCTACAGATAATAGCCACTATAGTCACTACAAATATATAGGACAATTACACTTATATAAACCTTAAATTTGGGGTGAGGTTCAAATCTCAGTTGCAGAAAAAAAGGTATTCACATACCTTTGACTTTTGATGTTTGTCTTTTGTCCAAAAATTTGCTATAGGTGTTGGTAGTCAATGGTCCCTTGGGTTCCAGTGTCAAGATAACAATAGGTCAACAACTATTCTGAAAGGCCCTTAGTTTTTAAGGGGTGCTTTTGGTCTAAAAGATTTTACAGTGGTCCAACAGCAATGAAAGGTGAGGAAATGTCAGCCAGGACTGAATGAAAAGTACTTATAAGTTATGTTAAACACATGGACTATACATGGGAGCAATAAATTAGAGTACACAAATAGTATACATAAGTAAATTTATGATAATATACACAATATGCCATTATAACATCTTATATACACACATATATCCACTTTTTATAAGTCTTATGTACTTAATATTAAGTTGGAATATGTTAGGGTAATCTTAAGAACCTTTAATATAAGGCTACATAATTTTTAAGTACACTTAAAGCTGTTGTTTTCATTGTTTTATGTAAAAAACAAGAAATGCACTTTAAATCACTTAAAAGTTGATTATATGTGCTATAAATTTAATAATATTAAAAATGTGCTTTGACAGATCAGTTTGTCTTAATTAGGACTATTGATTTGGCTACTCAAATGCATAAAAATAACACTTTTAAAATTTGGTGTTTTTTATGCCAGAAATGGCTTCTGTGTACTGGCCACATACTGCCTGCATTTTTCCCATGTGAATAGCTTCATTTTTAGCAAAGTTAGCTTTTTCACACTATAATTACCCCATATTCTATGCCCACTGTGGTGAAACACACTAAAATAGGCGACAAGTGCTTATTTAGTGTCCTAGCTTCATTATAAATGCATTGACCCTCTTTATATGCACTAATTTCATTAATAACCTCATTCTTGGCGCTTTAATTTACTACCATTCATTAATTTGCCTTAAATTAGTCAAGGATTTACCCGTGCAAGTGCCTGCCAAGGACTTCATGTAGTTACCCCACATCTCACGCCCTTTTTTGGGTTTTTAGGTGGTTTCTCAGTCAATTTTGGTTATTTTTGAATAGGGATTTCCTGTAGTATAATGTCATGATTAGCCCAAAAATTTCTAC